>JADANN010000354.1:270000-807500 GCA_018806985.1 Angiostrongylus vasorum | reverse complement strand
CTTTAGAAAGTTGGCGTTTTGAGCTATAACGCTGTTAGTCTGTCAGCTTTACTGCTAGTAATCTGTTCACTTTAAACAAGCGTTTTCAACTGTATTGGAACTCTCAGTGATTTGAACTGGAAATTCTCATCATCACAAAACCAAGCATGTGGTGCCCATTTTGAGGATGTAGTGAATGAAATAAAGAAGATTCTTCGTAGTAAGCTTGATTGATAAAGACCTATATCGTGAATAGATCGTACCTCCTCTCACTTACTTTTCTTTAAGTCCTTACTTCTTATTTCTAGCAATGTACGTAAAAAATTCTAACTGCTTGCTATGGACTACTATTGAATGCATCAGTAAATATCGTCGTTCTGACCGGCGTTAAAGAATTCGTATAATCCACATTCTTTCCACCATATTTTTTGCGGCCTGCTTTTGCAATAAAAAAAAACTGATAAGGAATCATGGATGAGGTTGGATATCACGCATAAATATATATATATATATATATATATATATATATATATATATATATATATGTAACACCATCAGTGAAACAATTGATCATTGGGTGTTACTGCATGTTTCAGCACAGTCCAAACTACATCTATTCGTTCATGTAGTGCGTCAAAGTTGCCCACTGAGATCTTAGCGCTAGCAATGGGCATCATATTTTTCTTCTAGGGTTATCAACACCATCGAGTCAGTGGTGCAACTGCTGTGTACCTGACATCCCATGGGATCCAGTCGCTAATGACTCTTCCCCAACAGTTGTCCTTTAGACACATCATGTGTCCAGCCCCCCGTGATTTTTGACATCATGGAATAAGGGACGACGACACCACTGATCTTCGATCGTCGGCATAGGTAGAATCTCCAGAGTGGACATTTAGTAAAGTTGTTTACGTTTCCACCTCCGTGCAAAGCGTGCAAGATTCTAAGTCATACGGTAATGCAGAAATCAGTATGGTGATTGAAGTGCTGGGTTTTGCTTGTCTTTTGCCAACGTTCTCGTAATAAAAAAATATATTCTGTGCTAAAATAATCAATAAAACTTTCTTAATATAAGCTTTCCCAGCCAGTGTCTTTTTCTGCTAAGTTCTGAAGCTAATTCAATAGTGATTTTGTTCTCGGAGATTTCCAATCCATAGACGGTCAATGTAGCGAAATGGTTAGAGATGCTGTAGATACAGACAGAATCAATCGTTGGTTCGTTCTGTCGCCCTGATCTCATCAAGTCTTCCATCCTTTCTAAGTCAGCCAATTGGTGCCTGACTTGTCTAGGAGGATAAAAATACTAACTCGACGATTGGCAGACCACCGCAGATCATTGTACAACACATTTATGATTCAATCACCTCTGTGGTGGGGGATGAAGTCGAAAGTATGGCGTATCTCTCAGGAATTGATCATCGCTGAATGCTTGAATCTCTATATTTTTTAAACCAGTGATGGGTGGGCAGCAGCAAATCCTATTCCTACGAAAAATATTTTCTTTGTAGTAAGTCGTATGGCGAGCTTTCATAATCAAAGCCAATCAAAATTCGTTCTACCTGGCTAGTGTTTTTAAATAAATGATAAAAGAAACTTTGATGTTCACTCTCATGTCATCATTGAATGGTTTTCGCAATGTGATTTCTCTCCTGGAAACCTCTTAGCGATTCTGAAGCGGCCTTGTTATGGAATGATTGCTTTGAAGGAATTAAGTGATCTTTATATTATTGATCTTTATATTATAAGTAGAAATGCCCAAGTCATCCGTGACACCGGTATGGAATCGGGAGCCTACTTTGGCAAGCTAAGAAAGAGGATATTCGTAGGCTCGCGCCACTTCAGTAAGTTCATAAATATGTAGATTTCATTAGTATTAAACCCTTTTGATGCCCTGCTTGCTTGCATAACTGTCGTTCTTCAATGTTCTGTCCGCTGAGGATGACTTGGGTAAATAACTAGTTGACAGCAGATATCAAACAGATTAAGTAATAGTTGCGTCAGGCTGTTTTGTACTCTTACACGTACTTAGAGGGGGCGCGTGTTGTGGCCGGAGGCGCCCTGCGATACACATGGGATCGACCTCCGCGCCCAGGCTCACCAAGCCTTCATCCGTCCGGAGTCGGCAAATTGGTACCAGATTTGTCTAGGAGGACAGCAGCACTGGTTCAATACATCGATGGGCCACACGAGTCATCGTATAGGCCAGATATGTATTCAATCATCTCCAACGATGCTCAGTGAGGTTGAATGCATGGCGCATCCCACAGAAGTTGATCAACATCGAGAGCCTTATCTGGCATCCTTTAGTGTGCAAAAAACTCGGTCATTATGTTGACCATAGCTATACGGAAGTTCTTCAAACATTACACTATGACCCACTTACACACCTAATGCGCTACAATTCATCGAAGAGACGCATCTCTTACTTTATTCGTGCATTCCATAAGTTTCGATGTGAAACTTTCTAAACATTTCCCTGATAGAGTGTTTACATTGAAGTCAATGGTGATGAAACCGTAAAATGAATGTTTTCTCCTGACCACCTTCATAGTTTGATTCTCAAAGAAAGCTTCTACTAGTGGAGTAGGCGCGTTGTAAATACAGAATAATCACGTAGCCTGCTGAGTTTCCTCAACTATGCAGTTTATTCATTGCAAACGTCCCTAGGCTCCTCACACGCACATCTTAGGCAACTATTTAAATATTTGATGTATATATTTAAAGAGTAGACATAGTGAATACATTGGGCTTGCATACGATTTCATAGAAAAGCAAAGCTTTCCGCGTTCATATCTCCATGGGAGATGCATCATGTATTTGATTTTATAAACCTCACTAGAGGTGATTGAATCCATGTTTACCCTATGCAGCGACTTGCGACACCCAATCGATCTATCAAGTCAATGCTGTTAAATGGTGCCAGACAAGTTGGTACCATTGTGACGACACCGGAAGTATGGAAGGCTTGGCGACCCTGGGACGCGGTATCCAGCAAAAGACGACGTGTGCTTTGCAAGGTACCTCTAACCACTGCTCTACAAAGGTGCTTGACCATATATACATATCGTAAATGTCCTTACGTATATACGGAAAATGTAAGTTAGCTTCGAGCGGTCACATTACATATATATATGCACATATATATATATATATATATATATATATATATATATATATATATATATATATATATATATATATATATATATATATATACGTCCAATAGCCTGCTGTATCAGAGGAATATTAATATGTTTGTATTGTTTGTCAATATCGTATCACACGATCTGTCTAATTACAAGAGAATTTTTTGCTCGAGAACTACAGTACTGCTTTGTTTTCGCTTTCGATCCGTGAGCCTTCCTCATGAGAAGGAACTCTAGCCATTTAGCCAGGAGATCACATGACGGGTCTTCTTAGTGGATTAAGGGGGGGATGAGACCCCCGACCAAAAATGATGTGAAACTCTCCGTGAAATTAAGCTATAGCTCTGTTACATCGAATTGTTCCGTTACATTTGCAAGGTTAATATATTAATGCGCTTATGGCGATTCTCTTTTGCAAGTTGAACTCTTCAAAAGAATGTGGTGTAGACAAATTTCGTGCGACTCTGAGAGATCTCTGAATTGACTCCAAGTCCTATCACTGCGATTCTCATGGGGCCTTCTGGAATAATAAATGGAAATTAACACCTTATAAGAAAATTATAGTGGCATTAGCGACCAAGAGCAAACTGAGGTCGGTGAGCTACACGGCACACTACGGCTAAGAAAAGTCACCTTAATAGTTTCCTCTGGCTTAATCCGAGCACAGAGTTGCACAGTATGTTTATAACTAGTCAGATATGTGTATACGTGGACTTTCACAGAAATTATTGACATGGAATGTAGAATGCTCGCTACTTCAAGCCCATTCTGAAAGAAATGAGCAATCTCTTGTACAATAATTGTACTTAGTGTCAAGCATGTACAAGTCGTCAACCATGGCGTACGACTACATAGTCATCTGATAACTTCACTCACTACAGCAGTAGAATACAGAACTTTCCAGCATGTTTCTTCACGAACCGACGACACAACTGAGGTAGTAAGCCCACGACGAAACAGTGTATTCGTAAAACGAGGATCCGTGACTATGGAACCCATTCAAAAAGTCAATATTGAGGACGTATACACCGTATACAAACAGGTTTTGTTTTCATCTTCCTCTTTTCGCCTATTCACTCTAATGATGGAAGAATTGTGATAACGTTCAGCTCGGTACGGGACGATTTGGCTACATAAAACTAGCCGAGCACAAACAATCGGGACAAAGAATTGCAATCAAGTTTTTTCCGCGACCTCAAATAAAGCAGGTGAAAGCTTGCTAGTAATGTCAGAAACAAATAAATTGTGAATGATTTCTCTTCTTTACACAGTTTCTAGTTGCTTTTTTTCAGGTGGATTTCATTCGAGAATATAATTATTCATTCTTTTTGTCACCGCATCCTCATATTGTTGACACATACCAAGGGATGCATCAGGTGGGTCTGCTGTTTCTGGTATAAAACAATGTACCGCACAAAAGATCTCATATTAGCACATAACGAACGCCCCATGCTGATTTTTCCGACCACTAGGTTTCTTAGGATAGACTGTGCTCTCAATTGCTCTAGGCATATATTCCAGCTCTAAGAAAGGCTTTTTGATATTAAATTCGTCTATAATTAAAATTCTCAAAAAACCAATTCAAATTTTAATTTTCCTAATGTAGATGTGTCATCTTCGAATACTAACAGTACATTATAAAAGACCACTGTGCCTTTTGGTTGAACTCCCCCGTGCTGATCTATTTCCGTGCTCAAATTACGGCTTGAACGAAGAAAAAAGTGGAAAAGATGCTCTATGGTCTTCAGAAATTTGCAGATCCTAATAATTTCTATTTCATCCAGTCGACTTCGTTGTGAGCTGAGACGTATTGGCTCAGAATTGAAAGCGGCTATTGTTTTTGCACCAAACGCGTTGAATTCAATCCATTTCTAGGGAACATACTGCGAGTATGTGTACTGAATTGTATGGCCCGTATATGATTTCATTTTTTTGGCAATGGCGTGTTAGATTTTTCAACCTTTCGAAAGGAATCGAAAAGGAGTAACAAACGATCTAATACAAGGGGAATAAATCAGATAAGCTTTTAGCGTTTTACAATATGCTCCGCTACTTTTCTCTACAATATCGTCCCAAGCAGATAATGAGTCAAAACAATCTTTTGTATTCTGAAGATTGGGGTTATAGAAGCTAACTGTCATACAACATTTTTGTCTTCATCGGCCTTTGGCGGTAGAGAAGTGTCAGAGCGTATTACACCAATCTGAAGAAGATGGTGACCACTTTAAGTAATTGTCTCGCCAACGAAAAGGATGCGACAGAAATTTTCCCACTTCAAGTCGCTATTTATTTCTCCTGTTATTTCACTGCAGCATTTCTCGTTTCTTCTTCGATCCTCCCGTCGCTTGAACTGGTCTCCTACAATGCTCCGTTCAAGTTGTCGTTTCTATGTTTAGTACTGGACAGGCGTAGTAAAAAAAAAGACTGAGCGGCTCGTTGAAGTTGGCGCAGGAGAGGTTTTTTGTCAAATTTAAACATGTAGTTTTACCTAATGTGTTGGTTTTCATTGCCTATTGTCTCATTGCCTCACCCACTTTTTTATAATAGATTTTCTCAATATCTGGAGCAAGTGCAACAAAGCTCTATTACGCGACTTGACAGCTTAATCAGATTCAACGAAATGCAGTAGAGAGCACCCTAATGTTCTAATTTCGAAAAAGCAGATATCTTGAGTATTCTTTTTGCTCTACCACAAAGTATGAGCAGTATGAGCACGAGATTTCTGTTTCTGACTTTCTTCAACTTCTAATTTTACTTTAAATTCATTTACAATGTGACGGTTTCACTTTAGCGCTCGGGCCATGATGGTGAGTTGTTCATGCTGTCGTATTAATGTCATCCATGTTCTTTTACATAGCGAACTATTAGAGTTTTTAGACTGGAGACGAATCAGCGTTCTTCTTCGTGCAAGAGTTCTGTCCCAGAGCTTCATTACGAGAAGCGGTAGAGGCGACAAATCAACAAGGTCGTTTTTTCTCCTGATCCTTTCGAGAGGGCACGTAATTTTGTCACAACTGGTAAGAGCGTGCGTGGCCTCGTTCTATTCGCTTTCCATCCTGCGTTTAGGAGTGAAGTACGAAGGAATTAATAAAATACTGAAGTTGGGTCGCAAGAAAGGAGAAAAGTGACTTTTTTAGTAGTTCCGGTTTGAAAGTCCCGCATTCATTAGAAGCTACCAGCGCTCGCATAGCCAGAGTGTTTAGATTGCAGAGAGTACCGTTCATGTGAAGTACTGCCTTTTATAAAGTTACTGTTTTCAGAGAAAAAATGTCGTTATGCATTATTTCATCATATCCATTCTTAAATGACTAGTGATGCAAGTTTCACTGTAGGGAAAAAGTTGGAAAGGTTTTGTGGGGTAATCTCAAATCTCATCATCTTTACAGGCAACAAAAAAGCGTCCGAATGAATTAAAGAAGCTGTTAAATTTTTCTTGCAAAGATCCGGCTTTGGCTTTACGTAATAAGAATACTAGCGTTTCCCCATGACGTCTGTTAGGAAATTGATTATCAATTGACTGTTATACCGTATGCTCACATAAATTCCGTCTTGCATTCGCGCAACATTCTTTTGTTACGAAACTTTCAGCAATAATAAGAGCTGAGGTTGAAATCTCCATCGAATGATGACGTTGATGTCCTCCATTTTGAGAGAAAAAACAGAACGGTTTCAATGAAATGCACGGGAAAAACTACCGCTTCTGGGTAACGCGACGATCTTTTGAAGTGGATAAAGTGGTACTGGTAAATAAAGTTCCAAAAAATGGTAAAGCGTATGCTACATCTTGATACACGCAATATCTGTTTTTTTCTTCATATCCATGATTTAAAAAAAAGCTTCCAGAGTAAACAACAATCGTTAAAAGGCCAATTTTGCTTACAACATTGACTATTGTTCGCAAAATCAAATATTCATTCTCAAATAGCGGACTGCGATAGCGCAGTGGTAAACTAGGCAACATTGCGCATAAAGTCCTGGTTCATCTCTTCCGGAACCAGCTACTCTTTCCATCACTCCTACTTCCGAAAGCGATACCATATTTGTCTGCGTAGCTCCGTTCAACCCACTAAGGAAGGTGACCACCTGTGTTTAACACATAGGAACGCACTAACACGGTTGTCCGAGGATTCCAGTGGGAATCTACCTGATTAGGATTCAACGACGTTCATAAAGAAGACTAAAACTGTCAAGTAGCGGCCTTTGTGGAACATGGGCGTGTGAAGATGAATAAAATTCGAGAAATGCTAAGATCCATAAACTATCTGTTCACAAGTGATACAAAAAAAAAGATCCGAGTGCGTATCGTGACTATTTGTGAAGTGGTACGACATGGCTTAGTAGTGAAGGTTTTCTCATTTAGGTTTCTCATTGGGAAAATTTCCCTAAAATCGTTTTTTAGGTATTGGGGAAGCGAATACGAAAATGGTGTTCAGTGCCGTGTTGTCCGCAGTCGAATTTATGCACAACGAAAATCTAGTTCATCGGAACCTGAAGGCGGAAAACATATTGCTCTTCGACAGCAATGATTTTTCGAAGGTACACATCCCAGTATTCACGTCGCAGGTGTACTTATACTAAATGCAAATGGACATTGCGAAGAACTTCAATGGTGATGTGTCTATGTCATTTTTCGAGGATACTCATATGCGTAGAACTTCTTTATGCTTTGTACCTTAAGCAACAGTTTCGGCCTCATGAAACCTCATTGCAGTAAGTTAGGTGGTTAGCGTAATTTTTTCGCCCAATATAGATTTGAGCTTTCAGTTTCTACAGCATTACGAGGTTACGGTTATTTAAACTAGGATAGTTACTTCGCATCACACACCGGTGCATCAAGTGAATAGTTGCTATGATATAAACTGTGGAGGTGGGACGTACTTGGACGACTGTTTTAGCTATCTTCTATTGCTAATTCTTTTTGCTAGGAACACAATAGCGATCCATGCCTATGTGTCGAACACTGTTGAGAAAGCTACGAATTTTTCAATCGCACCTTGACAGTTTAAGTGCTTCCCTTTTTCTCGATAGGAAAAAAGTGCGACTTGTCCAGAAGTCAAAAACTTCATGAGGTCTTTGGTTTACAACTCTCGCTGTTTACGATGACAAAGGACAGTGTGCAGGTCCTTCAACACTTGAGAATATCGTTATAACAAAGAAAGGTCAAGCCTTCTCTTTAATGGTGAACTGCATTAATTCGGTATATTGTACCTGTCCATAATCTAACAGAGTTATCAGGCTAACAGCTAATATAGGTATATTACTGACAACTAGCGAAATGAGATGTCCTAATCTCAACTTTTAATAAGTGTTGTGAACTGGTACCGTAAAGTGATGGTTGCCGACGAACGAGAAAATCTTCGAGCAGTATAGCTATTTGAACAGTGCGTCAACAGGAAAAACCACGCGTATTTCATTCGCTGATTACTAGAATACTTTTTTAATTCACTGAAGTTGCTTATCAACGAGTTCCTGTCGAATGGACAGAACTATGTTGAAATGTAATACTTTTCGGCTGATTCGTTTTTATTAGGCAAAAAATCACGGACTTCGGCCTTACGCGAAAGGTGGATTCAGCGGTGAAGTATCTTGAATACGTGAACAACTACCATGCTCCAGAGCTATGTGAAACTGTTGTCAATGAGATGTTAACTGTAAACAAGAGCATTGACATTTGGGCATTGGGTAGGTTTCGAGAACTATTAAAGATTTTGTTGTTACATACTAAATTGACAAATGCTACAGTATGTTTGCTGACAAGTAAGTTATCACATATATTATTCGATATTTATACTATGAACAAAGTTCGGGATCTTTCGCTTTCACCTCAGGGAAGAGCAGCAAAATAAGTACAAGCGTAGATTGTTTGCTATGGTTTAAGCGAATCATTTGTTTATGATATGTGTATGTTTGCCGGTGAAGGTGAGGGAAAATGAAGATGATTCTTCATCATCTTCCTCACAAACGATTTGTCTTCATCTAGTTTCCACATGGAATTGGAAAGGTTATATTTGCATGTTTCAAAACCCTAATTAGGGATCTATGGAGCGGGTAGTGTAGGTGCAATGATGAGGTTCATAATGCGCACACTCCAGCCTACCCATGTGTCACCCGCCGAGAATCTCATCCTGCCGAAATCGGGAAACTGGTGCCAGACTTCTGTGCGACAAGCTTTCTCCGTCTAATTCACGTCGGAACGTCGTGGCACCGCTATCTTAGATTTTCAGAGAGAATCGATCCGATCACCATTCAACGACATGCATAAGTAAGACGAAAATCCTCAAGTAGCAACCGAAAATACACGCAGAAAAAATTTCGAAGACTTTTGTGAATGCGTGCGCGAAAGCGACTAGAATTCAAGAAGAGTTTAAGGATTTACAAAGTGTGGTGCACACTGTGTCGGGTCATATATTGACAGTGGAAAAAAATAATTGAGGATATTCTTGCTGTTCTCTATGCTATTCGGTTTCTAATTAGTTCCATCCCTAGAGATTACAGTTTAGCGGGATGATAAAGTTGCGACCATGTCAATTCTTCCACAGATAGTTGGTGCTTCTATCGTCAACCGGTTCAAATCGATTTCTGCTTCGTCGCCGAGAAAACCGTGGACCACGTTTTCCTCTTGGATCTCTGTCGTGCGCTACTTGAATGCTTATGTACTTGAATATCCTACTGTTTTGCATTACAAATGTGAGGTAGATAGCCCAGTGCTAGTAATGCTGTGCATTACAAGCAAGGGGCTGGCTCGATCCTGCGCCTGGAACGCCCTAGTGCAGTTAGCGTAGAATTATGGGGAAAGAACTCGACCGATATTCAAGAACATTATACAGTGGAGAATTTGATTTCGCGCGGTACAAATTCGGTACACTTTTACTCTAAAAGAAGCTATGGAAGCTATACGTGTGGGAATACCCATTCCTGTGGCAGAGCCTGAAACACTCTCACTAAAGGATCTCATTCTGCTCAAAACAAAAGAGCTTAGCAAAGAGAAATTTTGAGAGGTACAATTTCAGAGAAGATGCTAAAAAAAGGCACAACACTAGACCTCTAAAAATATGGCCGTACCATGGTGAGACGATTTGAACACACAACACCAGCACGCTAACGCTTGAAACTTCTTCCAATGACGAACTGTCACTCAAGCATGCTGGTGAATCCCCTCGTGGCGGATAGGGGGTCAATCGCAGACCAAAAGTTACCACTGCTTCTTTGAGACACAGGTGATTCCAGGAGATGGACTCCTTCTTTCTGCTGCGCCGATTTGGCACATCCTTCTGTAATTACGAGGACGTATTCACACATAGGCGCGTGGTTGTGTTCTCGTTTGTGCGGATTGTATTTTATGAGGCAATTCGGCCAAAAACTCTGCAATCAAGTAACATGGAAAATATGGGGAGGCGGTTAGGAGTCGCCTCCAACAAATAAGGCACTAGTCTGTTTGGGAGAAAGTGACAAGCTATCCATGAGTGTGCCCAGTCTTCACTTTCAAAGCTCAGCAAGCCATGTGTGCATATCAAATAGCTTAACAAAGTAAAATAAACGAACCTCATTTAGTTTACCCCGAAAAAAGCTCCCGATTCGGCATTCTTGGGTAGGAAGAACGCAGAGAAGGTGCCAGAATTTCAGGGCCGTTCTAGGCTGCGTGAAACACAATGGACTAAAGTGACGGTCTGTACCTACAATGCACGCACACTTTCATCTGAGTCTTCGATAGAAGACTTGGTCATGCAGGCAAAAAAGGATAAGATACGACGACATCGGACTAGCCAAGGCGAGACGACGCCACCCATTCAACGCTGTCTTTGACACTGGAGAAGAACTGTTCCACGAAACATGCGACAGTAGAGGAGTCGGCGGCTAGGGCATTTTCGTCAACACGTGTTTGTCTATGAACATCGATTCATTCGAATAACTAGCAACCCCAATCGGATGTCTACGATTGAAGAGATGAGAATCAATACCAGCATTGACAATCTCCCTTGTATACGCGCCGACATCAAACTGTGATGAAGAAGAAGTGAATAATGAATACTGCTCAGATCTCTTAAATAGCCACGTCCGTCGGTGAAAAATCGACAGTCCAGGTCCGGATAAGATAAGATCTGAACACATGAAGAACCTTCCGCCAGTCCTCGTAAACACACTGGCTCGGCTCTTCGCACGTTGCCTGTCTGAATGCAAGGTCCCTGCTTAGTGGAAGACCAGAAAAACCATGTTATTATTCAAGAAGGATGACCTACACGATATCGGCAACTATAGCCCATTCTGCTTACTCTTTGTGGTCTACAAACTTTTCATTCGAGTCGTCCTAAACAGGATTGACAGAACACTGGACGAAGGACAGCCGTGTGAGCAAGCAGGGTTTCGAAAAGGATTTAATACGATGGACCACATCCACACGATAACAAGACTCATTGAAGTATCGCGAGAATACAAAAGACCGCTTCATCTTACTTTCATCGGTTTAAAGAAGGCCTTTGACTCAGTTGAAATAGAAACGGTGATGGAAGCCCTGGACATTCAAAGAAACCCTACTCAGTATGTAAAGATTCATAGTCAGCTGCATAAATATTTCACAATCAAGATATCACCATTCCACAACGATATTAACTTCGACGTCAAAAGAGGGGTTAGGCAAGGCGATAACATCTCGCCAAAATTATTTACACTCCCTCTGGAGAACGTAGTGCGAATGGGACAATATGGAGGTGAGAATCGATGGTTGACAATTACACGATCTACGCTTTGCTGATGACATCGTTCTGATAGCACCAAACATTGGCCATGCGGAATGAATGCTTCCTGACTATGATAAAGCCTGTAGAAAGATCGGCCTTTTACTAAATCTCACAGAAACGATGTTTATGATGATCAGTTCTGTTGCATATACCCCGTTGACGATCAACGGAATGAATATATCCGAATGCTCCTGTTACGTCTACCTAGGTCGGGAATTCAAAATGGTGAACGACTTGCCTCCAAAGTCAAGCAGGAAGAATGAAGCAACTTGTGCAGATTTCAAGAGCGTCAAAGATGTAGTTAAGCGAACATAGAGCACCCGACTCCATGCCCACCTTTTCTACTCAACGGTACTTCTTGCCCTAACGTATGCCCTCAGAAATCCTGGCGCTGTGTGAGCAGGATGAAAGATCACTGAAATTATCAAACGTGCAGTCGAAATGGCAATGTTAGAAGTATCTCATGTCACATAAGTGAGAGAAAGGATCCGAAGCTGTGACCTGCGTCAGCGATCATAAGGAAACGATACCGATGTATACGCTGAGCTGTCGAAGATCAGGTGTGCCGGACAGATAGTGCATATAAACGACAACCGACGGGTAAGAGCCGTTAGTGACTGGATTCCTCGGGATATCAAACGTACTGTTGGAAAAACCACCGATGTGATGGTCGGAGCTCTTCGCCGAAACCCTAGGAAGAAGGTATTGTACTGAACGAGTTTCTAGAGCAAGCAGAACCCACTGGGGTACTCTTGCACGCAACACGGAAAAACGAAAGAATTGATGGCGCCCGCTCTAGTTACTCTATGGTCAACAGAACAACAGGTGATACACGTGATCACTGAACATGCCGATACAAGAAGAGAACGGCTATTGAATAAACTATTTTACACAGGAAAAAAGGGTTTCGCGGAAGTTGTGGCAGATTTAAGTACTGGTGGTCTTGCAATGCTAATTTTATCATAATCCTTGATCAGGAAGGTCGACGATCCTAAAGCAATAGACGGTTAGAGATGAAGTTTACGTTTAAAAAATGTGAAGCACTGCCAGTTTTGATAGTCTTTATGGCCTGTGTCTAACAATGAATTATGACGAGTACTATATCAATCTTTTTTTATGTATTTGCAATGTGTCTACAAAGAATACTACGGCTTTTATGAAGTTATTTTTTATAAGAGCCATTTGAAAAAAACTGACATCGGAATTTGTTGATTACAATACAACCAAGAAGGTGATAAACTGGTTGCATCTAAGGCCAATATCACACTATGAATCGAACCTCTACATCGCTCTCTCCCTTTCCTTTAGAAATTGGAAACTGCTAGTAGAAGATACCATAAAAATTGGACCACATCATAAAAGTCGAAAGTTTTGCCTAGCTATGCCTAACCGATATCGATGAAACCCGAAGTTGTCGAGGGGTTGAAACATAACCTAAGTCCGGCAAGATTATAAATGGCAATACCATCGCCAGGTAGGATTTATTCAAATCTTGGTTAGACTTTTGGGAACTTACCGTTATCGACAATATTACTGAATGAAATACGACCAATTTCTCTAAAACTTTCACGGGTTTGCTAAGGAAGCAGATAGTTTAAAAGTTACCCGGAGACGTCTTCCCCAAGAAGCACTTCAGTAGATGCTCTAGTGTAGAGATGCGTTTTTTATATATGAATTCATCTTAGATTGTGATTTCATGGTCCGAGAGATTGACAGAACTGTTCATGAGGTTTTTCATTCTTCATGAGTAGAGATCTTAACCCTTTCATGCTTATCGTTTTTCGTGGTGTCGACATCATAATAACAACCTTTTTGCAATTTTTCAAGTGTGGTCCAGGATTCGTCCTATTTAAGAACAGCTTTTTTCCGTTTCTGGAATTTGATTCAATCTTACGTTTAATGTTATCAATGCTTTTTTCCCCTATCTATGAAATCTCTTCTTTAATTCATCCTCCATGTGGGCCATCATGGAAAATCGGCGGTCGAGTTCGAAAGTTTTCCCCCATGAAGTAGTCATTCCGATTTTGTGGACGTTGATAAGAAGTAATCTAGAGACTCCAAGGTGAAAAGAGAGCACCCGTTATTCTTCCATGGATTTCGGTTAGCGAATTTTTTCTTGAGAAGCCTGCGATTTTGATCTTTAAACGAAGAGACACCACTTCATGAATGTCGACACAGTAGACAAACGCACGAACAAATCATGGCGACCAACGCTTCATCATGAAGTCTATTCTGTGAGATTAAGGTAGGATCTATTTTCGTGAGGTTGGTTACTGCAGTAGTGTCCATGATTTTTTGCAACGACTATGCTCGATATGATGTCTTTGCACCCGTAGTATCTACACCTGATGTGTCCCCTGTTTCGTAGAGTAGGATGGTCATAAGCATTGGCGATCCCTTATTTACAACAGTTCTCGTGTTTCATATTCAAGGCCTGTGGCCTAGTTTCGTTGATAACTTAATCAACACGTTGTTCGTGTTCAAAATCGTTTACACCATCTTGATGTCCTCAAACGGTACGCGGCTTATAAAGAAGGTGATAAAAATAACCAAATAATAAATAAAATAATAAAGAAGGGCAGCTGTTACTCATTAGTGAAATGTAGCTTGTTAAAACGACTTCGTAAAAATGAAAACTCATAGAAAGTGAAATAATATAAAAGTTCTCACATTATATCAAACACAAGCCTCACCGAAGCCTTTAGTAAACTAAAAGGACGAGGAATGAAAGTTGTTGACTAAGTTTGAACCACCTCTATCCGTTTGCATTTGATTTCAGGCGTCATCTTTTACTACTGCTTGAGAGGACGATTCCCGTGGCAAAAAGCATCTATTATGTGCAAACAGTACTGGGAATGGGAGCAATGGCTGAAGCGTAAAAACCCGACACTACCAAAGCGGTGGATGTCATTTAGTGAAAAAGCACTGAAACTTCTAAAAAGTAAGCCTTACAGAGAATGTCAGCCTCCGATATTCTTTTTTCGATTGTTCCTTGATTCGGCTAGCTCCATGTCTTTGTAATATCAACTTTACATGCAGCTACACATAATTGAAGACTGGTTTTAAAGCTATCTGTAGTCACCTTCGACACATCGGTTAATAGTACGAGCAATAAAGTAGCAACAAGAAGATAAATAGAAGGATAAAGCTCTCGGCGCTGATCAATCCCTGAAAGATGCGCCATGCATTCGACTTCATTAAGTACCGTTGGAGGTGATTGAATGCATATCTCGTCTTTACAATGACTCGCGGTGACCTGCCGATGTATTGAGTCAGTGCTGCTATCTTCCCAGACAAGTCTGGTACCAATTTGCCAACCCCGCAGGGATGGAAGGTTTGGTGGGCCATGGGCGCGAGGATCGATTCCAAGTGTGTGTCGCAGTGGCGCCTCCAACCACTACGCCACACGCGCACTTTAGTAGCAACAAAGTATTCAAAAATACTTCTGTCAACAAATTTAGGTGGGCAAGATCTGGAATCAACTTAATTACCAACATATGAGCGTGTCATAACAGGGGCAAAGTTAAAAATACTGCAATAGTGTTTAATCATCATTTGGTGTCTGCCTTTTCTGAGTGTTCAACTGAGCAGTACAGTAGGTAGTTCATTACCCAGCTCGAGATGCAACTTGAGGGTGAGTTTGGTAATTCCTTCCAGTACGCTCGTCCAAAATTAGTCCATAGTTTTGAATCGCCGTTGCTTTAGAAGAAATTCATTTGCAAGGTGAAAAACCACTCCATCCGAACCATAGAGCCCAACGACTTCTAATAACGACCTGGTGACGGGCTTCGAAGATTATGCTGAAGTTATAGAGAATGCAGTATGTTAAAGAAATACCATATAAGATGAATAGACAACGTAAGCTGATATGATTCTTCATCAAGATTGAGGTATTTAGGTAAAATTAGATATCAACAGGAGTGATTGGGCAAGACAAATCGACATAGGAATTGGTTAAGCTGAGGCTGTATCCGAAATCGCAGTGTTTAACTTTTATTTAGATTGTCTTCTTAGATTTCTATTGGAATTGTCTTATTTAAATTTATTTAGATTAGATTGTACGTCTGGTTACACGATGTTCTTTATGTTTAAGTTTTATTTACTGTCCATTATTTTTTTATGGTAGAGTATTGCGTGGAATACAACCACAGTGATATTGAGATGTTTGCAAAACTCAGATCCGAGTCCAGTTTCGAACTCGCGACTACCCTTTCCGTGGTCTTTGGTGCCCGGAAAGAGTAATTACAGAATGGAATCTGGCCAGGAATCAGAATTTTGTAAATGTCTCAACATCATTATAACAAAAACTGAACAGTTTTTGAACTCATATAACTCTTGTCGAAGAAGTGCAGATTCATTTCAGGACATTGACAGCGAGAGTAAAAGACCGTTGGTCAGCTAAAGATATGCGGAAGTTCATTATAAAGGAGAAGCTTTTAAAGCCAGTCAAGGTAGAGGAATCTGTATGAAGAAATTATCATTTTGATAGCTTAATTTGCAAATTTTATACACGTGGAGACTTTTTTTCGTTCAAATCCCCTTTTTCGTCACCTAACATTCGTCCTATTATGTTTCCTTCTTCTCTTCTCGTCGAAATTTCTTTAGCATTTCGCGCTATCACTATCACTTCGTTTCCGCATTTCTTGTTTTGTGATGCTTGCATGTACATAATTTAAAGGTCCTATGTAGACTTTTAAACCTTCGATGGGAAAATCTTTTTGTTATCTTCATGCATAGCCTTTTCTATGTGAATAGATGTTTTCATCCAAATAAATCTCCTAATTATCTGCGTCAATGGTGGCATACGATGTTGCGAAATTCATTTTCAATCATCAGGTGACAAACTTTCCTCTTATGTATGCAGCTAACAAAAGCTAGCACTTAGCGACTAATTTTGTTCAATTCTAACGTAGATCAGATGCATCAGGCTTAACATGTGAGACTTGTCAAATCACTACTCATTTGAGGTGATTCTGTATTGTTTTAGACCGATGCGGGAAACGTGTTCGTTTATGTACCAAGTGAGTTCGTCAAGGTGAGTTTTTGATGCAGTTCTCAACATAATCTCCACAAGGGGTTTAAGTATTACAGTATACTTTTGCTTTTTTACAGCCTCATTTCTGAATGCGATACACCACTTGTCAGGTGTTCACCTCTAAAATACGGTCACATATTTTTGATTACTGTACGATATGAACTCAGTTCATCATGGATCTTTATCCATTTGTTGAATGCTTGATCGAATTTTACTTTTACCCATAATGTTCAGTAGGCATCGATTTTCAGCAACAAAGTCAAAGAAAAGAGCATGGAAGAAAGAAGAGTACGCTGCAGCATTGGATCAGTGTCACGTTGTCAGCAATGGCGGAGATCAGCGAACAAGTGGTTTCAGCTCGAGACGACTAATTCCGACTTATTCCATTTCTTCTTCGTTCTCATTTCTCTCCAAATTTCTAATTATTTTCGTATCGTCAATATTGTGATAGTGGACGGCGTTTGAAAAGCATCTCTATACTGAATGTCACAGACCACTTAGCTTTGTTAACACAGCAGGTTGCCAGTGCTCTACGATATGTCATTGATGGTCACGTTATTTCTTTCCCAATTATAAACACACTTATCAATTTTCACTTTGTGCTCTGTGTCATTCTTAGTCTCTAACCTACTATTCTCGGCTCTGCATTCTTACAAGATACGAACTAAGAATACTTTTCCATAGTTTGAAGCTCCGTAATGAGTCATTCATTACAATGACTTCATTCTAATCCAGTGATGGATGGCGTTGAAGACTGCTTGCAGACTCAATGTTCTTTCAGTAGGAAAGATATTACCCTTGAAGCAAAACGTGTCAAGCTCCAAATCCAATATGAGCGTCTTCGTTGTAACAATGTTAAATTATTAGTTTCTGTTTACTTGTTGCTTCCGCGAAGCTGTCGCAATCGAATAAGTCGACGCTTTGAGTAAATTATAGGCTAAACAAATCATGTGTGGATAGATTTGTTAGGAATCGTGCTAGGTGATGTAAATTCATTATACATCATTGTCTTTTAACGCACGTATCATCGTAACAACTTAGTTTTCAATAATATTTTTTTCAATTTTCTCGTTATTTCACAGATCAGTTTTCTGGAAAAATCTCAGCTGGAGCCAGTAGAGGTCAATGCTGACTGCTTAATAGCTGCTAGGGGGTCAGAAGCCTCATTTTAGATGTTACCTATTTTGAATGGAAGTGGCTTAGGAAGAACATTGTGAATAGGGCTTTACAATATTTCAGAAGCTTAATGATCTAAAACGGAGAGAAATAGTCCAAAAAGGAAGAGAGGGAAGCAGAGGAAGAAGAAGAGACTAAGAAGGGAGTTGAACATATGGACTGTTTGTTAAAATGGATTTGTCAGATATTTGTTAACAATAACGCTAACCATCTCTCCGTTGCACGCTCGGAGACCACAAACTCGTTAACGAGGAAATTCCGAAAAAAGTTTACCCTCCTTGTTTGTGAGTTTATTCCCGAGAAGCACCAAGTGAACACTATGTCTGCCTTGACCGATCTCACGGTAAAATTTGTCACTATTTCATAACTTTATCGTTCAAATGATTTTTTTCTCGATTCAGTGACACATTATGTTAAACCATTACGCTAATGAACAAGAGTTGATTAGTTAAGAAACACTTGTAATAGCATTTCACATTGCCGAGTATCCCTTAACTTACAACAGCATCAAAACCAACCCAGTTTTTAGCAGCCGAGAAATGGTGAAATGAATTTTATTTCACTTAAAGTTCTAACACATTCGATAAGAATTTCTTAAGATCCTCCAAACTAATCT
Organism: Angiostrongylus vasorum; assembly: GCA_018806985.1. Classification (NCBI taxonomy): domain Eukaryota; kingdom Metazoa; phylum Nematoda; class Chromadorea; order Rhabditida; family Metastrongylidae; genus Angiostrongylus; species Angiostrongylus vasorum. The sequence continues at coordinate 788,813 of JADANN010000354.1, read as the reverse complement.
CTTCAGAAAGAAATCGTGAAGTTTCCCGTAAAAATCAGTTACCATAGCGGGCCAAAGCTACTTTCACACGTGTCAGGAACTATAAAATATCTTCCCGCTTTTTTCTACTATGCACCAGAACTTTTAGGGAAATTTTTATCTTCGTACGGAGTATTTTGAATAGTTACTGGACCATTCGATCGTTTGCATTGAGCGCTTGTGCCCAATCGCACATTTTCGAAGTATTACCTTTTTAAAGTCGCCTAACATTTTTCATTCGTCAATATCAGGTATTGATAGCGGCGCAAAAATGCCACACTTTGCCATTTTTATTCCTTCTCTTGTTTTATCGTAAGACAATGAGATGACAGGACGTACCATTATTTTCATGCTTGTTTTACTGAAAAATCCTTGTTTTTCCAGCCACCACTGTAATGAAAAGGTGATTAGATAATAAAGTGTATTTCTATCTTGATTTCATTAAACCACTTGTATTTGGCTTTGTAGCCAAGATGAACACTAACCTGATGACTTGCAATAGTATGGCTCTTCGCCGGTGATAACAGTAGAGTCGAAAGCACTTGAAATATTTGTAGGTTTTACCATGTTATCTACACTTATCTATCCACCGTGATGAATCGACGGCCGAGAACAGCATGCGATTTCCTCATTATCTACATTTGGATCATCCATCGCTTGAACAAATCAGCATCAAGCGAGTGAAGAGCGTCGAGAAGGCGTGTAAGAGAATTTTCGGAGCTCTTTAATTCACAGAGGTAATCATATCCACCCTCATACATAGCCCGTTTTTCAAGCCGGTTTTTTAAAAGAAAAAACCTGTTGAGAGGTAACTCTAGGAAACCATTTTTTAAACACCAGTCAGAGATTAGTTAGCATCGTAAACAAATTGCTTGGATATCTGAATACTTGGACGGCCCGTTCTCAGTAGCCGGTTGTGCGGGCCTCAGCAGATTCTCCACTTTTCGGAGTTTTTCTGTTTTAGCCATTGTGTTTTCCTGGAGTCCCGACGTCAGTGTGGCCAAAGTCTGCCCCAGGTCGTCACCACCACGGGCAGTTGTAGCCCTTGTGGATCAGGGGGAAGATTTGCCACCATGCAACTTTGATACCAGGACGGTGGTGGATCCTGGCATTGGTTTACTCTTAGCTAGGCTTCCTGATGGGAACGCCGGTCTCCTTCTCAGCTTGGGAGACCCTGCCGGAGGAACGATTCTCCCCGCTGTACATTGCAGACCGACATCCAGGAACACCCCTTAGCCACGATGAGGCGGTAAATCGTTGAGAAAACCGTTTCACAGTAAACAACAATATTTCAAAAACCGATTTTCTTTTGGCCTTAGCCTGACTTATCAAAATCTACTTTTTTCCTTTGATAAGCTAATATGAAGTTCATAAAAAACTTAATTCGGCTAACGTTTTGGCCCTGTTCGGCATGAGCCTTCTTCGAAGCAGGATTCATCCTTGTCGACTGTCCACAATTGTTCTACAGAGTTGCATATATTCGTAGTTCACATTTTCAGAGATTTGTTCCACGGTTGCAGTTCTAGGTTTCACCAAACTACAAACTAGTTAGGCCGCCCGCTTTTCAGTCTGCAGTTTTTCCCTAGTCGCAATGGAAAATAAGGCGAATATTTTTGACTTCACATCGAAAATCAGAGCGCTGGATTACTAGCATTTGTTAAGGTATTACTACCCCAACATATCGTAGTAACAGTTACATTGTCATATCTGTTCATATGGCAGTACGGAATCTCCGATTTTAAATACATAGTCAACGGCACTACAGCCTTTCTTAAGAAAGAAGGAAAAGAAGCTATTATAGTAAGAACGTTGTAACCATTAATCTTTTTGTGAGCTTGCTCAGACATCCTATCTACGCAAAAAGTTTGGTCATTTAATTCGATGAAGTCATTAGAAGCGTGTTCGACCTCCATTTCATTAACGACTCTATTAACACCAAGGACAATTAAATCGTCCAGGTTACTGAAGATACGGTAATCTGGAGTAATGTATTTGCTACCTGTTAATTTTTGATGGTCGGGCATTATGAGCAAAACAACCGCAGTGACCCTGAGATATTTTTAAAACTCAGATCCCAGGCCAGAGAGCCTCAGTGGTGGCAGCGGATTACCGTTGAGCCCCCGGAAAGGATCGTGGCTTCGGATCTGATCTGGGTTCTGAGTTTTGAAAATGTTTTAGTGTAGTGCTTCGTCTTCTATTCTCTTCGGCTACCAGACCACCTCTTGGGAACCATTAGCAGGCCAGTCATTACGTAGAAAATCGACTCTTTTTTTTCTATTTGTACTTATCTCCTACTTTCCAGTTTTGATTCACTTTATCTATTTCCTCTTTTTTTCCTTTGTATAAATGCAGTGATTAGTGCAACGCCGCAACTGGCATTCGGCCTTTGGTTCGATGTTGCGCCTATGGGTCACCAATCCTTCCATCTCTCAAGGCTCGACAAATTGCTACTAGACTTGTCTGTAAGGATAGCAGCACTGGCTCAATACATCGGTAGGCCACTGGGTCCAGATACGCATTCAATCGCCACTAACAATACTTGATGAAGTCGGATATTTAATGGACTACTCAGGGTATTGATCAACGCTGTTATGTCGACTTTCTTATAACAATTCGTGTTCTAGTGATTTTTCGAAAACGCTGGATCCTTTTGCTCCTTTTGCCCATTAAGATTCACGATCTTAGTCCTTGCCCTTTCCTTGGCACTGTTTTGCTTCAATGAGGTGATGTATGTGTGATTCAATGCTCAGTCTTCGTGCAACCATAATACAACACAGTAACCTAGCCTGCGAAATAACATCCATTTTTCGGCAGACATCCCAATTTGACCATGAAATGGATTTTAGGTACATTATACGGCTCAATTAATGGTAATAGCTTATTTATTTGCACATTGTTATCCTAGGAAAGTCCCAAGAAACTAGGTGGTGGTCAGCTCCACTTATTACTTTACACTGCTCATCGTCTAGTTGATTACGGCACTCCTTATCTTCAAGCTACTTATTTCCATCAAAAACTTTCGACGCGAAAGCTGCAATACTCGGCTATTAGGGACTCCTTGGCAGATTGCAAAATAATGCAATGTAGAGCTGTTCTACGATTTAGCGTCGAAGTCCAAATTTTGTACTGCGAATTCCACAGCTTTTACTTTCATCGCAGTAATCGAAAATCCGTGTTAGTGACGCTACTCATGACTAGCACGGTGCTGGTTCGGCAGCAGCAGCATTTGTGAAGTAAAGAAAAAGTCTCAAACTCCATATATACTAATAAGGAAATCGCTGGAATATTTTTATCCCAAAACCAGACAATTCATTCTGAATGATCTATGTATTTCTTTAGTTCTGGTCGTTTCTGCTGTATCATCTGTATCATCTGTATTATTTGTCTTCACTTGAGTTAAGTGGTTTCAACGATAACTGTAAAACACGCACTCGTCTCTATGCTGTTTAGTTCACCAAAAAAACCATTTCCTAGTCAAATTGGGATGTGTGACGAAAAAATTCCGAATTGTATGTGCTTCGGTTGACGAACACTGAGCGCTGAATCACACACACAACACTTCATCGAAGCAAAAACAACGCCAAAGAAAGGCTATGGACACAGATCATGCACCTTAATGGGCAAATGGAATAAAAGGGCCCACAATTCAAAAATATTCTGTGGAGGCTCGTGATTTGTAAAAAAAATCGACTCGGTTAGTTGCAAGATCGTCGTTGCCGGTTAACTGGCTTGAACTGAACCGAAAACGATTGTGTGAGAGAGGAGTGAGACGATCGAGGGAGAAAGAGATAAAAAGAGAAATTCGGTGGTTTGTGGGAAATATTGTTTGAAACCTTTGGTTTTGTCATGGTGACAGCTGCCAAGATCTTCATCTGGCTTTGACAATCGGTAAATTCTTCATTTGTGGTCTTAGTGAGAAGAGAGGCAGATTGTTGAGTAAAATGTGGCAACTATCTGTTAATCGAATAAGATTCACCGCAAGTGACAACAATTTTTTTATGATCACAACATTTATCAAACACACCGTTCATATATGCGATACGCATTTTACACAAGTTACAGATCCTGGATGCATAACGTTTCCTTTCAATAAATCGGACCTTCTCTTTGAAGCTTTATATCATATTTGCCACGTATACATGCCGACGCGTGTTCCTACAAAAAACAATTGCATTTCATGCACAGTGAAGCTGATTCTGATGTTGGGCGCTCTGATTATGGTGATTGTAGTGCTTTTAATCTATAATGGCTTTTTATGATTCGTAACCATGTGTGGTAGACCTACTGTTAATGGAATGGTGTTTATATATATATATATATATATATATATATATATATATATATTTATTTATTTATATATGTATATATATATATATATATACATATTATATACGAGGCAGTAAGCGCTCTAACGCTTGTAACTTGAAAGGGCGACAGGCCTCGTGAAATTTCGTGGAATCGCCTTTCAGAGTACACAAAGCAAGTACTCAGACATGCGCCATTTCAATTCTCAAAATCGTTTCATTCGCGGAAGAGCGATATCATTGCGAAGTCTTTATGGCGTAAACTGTATTTACAACACATTTCTTTCGTTTGCCCTAGAGAATATACTACGTCGATGGACCCTCTACACTCTTCAACGAATGTTCATTAACACCCATTGATATTCATCAACTGCGCAATTGGAGAGTTAATTGAATGGGTACAAAAAAGTTAGTTGGGAAAAGGAATTTATTAGGTAAGCGATATTTTAAAGTTCCATTATGATTTTTTGCAAATTTCAACGCCGGGGTTGGAAAGGCCAAGCAGAGCTGGATAGGTATCAGCGCTGTGAACATTGAAATCGTCACACTTGGCTCCTGATGCCAGCACATATTTTAGAAAGCAAATTCACCGTTGAGGACATGAGTCCAGTGGTGGGATTTTTTCACACAGTTGTCGACCATATTCCTGCAAAAAAAGATGGAAGTTTATTGATAATTCAGGAATGCTATTAATATGTAGATGATCTGATTGGTCCCCTTCGGGTATAAATTCGACTATACGGTAGGTCTGAGGAAAAAATCTTGTCCTCGTTAAGACGAAAAGCGTCGTTTATGACAACGATATTTGGAATACGACGCTTTTTGTACGAAAATTCAGATATAGGAAAGGGCAATAAAAAATCTACGAAGCGGCACTGAAAAGGACTTCAACTTATATTAGATTCTATATTAGCACATCCAACACGACTGATAATAGATGTAACCTCCAGAAGACCTTTGACGAAAAAAAAGTATCGGTGCAGGAAGAATAAAGTGTTAGATGCAATCTAAAAAAGAACCAATGTGAAGTAACACCGATGAAACCATGAGAGGAGGCAGAGCTCCGAAATTAAGCAACATACCAACGGCTCAACTCGACATGAAAATTGTGAAGCACGGGTACTGGTCCGCCTATGCTTAAATATTTACATTGGAATTGATGGACTCAAGATAAATAAAGAACAATGGGTGAAACGATTCTGCGAAAAAAAGGTGATGGCGTGGATTGCCGAATGTGGAGGCACGTTGAGTGAGCCCTGGAAGGTTGTCAAGAACATTATCTCTTCGCGCATATCAATAGCCTCACATGAAGTTTATCTAGATTAGCAAGCACGATTTTAAAATATATTCTACTGTATAGATCACATCGGAACTGCAGCAAAATTCGTAGAGGTCTGTTTATACGAGTTCCGCTGCCCCCAATTGTTCACTGCCATGTCCTTTCTGAGGTTCTATCAGGATGCCGAATTAAGACAAGCAGCAAGAAGTTGGTCCCTCTCACAGAGGTAGCCGGAGAACTGGAGTCCACACAATATATGAAGTGGAGTCATGCTAATTAACATAATGGAAAAAACCTAGAGCAATGCCTTTTCCAGCCAAGTGTTTGGGATAACGAAACGGTGTTTTTTCGAAACAGTTTATTTTATTGCTCTTCGAGTGTTAAATTTATAGGATACAAGTGTTTGATCTCTTCAACATGCTGGTTTTTTTGGGAAATGTATAGAAGGTTTCTAAAGCCTGTGTTCGTTAATGTTCACAATCCCGTTTTTTTTACGACTGAGAAGACTTATTACATTAATTTGCTGACAGAGGTGGGGTTAGCACAGCGGTGGATATTCCGTTCAGCAACCGCAGAACCCCCTTTCGAACCCAAGACGAATTTCAATTAATGCACACTATTAGCAGTCCCCAGCTCCAAATATTCAATGAGGACAACGCATATCAACTCGAATACACTATGAGCGGCTGGAACTGGAGAGCTGGTCCTCAGCGGCAGTTACTGATTGACGAGTGCGCTTTTCAGATCTCTTAAATAAAATTGCAATGGAACAGTGGAAAAGCGAGTCCGTGCGTCATACGCTGCAGAGTTGTCCGATCACCTTCCTAGCACAGATTGGTCGATATTCTACTGAAGGAAAATCTCCCATAGGGAGGGCAGTCCAATCGAACGGTGCCCTCCCTAAATCTGGAAGTGCACTAGTTACAGTGCCATAAGCTTTGAACTGGATAGTTGACCACAGGTGTGACCTTCAGAGTTAGCTGTGGCAGTCGACTTGGTTGAAGATGCGCCTAATACAGAGGACACAACGTGTGCGGTGTGTAGAATCCTGCTCACTACGTTTGCGAATGACAAAGAAAACCGTTCATCGTACCAAACCATCCAGCGACGGTAGCCCACTAGAAGAACGGTTGAGTCAAAAAAAGTGACTAAGATTTTTCCAAGGATTATTCTAAAGTAAAAAGCAGAACTCTCTTTATCTCATTTCAGTACCATGGCGAGCTGTGGTGACAACTGACTGATTTTATTAGGCAGGGTTGAGTATACAACCTAGTTGGCACAGTGGTAACAAAAGCAAAGCTGCTTAACACACTCACCATCTATGCTAACCGTTTAAGATTTTATTTCTCTCATTTTAAAGAATTCTTTCATGACACAGTGGTGGTGGTGGTAGAGATGTCATAAAATCCCCTTGTCTAAAGAAATAAGACGTAATCGACATGACTTTCAGTTTCTTAGACGAGCAGAACATAGTAATGAGTAGAGTGTCCCTTGAATAGTCATTCATGTAATGAAAAGGTTTTCTACCCATGGCTTTCGTCATGTATGACTTATCATCTTCTTGTTGAGTGATGACAGAAGTTCGTTTGCAGCTTGCGTTTAAATTAATTTATCAAAGGAAGGAGGGGATGACTGAATGTCGTAGAAGAATTCAGAACAGAGGCAGTATCAAAGATTGTTTTTTTATTGTACACATACTTTCCTTCATTTCTGTCATATTTTACGTATTCTAGCACTTTTTTGAATTCTATTTGTCTCCTGAGATCCATCAATTGCAAACGTTTCAAACTTTTCTCTAGTGGGTCGGCTAGTGCTTAAGAATCGTCGTCTTCTCCGTGAATGTCATAGAATTTTGGTGGAGTCGATTCTTCGTGGAGTCCTGAAATAGTATGGGTAGAGCGTTTCCATTTGGACTGCATTCAGTGAACTGCTCTCAGACATGTCTGGTACGAATTTCCTCATCCCGAAGGGATGACAGTCTTGGTGAGCCCATCAAGGACTTACTACCTTGTATTTCTCAAAAATGTAGTTGATTCTCTTACAAATCGTGAAGCTCGACAATCACTATTTCCGAAAGTGTTCTTCCATTTTCTTGAGGTGTCAGTTTTCATGGATAAGACGTACTGCTGGCAGTAGTTCAGCAGGACGGTTTCCATGCTCATCTCCATATACCAATTACTCGGTCCTACTCGTCATTTTTAGTGACCTTTCATAGCCTGCTTTTTGAATATTTCGAGGACAGCACTGTAGGATTTCTTGCTTCCGGTTACTTGCTTCAGCTGATTATACTAATGGTGACTAGGAGTTTCTCACAGAAGATTGCTAGGGCAGCAATTTAAAACTTGACGTTGGGTGCTGAGTTGACGAGAGTGTGAGGATTGCTGTTAGACTTTTTCAGATACACAGCAAGAAATAGTCTGTATGGCGCGTTATATTTCCAATCTTCACTTCAAGACCCAGTTGTGGTAGATTGTTATCAAGACAAATTCTCTAAGAGATTCCACCATAGACGTGCTGAAAAGTTCCTACACCACTGTGACAAAACAGATGATGGCCTATGAGAATGGCAGTTATTTTTTGTAGTTGTGCGACTAGGTTTTTCCAAACGTGCAGTAATTTTTTGAGATTCTGCAAATGGAAGGTCGAAGACGATCTGACGAATTGAATCTTAACCTAGCAATGAAAAAAAATGAATAATACAATTTCTTAGGATGACCCTTTTTTCGTATCAGGAAGCCACATAATTTTCATAACCATGGGTTTTTTTTCTGAAAAAGAAACTCTGTGAAAAGAGGTGAAACAAGGATGTAAATTTCAAAGGTTTAGCCAACTGCTTTACAATCCTGAGTTCCTAAACGATGTTTACAGGTATGTTTCCAAGCATAGGTCTAATCTTCATTCGCGGACAATTATTTGAGAGAAGCGAAAAAGTGCGACTACGCAGATTGTGAACAGAACTCAGGTGAGCGCCAAACCAAAAGCTTAATTAACTAGTAACTAACAATCGCAAAATGTAACCACAATGACGGTGAGATATTTGCAGAACTCTGCACAGTAGGTGTTTACGGTGGGGATCGAACACGCTATTCACCTTTCAAAAAGCTACTATGTTCACCACCACACCGTGCGGATCGTTCGTTTCTCCATTCTCTCAGCCGTGCTTTATAGATGCTATCAGCAATACCCGTCAACACTCCGGAGTCTTGCAAATATCTCAGCAACATTGTGATTATATTTCATAACATATCCTGCCATGAAAAAAAGAATAGGCTGTTAATAAAAGGTGATTAAATCGTGAAATCGAAAATTATCGGCAAATAAAAAACTAGGAAAAAGGATTAAAAGAGTTCCCAAATAAAACGAGCGAGTTACTTTAAACATATGCTTATGATATTGTAGCACACATATTTCCGTGGTCTTTCTACAGCTAAGATGTGGACCTCACTTTCTTCATTTGTTCCCTCTAAGTGGCGATTCGTCCTCTACTCATCTCCATCTCTTGATTTAGTCAGGAGTGAGACGGAAAAACCACCTATAATGCAGCTGCTACAGAGTAGAATTTCATCTTAGGATTTGGTTTCACAAACCTGGCCAAACACTGCGAGAGAACTGTTGGCAACAGTAGTGATGGCGAGACATTTGCAAGGCGCCTGACCGCAGGTGTACGCGGTGGGGACGAACACCCATTCCCACCGTGGACACATGCGGTCGAGCTTTGCAAATATCTCAGCGTCATTATGGTTGTGTTTCGCATGATACCCTGTAGTGAAAAAATTGTAGAAGGCAGCATAAAAAAATTCATAATGTGTTGGCAACAGTTTCCACACCAAACTTGCTTCCCATTTTCGTGTATCAGAAATAAGTGTTCAACGTATCCACCGCACAACAGCTAAATATGAACGTAAGTAGTTGATGATGACACTGCTATTTCAATAAAGAGCTTCATCACAGCCAGAAAGCCAGAAGATATCAAGGTCTCATATAGATTAAGATCGTGCGCCAAGTGATAAGATGGTAAACCTTCGTTACAAAATCCGAAAAACCACTATGTGCTCTCTCTTTATTGGAGATTAAGACGGATGCTATCGAATTTATTGTTAGGAGCAAGTTCACTTGAATTTTACGCGAAATGCCGAGTCGATGGGAGGATTGAGTTCAGTTCCATGGGGAGGGTGCTCTGGTGTGGAAGGTCCAGAGCATGAAGCTGTCCACGAGGAGTTGAGGAGTCATGTTTTCCTTTCTTTCTGCAAAGTGTCACCGATGCATTGAAAAAAGTCAATATATCTAATTGGTCCCTATTCGCTTTCTGAAGTCGCCCGTTGTGTTAGGAATTCAGCCAGTCCACTCTGCATCCAGTTGCCGGTCATCGTAAATTGACCGGCGACTGGTCACCGAATTTTTACAGGATCTCCGAACTCTTGACCTACTTTTTATCGTTTAGGAGGTGGGCAGCACAGAGTTAGTGATGCCAATTATCATTAGCGCGGTGCTGGTTCGAACCCGCTCTAGGATCAGCAGGTCTAACGCCCTTCCGGAGTCGGGAAATTGGCACCGGACTTGTCTGGGAAGCACTCTTTGCAATCCAAGTTGGAGCTCTCTATCTCGGCTTTCTCAGCACTACAGGGAGAACCAACCAAACTAGGATCCAAGGACATTTGTAATGAGAGGAAAATTCAAAGCACTAGACGAACGCACACGTGAGAAGTTTCAGGACCTTCGTGGATGATAGATACGAGGAAACGAATCGAGAGGGAGAAGAACTGGCAGTCGTACAGTAGATGTGAAAGACGAGTTGTGAAAAAAAAATTTATCTTTAACATTTCGTCAAGCCAGAGGTCGAAAAATATGGAGTAATCCTGGCTGTAAAACGCTGTTCGATGCAAACAGAACTTCATAGAAATGACATTGTCAAAACATAACATTCATGTAATAATTCTGTTAAACAATGTTAGCCCACTTCTCTGAAAAAGAAACCTACTTAACGCTTAGGTAATAGATAACACTTCGAAAAATTCCTGTTTTAGTGACTAAAACAAGATAACTTTATAGGATTATTCGAATGCGTGCAGATGATAAAGCAACGGTCTAACATCCCAAACGACAGGATGAAAGTCTTAGAGCAGCCGAATAGTGAAGACGGTAAGAGACAACGATAAAACCTGTTTATCAAATGTGGCTAGAGACGAAAATTCCGAAGGAAGTGACAAAAAATGCAAAGTGCTTAAGTGCTTACATTGTTAGCTTGACTATGGAAACAAAAAAAGTACACGTCTTTTTTTACCTAAAGCGAATGAATGAGAGTCTCGTATTATGTCAAATGCTGACTTTCAGCGCCTTCGTTCAAACATTGCTTGTGATTCAGTTCTTCTTTCTAGGTTATCTAATTTTCGCCTATAAGACAATGGAGGACATGTGCACGAAAAATTTTGCTGCCGAATGGAAGACCTGGACGGGTGCTAGGCTCCTTCATCAATTGCTCCCGGATAAGTACATAATGAAACGGTGCATAATGAGAAGCTTACTACAAACATGACGAAGTAAAAAAAGAATCTCTTTTCAATCTGCTAATGGTGTGGAACAAGTGCGCAATAAAATTTGGAATAGAGAAAAATATTTTAGTCAAAAACATGGAAAACTGTCCATTGAACTATTTTTTGTAAAGGCACTAAATTTTCAGCGGCGAGGTCTCACCCCTTAATCTTCTTCATATATTTAAGTTCAGTGATGAAGATTGTTATTGTTGCATTAATACTGTTTGTTGGCACTTGTCAGTTTCTTCGCTATACAATGTGGAGCATTTTAGGCTTTCATTCTTTAAGAAAGTCAGTGGAACTACGCAATTCTCTTATCTGCTAATCGCAAAAATCGCAGACCTAATGGTAATACGATGCTACTTTCGCATATTCTGTCTGGAGAAAGATTGTGAAACAGATCTTAACGTGGTTTTTTCATAGATGGATTGCGCTACGGCGCTGAATATGCTGAACTGTATAAAGCAGAAAATCTGTGCATTCGGAGGAATGTACCGGATAGTGACATTCAAGGTGATCGTGTGCCCTTTGGCTGTCTTTTTTGATTTTAAGTACTTCTCGACCTATCACTTCTAGATTTCTGCGAATTAATGTGATAATATTGGGATGAAACGTACTTGATGCGCTTTATTAACATTTCATTTCCTTTCCAGTGAGATCGTAACATTCAGTAGCACTAATAACATCTCGTAATCGTCTATCTCTGAGTTCATCAAAACTAATTGAAGTTGTTTTCCCTCAGGTAAATGAAGCGCTCTGTACTGCACTTAACGTCTCAGAGGACCAGCACGTATACGCTTATACAACCTCCTTAAAGGTGATCTACAGCAACAATACTGGTGAATTCAATCTTTAGATGGAGAATTTTGTGGCAGTATAAAGTTACCTTCTACATTGCAGCTTTTGCGAGGTACCCTAGTTATATGGAATTCCGCTGCGATGATGAGGAACTTTGGAAGACAAGAAAAGATAACGTTCTTGAAATGAATAAGAAAACGTGCGAAACTCAGACCGATCCTGTAGAGAAGTCGATGGCACGGAACACTTTACCTAGGTTAGCACCAGAATTCGAGCCCTCGCAGGGAAGGGGTGCTGTAGTGCAACAACCAAAACAAGTTCCATATCATCAGCTCCTGGAATAGCACATTCGTAAAAAATTTCAACTAAAAGTTCTTTTTGTGAATAAAAGTTAGCAGGTTTAACACAGAAGCCAAAGAGATGTCAAAGTCAAAGATGTCAAATTTGATTCTCCGGAATCTATTTGAGAGTTCTGTCACAATTCTTTTAGGGATCGTCTGTTGATTTTCTGAAATTTCATGTCTATTTTATCACAATCGTTCGTTTTTTGTGTACGCACTTTCGCCTAGTTTTTTGCCATCACTCTCTTTCATCCTACTTAGTAGTTAACAAATGTTAATTTTGGAACGATTTAAAACATGGTTCTTCAACGATAAAATGTTCCAGGATTATTTCACCTATACGGGTGACAGATGAACTATTTCCTAGATCGAATTTGATTAATGAAAAGGTCGCCCATATAGAAAGTTGCCTTGGAGCTGATGAACCTGTTACTAAAGAAACACCAACGCTACCAGTCTTCCCAGTACATCCACTTCCCGCTTCCCTAACAGGTTTGTTACACACAACATCTGATCGGTACCGATTTAATATGAACATTTTGCAAATTTATGTAGACATTATATAAATATTTACATAATACAGTGAACTATGAGAAACTGGAAGCACCTGTCTATTATTTTCCGAGGATTGCGGCTTCATTCATTCTTCTACAATTTCTATCTCTATAATTTTGCCATCCTACAGGATTTCGGAAAGAAATGAAAGAGGAAGAAACGTCGACGTTTCTTTTCCCAAAGGATGGCCAATACTCTTCTATCGAATCCATCTGCTCACAGAAACATGACACGAACCTTCATCAAAAAGAGCCCATCGAGCGGATAATAATGGTGAGTCAGTTTTTCGTATTGAACGTCCCTTTTGCGTAAACGACTTCAGAAATTCATGCGATCAGCCTATTAAATCACGCAGTAAGTTTATATCAATAGCGTGTTTATTGAACTAAGACTGACCATTTACCTCGAATACATTTTATTTAGAAATGTTAAAAAAATCTAGAAAAAAATCTTTAGTTTGTTTCCACTTTGTTTCGTTCTCCGTGCTGTTCATTTATCAACGCCGGCTTCATAATATTTAGAGATTGATTTATGGTACAACAGATGAGGACAATCAGGAAGCAGGCAAGAACACACAAAGGTACCCATTTAAAATTTTCTATTCAGCTCAATAAATAGCTCGGAGATTTTTTGTGTAGGAAAAGAAATACATAGTATCCCAAACTAAATTTATTTTTGAGTTTCTGTGTTCACGTATTTCACGAATCTTACCATTTCCATCTTTCTCTTTGCACCAACCATCCAAGGTGTTTCGGTTGGCGTACATTTACGGGTGGTACTCGTGGATTTGTTTCCTTCTTCACACATATCGTTGATGGATCACAATTTTAACTTATTATTTACTGCCTACTCTTTTTAACGGCAGGGTATATATTGCGAAATATAACTTCAATGACACTGAGATATTTGCAGAACTCCGGACCGCAGGTGTTTACGGTGTGCAACGAACGCGCTATTGCCCTTTCCGGGGAGTAAGATGGCAAAAGATCAATAGAACTAGCTGAGAGACAGGCGAAGCGAAGGACCCGCATGGTGTGGTGGTGAGCGCGCTACTCCCCGGAAAGGACAATAGTGCGTTCGTTCCCCACCGTAGACACCTGCGGTCCGGAGTTCTGCAAATATCTCAGCATCATTAACTTTGATGGATCCTCGAATTAACTCTGCCATCGAATTGATTCTTCCTTGAATCCTAGGTTAGCGATATCAAAACCTTCCAAGATCGAGCTTTCAGGTTTAAGGCTTTTGAATTTTCAAACAATTTTTTGGTCTAGCCTTATAGCAAAAAGGTTGTTGAGAATCTAATAGCGTTACTGGAAATAAAAAAATTTCTGTGAAGTGATTCGCGAAAGGGAAACTAGTCAGTTGTAGTAATCTCTTCTAAAACGCATTAGTTGTTTCATTTACACAAAATTATTCTGCAATTGAAGACCTCAAAGTGAACAAAAAATACAAATCACTAATTCGAAAGCAAGTTTTATGGCAGCTATTATATAAGCCTATCTTCGATTTTTATTAATAGGCAAAATAAATCTTTAGGGCATTTCGCACTCAGCCAAAGCTTCCTATTACCTTCGAGCAAGAGAATGTGGGCACCACTAAGGACACTCTTCTACAACGCCTGAAATTGCGCTACTTTAATTCACCCGAATACACCATTGAAGAACTGCGATCAGTTGAGTCTGACTGATGAGATCTTTGTTTCTCCTAGATTTTCAAGGGTCTTCATATGCTCTTACTTGAAAAAAATAATGAACTATCTCATGGAGTTAAATTTGTAGCCTGAAGAATGTAAATATGTATACTAGGAGAGTTGTTCTCATGTCTATGACTAAAACTTTTCAATATTATAGCAACGAGCTAACAAACAAACGTGCTATGTTTAGAAGGTTTACTAAAGGTGATCTTTAAATATTGAAGTCCATGCAGCCGATCCGGAAAAGCTCAAAAATTAAAAGTAGAAACAGACGAATCTATGGAATTGGTGTGAATTTTTGGTTCCTTCATACACCGTTTTAAACTATATGTAATGACTGGGGTTTAGATGGCACGTTCGTTCCGATTATATACTACGACAGACATAAGCTTGCATTGCATGGTAATGTAATAGCAAAGCCAGCTGGTTTAAAACTATCAGTTATCTCTCAACTAAAAGTTGATTTACCAGAATGTCACACCTTGTACTTGCTTATAAAAACTCATAAGTTAGTATCCAGCGATGATCTTGCGTCTAGCGATCCATCATTGTTTAAGGTTAGACCTACCATTAACTGTGTAGAAGGGCCAAAGAATAAGATAACGTGGTTTTTAACTCTAATATTTGCCCAGTTGTTGAAACACATTCCAGAACATCTTGCGGTTACCCAGATGATTCTGGATCGTCTACGTACCGCGCAATCCAAAATCGCGTACGTGATGGAGTCTTTCGACGTCAACGCCATTTATACAAGCGTGTCGAATGACTCCGCTATGCAAGCCATCGGCGAGCTCCTTATACAACACGAAGGAGAAATAAACATGTATGCCTGCAAGATAGAGCAGTTGATGGCACTCTTAAAAGAATGCTTGAGCTGATCAATCTTCAGATGGTCCTGAAATTACTACGCTCAAATAAGAGGGTTGGCAATGGGACAGCGACTGGCACCAAGTCTTCCCATTGCGTTTATGTCTAAGGTGGAAGCACCATTGACCGATCTCGGGCCGTTACTCTACTGTAGATATATTGATGAGTGTTTTGTCATTTGCTCAACACAAGAGGAAATGGACAAATGTTTCGAATTGTTGAACGAACAGTCAGAGTATATCAAGTTCACCCGAGAGAAACCCTAAAAAAACTGTCTTCCATTCGTGAACGTCCAAATTAACCTGTCAGAAAATGGCTACATTACGAAGTGGTACCGAAAGCCTAGTAGCAAAAATATTTTGGTTCATTACCTCTTCTCTCACCCCTCCCACACGAAAAAGGGTGCTTGTGAGAAACATGTTTCGAACAGCCACCAGCGTGTGCACAGGAAGAGAGAGGAAGGAAGAATACCGGAAACTGGCGCGGGAACCAGCCATTTCCAATGGCTACGAAACTGTAGCTCTTTGGGATAGGTGTAGAGGAAGGACCAGGCCACAAACGACAACTCTTGAGACAATAAGGTCCTCTTTACCCTGCCCTTCATTTCTAATGAAGTAAGTGCTGCTATAAAACGCTGCTTAAGAAGGACCGGTCTAGAGAATTCGGTAAACGTAGTTGAAATGCCACCGAGTAATCTTAGGCGCCAACTAGTTTGTAACCTCCTATATGATCGTCTATGTGCAACGCAAAATTGCATAGTTTGCCCTAATGGTAGAGACGGTGATTGCATGAGCTCGGGTACAGTATATCTGATCTCCTGTAAGGCGTGCGGAGACGAATACATTGGCGAAACGGGTGGACCACTCTGCATCCGTGTAAAAGAACACCTAGTTGGTAAACTTAAAGTTAAACCAAGTACGCCACTAGGCACGCATAGGACACAGAGATGTAACGAGGAGAATTTTTGAAGTAGAAGTACGACCCTCGCACAGGAGTCGAAAGCTCAAACGCGCAAAATTATTGAGGCATTCTGGATTAATTCCAAGAATCCGAAATGGAACCACAGGGAAGAATGCCTCATAATTACGCATGATATCGGACAGTTTTTAAGACTGCTGTTTTGATGTCAGAGGCACATTACGCTTCCATGTAAATTCTGCGCGATTGGCCTCCACGTGACATATGTAGAGGAAGGCTCACAGAAAGCAGCGAGTGTGCAAAGAAGCTATTCTGTGTTCAATGTGATTGAAATTTGGGTTTAGCGTTTTCTCTGCTTGGTTGTGGAGGTGTTTGACGGGGTAGTTTGCGGTCAAGTTGACCTTTCCAGGCTCTGAGGAAGGCGAAACCCGCCGAAACGTCAGCTTGTTCTTGAATAAAGAATAAAATAACATCTTGCGTTTGCTCAACAAGAATATAAAGAATTATTTGATCAGTGCCTAGTTTAATAAAAGATCGATCATGGGGGATCACAGCCAAAATGATTTATTAAGGCGCTAAAAAATAGTACTTCAAATTGAGGTGGTGAACCATAGAAACTCTACCCTGATTTTGGACGAGAAGCATGGTGGTTTGACACTAGGAAACTGCGGTAGCGTTCTTAACAATACAACAAACTAACGAATGTTCAAGTGGTGATTTACTGCCTATCACTTCTTTCACGGTGGGGTATTATTTGAAATACAACCACAATGATGAGATATGTTCACAATTCGGTTTCAGTCCAGACTCGAACCCACAATTATCCTTTCCGGTGGCTGACGTGTTCCCCACTGCACCAACGATATCCTAGATTTGCCTTTCTCTCAGCCAGTTATTTTATTTCTACGATCACATAATACTCTGCCATAAAGAAATGATAGGCAGTTAGCAAAAAGTTTAACATTGTGAATTTGACTGTGCCTTCACCTTAACTGGATGAAATGCCGATTTGCGCTCCTCAAATGATTCCCGTTAACGGGTGATTGCTGAAGGGATCGTTACGTGGTGAACGTTTAGTTAGTTAGAGTTAATCAAGAAAAAAACCAAAAAAACATAAAAAGATTGCAGTGCTTTTCTTAATCTTCACGTTTTACTCTGCAGCAAATACCAATGATACGATTCAATTCATTGCTGTTATGAAAGACTACAATGAACGAGAAAAACATAAAAAAAAACAAAAGAACAAAAAACAACGTTAGACCACCACATGTTTCAATAGAACGCTTACAATGTCAACTTTCTCTATTTACTGCCTATTATTATCTTCCACGGCAGTGTATGATGTGAAAGACAACCACTACTATGCCGACGTATTCTCAAAACTTCAGCACAGGGTCAGCTGGAACGGTGACTACACTTTCTGGGTTGTCAGATATTACGCACGACACCACTGAAGCCCTTGCCTTGCCTTTTTTCTCAGCCAGTTTTTTTCTGCCGTGAAATTTAATAATACGTAATAAATAAAGAGTTAACATTGTAACTTCAACTGCAGCCTCAGCTTGACTAGGTTTGTGCTCGTCAGATCAATCCCGTTAAGGGTGACTGCTGATGGCATTGTTAGGTAGAAAACTGGCTGACCGAAAGGCCAGTCAAGGGCTTCGCTGATGATGTGCGTGACACGTGAGCCCACAGCAAGAATAATCGCTGTTCGATCTGGCCTGAAGTCCAAAAACGTCTACAGTTTTCACATCAGGAATATTTCAAGCTGACTTCTTTTTACCGAAAACATTATGCAACATAATCCCGAATTTGTCAAAGAGATTTTCAGTCGACTATGCCTGCGACAACGGCTTCGCAAAAAAAATACAGAGAAGTGGTTTATTCAACTAGCGCTTTTTACTGCGGCCGTTTCACTTTCTCAGAAACCTTCGAAAGCGCTTCATTGTGGTGATTTGCTTCATGTTTCTTAGGCGGGGATTAATGAGTAGCTTTTTCATCCGTAAATGAGGAAACGAAGCTTTAATGGTGCTTTAAAGCATCGTACATTTGCAGCCTATGTAACAAAATCTATTACAATCTATTTTTTTGGCACTAAGGTTTGCTTGTATGTGCATATATAGATATATATGTGTATATACACAAATTTTCTTCGTTGCTTGGACGGTATAGGAACTATTCTCTTCATTATTTCGTAGAGAACATTCTTTCTCTATATACGACGATCCTTACCTTACTTTCGTGTTGTTCTACCTAGTCAGCAATTTTCTAACAATCTCTGTGGCCTTCACCATCACACCATGCGGGTCCTTCCGATGCCGAACTGGGCTCCCCAGATCAATCTCGCTGAGGGCTGATTGCTGACGGCACAGATCGATAGAACTAGCTGAGAGACAGGCGAAACGAAGGACCCGCATGGTGTGGTAGTGAACGCGTTACTACCCGGAAAGGACAATAGTACGTTCGTTCCCCACCGCAAACACCCGCGCTCCGAAGTTTTGCAAATATCTCAGCAATCTTGTGGTTGTATTTCGCGTAATAACCTGCCATAAAAAAGTATAGAAGGCAGAAAAATAAAAAAGTAAAATATTGTGGATCTCTGTAGAATGTTTCGTAACAGCTGGCTCGTGTTCGTGCCTGGAACCTAACTGGAAAGGTTTTTAAAGCAATCGCATGTACACAGCTGCACAGCTGTAAAAACACTCGCTAGAAAAGGTTCACCTACAACAACACCTACTTTGAAATGGTCCCAGAGGTCTCCATCAATTTGTGGTCCATAATCGTTAATCAGCGATGTACTACGGTCGTTCTTTAGTCCTCACATAAGATTTACCTTCTTTGTCTGTTATTGTCATAGTATTTATGTATGGATACGTGTAAATAATCATAAAATATTATTTACTCAACTCCACGGTTGTGACTGCAGCACCTCAAAGTTTAGCATGGCAAAACGTATGAAAGCAAGTATTCCATAATGAACGAACTCGCACACGCCACGAGTACTGCGAGACTCAGAAAACTTGCTATTCATTTCCTCACCTTGTCTTTAGTCACCCAGTCGCCAGGTTGGAGTTGACTTCATTTATGTGATGCGTACGAGCATCATGTCATGCTTTGTGAAAGATTTACACCAGCGAATACGTTCTATATCCTCTACATGTTCTCGGCCTTCTGGTGCAGGCTATTGAAAGAAATGAGAAGTAGACATTTTAGTACCACTACCGCTTCAAACGTAATGCAAGTATACTCGGGGAACACAGATTTTATAAACGTCCTCATCTTCTTCTTCTACGGGTTCACAAAGCATAGAAGAGGTGATTAATGAGTGACTAGGAGGAAAAAAAGTCGCTCGTGCAGCGCTCTGTAAGACCAATTTTAATTTGCACTAAATGCTAAGCCAAGGAAAAACTTGTGTATCAACTATGGTCAAGGAAATGCTTTCCTCCATCTAGCGAATTATACACAAGTTTCATTACTACACCGCGCGCCATGTCTCAAATATAAAACGCTCGCTACTGAGACATATCAAAATTCTTTAAGTGTAGCGACCTTCCATGCAAAATTTGGATAATTTGAGACTTCTCATACGCGGTATACTGGCAGAAAACTAGCCCGGCTCTAAACAGCATGAAGAATTCGTCAACACATGTTCTTCATGTACTGTATTTTCTGCTGCAGTTCCTAATCACAAGCTCGGCCAATGCTCGAATCTGTTAAATTAACAGCCTCGTTTGTCAGACATTGCCTTGTCGACAAACTCGAGGGATTACAAATAGACATTCAAACCTCGCTTTCGTCATAATATGGGCTACAATAGCAGGACATGCCAGAACAGCACTAGAATTTCAATATTCGCCTATTTTTTCGCATTCTAATAATTCCCATTATAGTTCATAGGTTGATGAATTTTTTTAATCCCATTTATATTTGTCGCTTCCCACAGCACAGCCTACAGTAGTTTTGTAAATATGAACTAAATAAGGCGAAACCACGGAAACACCAACCATTGTTGAAATGTTTTCATTGAGAACCTCGTCTCTGCTCAAGAAGAAAACCGTAACTATAGAAAATTCCGTTATTCCACCGAGATTGTCAATTACCGGACCTACAAGTTGGTCTTTACTTTCAATGCATAATTGTTCGAGAACGTGTGCCTCCAAATAACATATCCACTTCATAGCTAAGATTGCAAGTTGAAATAAAGATTATAGGAATTTAGAGGCCCTCGTAACAAATGTACTTCTTTATTCCACTGCCATGAAATTTTGACTTTTCCTGAACTTAAACGGTTCTAAGGGAACTTGAGATAGAAACACCATTTTAAAGAAGTTATTATATTCTTTCATAGACATAGGGAAAGGCCTCTCTTACAATGGGTCAAGCTTAGCGTACTGAATGAACAGTATAAATAATATGTTAATAGACAGACAGACGAAGCTCCCGCCGGTTAGTCGCGTGGCAACGTGGCACGTCCTTAGGTAGCGAATAGGAGCTTCATCGTCGTCCATAGATGAGCTTATGCTTTCCTTAGATGCAGGTAGAACCAAGGTTGAACTATCTGCTTCTGCCGCATAGATTTCACACATAGCCCTCGTTTCAAGGAGAAATATCCATGCATGGATATGCGACTTTGTGCTCGTTTATGCGGATCCGATTCCTATGAGCCAATTCGCCCAAAAAGCCTGCAATACAGTGACTAGGAAGTGAATGGGAAGCCGTTAGGTGTCGACTATGAGAAATAAGCCCTTTGCCTAGCGTAGGAAGGGACTGGCATGCGAGCCATGAGTATATCTAGCCACGTGTTTAGAGCGAAATAGCTTTACGTGGGTATCAAATATCTCATGGTCATACTAGGCTGCCTAAACATGGACGGACTAGGACGCCGAGCTCTGCCTACAATGCACACTTACTTTCATGCGAGTCCTCAATAGAGCTGCTTCATTCAGGCAAGAAGAATAATGTACGACGTGGTCGCACTGGCTGAGAAGCGAAGACACCACGCATTCAACGCCGTCTATGATACCACGGAGAAGAACTCTTCCTCGGAACATGCAATAATAGAGGAGTAGGCGTCGTCGGCATTCTCGTCAACACGAGCTTGCCCATTAACATCGATTCATTCGAACAACTGACAACTCAAGTTAGAGGTCAAGGATTAAAATGATGTGGATGTATATCGGCTTTAACAACGTGGTCAACGCGCCGATATCAAGCTACGACGAAAGCGAAGTCAAATCTTTCTACACGAACTTAAAGAACTTCTACGGAGAAGAGAATAAATTCATTAAGGTCATCATTGGAGATTTTGACTTTAACACTGGACCTAGAAGAACGTCTGAAGAACGTCACATTGAAAACTAACCAGTGCGATGAGCAGCTGTGTCTGAGTTTATCGTGACGATAACGACCATTCATGGTAACTCGCTGTTTCAGAAGATCCACTTTCAACGGTGGACGTGGGAGCCTCCCAATGGAGAGTATCATAAGTAAATGAACCCCATCATAGTAAATCAAAGATTTTGCTTAACCGATGTCGCCGTTCTAAAAATCTCCATGGGATCGGACCAATGCCTCCGTCGTACACGATTTCATAACTCGTGGAAAGGAAAGAAAGTCGCTAAGTTCAAAAAGCAAAATCCCGAAGCCATCATAAATGGTGTTTTGTTCAGATCATTAGTCGGCTCCTGGAAATCTGCCATTATTGATAATTTCGACAAAGTATACGACAGAGTTATTCAACATATTCACGTTAACGCTATGAAAGTTCGAACATCACCAAGACACGTCTGTCTCTAAAAACACTCGAGCTCTTGGGCCAACGTGGAGAAAAATGCAACAAAACAAGAACTTAAAGAGTGAAGAGCAGCAGTAATAGCCGAAGCTGCACAGGCTTGTCAGAGCATTCGCCAAACACACCGAAACTTTGCCATTTGAAAGACCAAGATGATGAGTGAATTCTCCCATCGAGATGAAACAGTGACAGCTTCCAAAAAGGCAATGGAGGAAATAAGCCGCAATTACTACTTGGATCTGTTTGACAGTCACGTCCGCCTTCCCTCATATGAAATAAAGGAAAAATAGATATGTTGTATCACCGGTTCTCCTTTCGGAAATCCGAAGTGCCATTTCGTCGTTGGAGAATGGAACAACATCTGGACCAGATAGGATAAGACATAAACACTTAAAGAACTTTCCGCCAGTCTTCATGAACACAGTAACTCGGCTCTTCACACGTTACTTCTCTGAATGCAAAGCTCCTACTCAGTGGAAGATTAACTAGACCGTGCTATTGCTCATGAAGTGTGACTTCCACGATGTCGGCAACTTTCGCTCAATCTGCTTGCTATCTTCCGCCACTCTTCACTCGAGTCGTCCTAAAGAGAATTGACAAAGCGCTAGACGTAGAACGGGTATGTGAGCAAGCAGAGCTTCGAAAAAGATTCAGTAAAACTATCCATTTCAGCACGATAACAAGACTCATTGACAGAAAAAAATACCACCATTCTGTAACGATTCTCTCAAAGGCTTGGTTTTGAAAGCTGTCTTCCACAAGCTGTCAAGGTGCCTGATGAAGTACGAACCAAATAAAAAGGGGGACTGGCAAGTAGGCTAGATGAAGTAAAATTTCGTGCTCTAATCCTATTAATCGAAACTTGTCAGGTAACACGATTGTTCACCCTCCTTTATCAGTAGAAGTTGCAAACTTCAGTGCTGATTTACGTCTTAACTATACAACGAATAGATGTGATAGTATCGCCAGAATTCACGAGGTTGAATCAAAGGACTCGACTTATCGGCCACCAAAAATTTGTCCTAGCTATCTGTTGATGTGAATCTGATTTTGGAAGACTTGTTTCGATGTTAGCACCTGCTTGCTCAGTTCTTATGACTTTTCAACTTGGGTTGGAAATTCCGAGACTGCTGCCTCACGCAAGCAGAGTTCTTTCGCCACCTCTTTTGGCGTTCTGCACGGACCTTTTTCCAGTTAACTTTTTTCAACTGTTAACTATCAACGACAGTCGGTCCTTATGTTCAGATCCCAGTTGAAACAGACGTTTCAGCACGCGCTAGTTATTTTCCGCAGTGTTGCCTACGGTAATGCAGTGTTTGTACAATAAGGCTTTTTAATCAGACAAGTCCTCTTTCCTCTTTTATTTCAACAAATTTATTGTGACGACTAATAAACCTACAAACCAACAACTATAACAAGATTTATAGGAGAACAATAACAATATCGCGAAGAGTGTCAAAAGTGCCAAAACTTTATAGTAATTTGTATTCAGTCGAAGGAACAAATCCCTTTTGAAAGGCAAGGATTTGGAAACGGAAATATCGACATCGATTTGCTCGAAAACTAACAGACAGCCAACTAATTTGAGCGAATCTCACTGACCAGTTGTTCTTTTTTGTTGCTGTCTGTGAAAAGTCTCAAAGACGTTCTTGGTAAGAGTAAGACGTCAATAATATCAGAAATGGTACTTCACGACTCAATGTTACTCAACTTGCTGATTGTCAAACTTCCATCCTGTCGGGTGTCATGTCGGGAACTGCAGCAACTAAATTCTCCTTCTTGGAAGCATTATGAGAACAAACCGATTTTCCTCGCACAGTAACCTCTAAGAATGCTGCCATTTCCACTAGACAATACATGATGATAGTGGGCCATGTCATTAGAAAATGAAATATGTTGCGAAGAATTCCTGTTCTATCTCTAGTTCTTGCTGGAAACACTGGCTCGCACAAGTAAATCACAAGGAATACACAGAAGAACCAGAAATACTGTAACCCGAGAAATCCCAACATAATCCAAGTGAATTCGTTTTGTGACGGTATCAGGAGTCCCTTGACACCGTGATTAACAGCGTTTAGAACAATTGGTGTTAAGAGTGGAGCCACTATGCTGTACACAGAAGCGACGCACAAGAGAAATCCGTAGTAGAAAATGAACTTGGCAGCAAACGACAGTGAAACAGTTACGGGGAGCCTGAAGAACTTTATGACGAAGTAGTGGAACACCTCAGCGGCCCCTATGGTCCACCGTCGAATCTGTCGAGCCCATTCATAAAATTCGTCTACATAGTTCTTTCCACTTGTTGGTCCGCTAAGAGTTGCAACTGGTATAACCCGGATCACACACTTCTTCCTTACTGCCAATGACCATCTAATCAGAGCGATGATGTCGTCCATCTGATATCCTGGATGAGTATACTCGCCATCCTCGAAAAGTTTTAGAGTAAGAGAAAATATACTCATTGTGTTGATGTTCCATGGTATTAAATAACCCATCATAAAAAAAGCTCTCAAAAAGCCAGTTACTCTCACAAAAAACGGAGATTTATGAGGATTAATGCAATAGAACAATGGTGACTGCCACACTGTATATTGCCATTGCTCAGGTTTGAGCTTCCAGTAGTCTTCCTCAAGAGAATCGAAGTACCTTTCACCGAATATGGAATCACAATCGCCTGTTGTAACAAGCAACTCAACTTTATCACTGGCCGAATCAAGTGGATAGTCCTAAAGACAGTTCTACATCAATAGTGGAACGACAAGAGACGATTTGGTCAAGATTTGCATACCTTATCGAGTCTAAGTTGCTTTACTGCTTGACGAGAGCCGTAGTTAAAATTCGAGCACTTTCCTGCAATACGGAACAAGTCTTATAAGAGTCGTCTCAATGTTTTCCATATTAAGACATGGGGGGGGAAAAATTTGACAGTTACCAGGAATGTCACCGGGAAGGCCTTTTGGATGGAAGGTGACGATGAAGCGTTCAAACTTCTCATCATATTTCTTGTGCAAAAACCGGCTCTTCTAAACCGTCACACTTAGAGAAACGTTAACATTTTCGTTAGCATAAGGAAAGACGGCAAGGAAAATTTCATTGCAGAGAAAGAAATAAAGCACGTGTTGGCGCGGGTCTGAATGTCTTCGAATGAAAAGTGTCTACCTCTTCTTTATCCGGTGTTCCCTCTTCCATAGCAACTAGGCAAGTGATCTTCATTTTGGCATTCGGTTGACAACTTATGCTAAACAGTCACTCACACGTTTTTCTTTAATTTCTTATCTCAATTGTAATGAAGCAGTGAATCCACCTATCAACGGTATCCATAACGAGTTGTAGAGGTTCTTTATAGATGCAAATGCCAACCAGGTGCTTGACAATGATATTTGCTGGATTGTTGAACTTAACAAAAACTTGTCTGAAGATATCTTCAGAATTTAGTATAGGAATGAAATAAATCGCAGTAGTAAACCTTGCTGAAGTCGATTTTATGATAACTATGCCTTCGCAGATACCATGTGTAACGTAGTGCATTGAAAACGGCGGTAAACCATAAAAGATGTAGAACGATACCCACGATCGTCACAATTTCCAAAGCAAAGTCCTAGAGATGCAGCATTAGGCGAGAGACTTTTATGATTTATGTTACTACATGGAAATGGGAGTAAGACTTTGTCAAAGCCTTTTTAACCTTTTAAGACCTTTGTCAAAATCAGACCTGTTGAGAAATAAAGTGAACGAACAAATAGATTCAATTACATGTTCCCCACTATCGGCAAGTAAATTAAGAAATTAACAAAACTCATACATTAATTATAGGAATAGCTGGAATCCAAATGGAAGATGTGATGAAGAAGAATATTAGAAATGTAAACGCTAAATTCCATCTGATGTATCGATTTGCGGGTTTCACAAGCCTTCCAGTGTACGACTCTAATCTATAATGCCAAGTCTCCGAGATTTCAACGTTGTTGGGAGTCGCGCAAAAACGCGAGAAGATAAACTTCCGCTGTCCCACCTTTTAATGCTACCTTGAATATGTTTGTTTACGGAATTTTTAAACTTGTGAATTCTTCCTGCACAATAATGTGGAGAGAAGAACGACTTGGGCAGCGAGTTGGATTTGAGCTAGAAGTGAAAAAATTGACAATGTTACTGATAGTGGTACCTCTTCTAAGGTTACCGCGTAGGCAACACCACAACATACCGCTTCGGTCTTCATAGTCAATATGTGGCTGTTGTTAACTTGACTGCTTTTCAGTACGTGCGGTGAACTACTTATGAAGTCTCTCATTCCGAAATATAACTGTCGCTTTATGCTAAATTAAGTGTGTTGTTCTGAATTGAACTGAAATTCATTAAGTTAGAATGAGCCATATATTATTAAAGCAATTAATATGCCGTCGAGGAACTAGAGGCATCAGCAAATTTTAAGATGGTCGTTGATCTGAAACGATTCGAGCACGGAGTGACAAATCTTTGGCAATTGTGTGGGTTTAACAGCTGAGTACAGTGAGGGCGGAGTTGCGTAGGATGCGAGAAGCACCAATGTGCTATTACGCGACAAATTACTATTTCCATATCACAAGAAAATTCTCATTGTTACGTAAGATTGACTATGATGTTTGCAGACAGGCGCTGCACAGCTCTTTGTGAACTGAGGTCAATAAAAAAATACTAAAGTGGGTATGTGCTAAATAACGGCGGTATTATTAGCAATTTCTTCATTTGTGAAGTATTGTAAGCTACCCCACCCACCTGGTGGATTCCTCTGTTGCAGTACGCTCACTACATACTCAGGTTCAACCAACGCCGTCCATCCATAAACTAATGGAGTGTTTGATCAATTTCGCAAGAAATATTTTCATTACTTCCGTATGAATAATGGAATGAAGAATGTTTGTCGATGACTAAATGCTTCGTTAGCAAAGAATATCTAGTGGAATGATGCTATCTGAAACAGTAGCACATATATAAATAATATTGAATGTTCATTGTTCACCAACGACAATTCTTTTTTATCTCAAAACTGAAGACTTCCTAAAAACAGAAATTCATAAAATACACACACGCCTCACATACGCTCACATACACACACATACATACACACACGCACGCGCGCACGCACGCACGCATAACAGACGTACACACATACGCATCCACACGCACGCATATGTAGACATAGACACGAATCTACACAAAAACACGTGCACACACACGTCATACAGCGACTACTGGACAATGATAGCATAAATATATTGAAGAAAGCGCAAAACAGTAAATGCGTGCACAAATAACGCCGAAAAAACTATCTATTGAAATATGTAGAACCCCCATCCCTCGCCTTTCCCCTTCAAGTCGCTGACAGTGTAATAGATGTAAATTCTGCATTTTGACCGCTGGTAAGCAGCAACTAACAAAATCCTGGAAAAGAAAACTTGCTGTCAATAAACACGTCGCGACGAATGTTGCAGAGCTGACAGCAAGCTGAGGTAAAGAGAAAATACAAATTTCTCCAGCGCCGTCTCATCGGTTGACCATTGAATAACGACGCACGCTAACCAACGGGTTGATCCGAGCACACTTGGCGCCTCTTTGTTAAGTACTGACGTGCATAAAATAACGTATATTCAACTGTTCTGCACAAAAAAAATATGCTATCTCATAATGTTACCTCTACAGACACCTCAGTCGATTGCAGCATGTGAAATGACTACATGTAGAAACTAACTGCGGACATCGCAACTAACATCTTTCTTATGCAACAAAAAACTTATAACAACAATCATCCTACCACTGATGCACCAACATAGCCCGTCTTCACGAATACTCTTTCTGCGCTAAAACTTTTCCCATTTAATTTGTATTTCGAAGGCTATACAAGTTATTTTTTTCTGTGTAGCTTCGAAGTAAAAGGCAGCATAACGCTCGCAATTAGATACCTTAGGCGAACGTCATTGTTTTTGGATAAGGGAAGCTTTCGCCTCTTTTTACTAGGTCATTTCCTGAAGGCGGTGAACCTTGACATGTCTCGCTGGGTTTGCAGATGAACATGACGAATTCAGCGCCAGTTTACCCAACTACTTTGATAATTTGGACCTGGTATTGTGTACTACAGTTCAGCATTTAGAAGCACGCCCTCGCCCCAAAACAAATAGTAGGGAGGTTCTGGGAACCGAAATTGACAGGACAGGAATGTTCTGGAAGGAACAATGGTCCTATCTGGGATAAGACAGAAATCCTCGCCACAATGAGATGGAAAACTAACCAGTAGAGTATTCCAGAAATCGGAATCGTAACGAATCTTCTAGAGAGGAAAAGCATGTTTACAAACTGTGCATTGCAGAAAATAGTTAGTTTGGCCTTTCCGAACATCCATATCTCAGCACATAACGATGAACTTCATTGTTTCAAGCAGCGACGTCAGAATCAATATACTTCTGCCAAAAGTGAAGATCAATTTATTTCGCCTTTAGAAAATGCCATGTGTTCCCAGTCCAACAGTTCTGCTGTATCGTCTTTTTTCGTTAAGAGTCACATTTCCAGTAGCAAACAAGCTACCTCACTAATATTTGTGACATTTGTGTTAGGTAAAAAAATATTTTTGAAAATTTATTTATCATACGCCGTCGTAAGATATATGGTTGTCTTACTAAGTTATAGTAATAATAATAATAATAATAATAATAATAATAATAATAATAATAATAATAATAATAACAATAATAATAATATAATATAATAATAATAATAATAATAATAATAATAATAATAATAATAATAATGCTCTCTGTGTTGATCAATCCCTGAGGGATGCGCGATGCATTCGATTTCATTAAGCATCGTTGTAGATGATTGAATGCATATCTGGCCTTTACAATGACTCGCGGTGGCCTACCGATATATTGAGCCAGTGCTGCTACCCTCCCAGACAAGTCTGGCACTAATTTGCCGAGCCCATAGCGATGGAAGACTTGGTGAGCCAGCGGCGCGGCGATCGATTCCACGTGTGTGTTGCAGGGCGCCTCCGACCACTGCGCCACATGCGCCCTCTGGGTGAAACAAATATCAAAGTGAATTGCTATTTATTGACTATTCTACTATTTAATTATTTGCTGTGAAGAATAAGTTTTAGACGTGAAAATAACTCATCAAAAAAACATTCATTTCTTTTTCACGGCTTTGAAGCGCTTGAATTTCTTTCTAAACCCACCTCTTTGTTGTTTTTCAGTGTCATAAAGAATAACTGTGAACTATTTGCTTAGTAATCTGGGAGTGCAACGTACGGTGGTGCATTTCCTGTCCAATTATTGTCTTCGTTTCCTATTGATGGCTTGCTTCAAACTAATCAGCTAAGAGTGAGTAGTCAGTAAAGAGTAATGAGAAGTTATCAGTTATTTGCATAGCTCGTTACAAATGATAGCTTACAATATGACTCACCCCCAACCTATCTAGAAAGATGCACAACATAACCCTTTTTCAATGTGTTTGGCAGAGGTACAAATAGCTACACATGGATCACCTGCAGCCTTCATCTGATATCGTCAATCGAGCCACTTATCACCAGAAATGATGATCTGTTCTAAAAGTATGTCGAATTTGTCATGCTTAAAAAAAAGAAAAGGAGGCCGAAAAATCGGTCCATCAATTTTCCTGGACTACTTATACTGCAGGGGCGCGTGTGGCGCAGTGGTTGGAAGCGTCACTTCGACACACACGTGGAATCGATCCTCAAGCCCATGGCCCACCAAGCCTTCCATCCCTCTAGGGTCGGCAAATTGGTGCCGGACTTATATGGGAGGATAGCAGCAGTGGCTCGATACATCGGTAGGCCACCGCGAGTCATTGTAAAGGCCAGGTATGCATTCAGTCGCCTCCAACGATACTTAATGAAGTCGAATGCATAGCGCATTCCTCAGCGACTGATCAACGTCGAGAGCTTTATCCTTTATCCTTTATCCTTTTACTTATACTGCAAATATGCCGCCTCACTGATCAACCCGAGCAATCTAAAACTCCATAAAACAGTTTATTATTAATAGCAATTACAGAGGGCGCGGTAACGCAGTGGTTGGAGGTGCCTTGCAATAGAGATAGAGGGCCGCTAGCTATTCCTCACCGTACATCTGGTTAAGCAAGCCTTCTCTCCCTTCAGGGTTTGCCAGTTGATACCAACCTGTCAGGGAGGATAGAATCAGTGATTTAATCTTAATATTAATTAAGATTAAGAAACATCTATAAGCCATTGGAATTCATAGTAGAGACCAGATATGAATTCAGTATCTCTAACAATGCATGCTGAAGTCGAATGCATGGTGTACTGTTTAGCGATTGGTGAACTCCTAACGCTTTACCTCTTGTTCTTTAAACATCACTTTTGTAATCCCCTAAATTTTGACCCTCAGTCATAGTCTTGCAAAGAAACGACTTCTTCGTCGTTTTGAACGAAAAAAAAAAAAAACAACACTAGCATTGGTTACACACCGCTAGGTTCGCCAAGAGATCTCTTTCAAAAATATCTCTGAATCGCATTCGCTACGTGGGATTCTCAACAGCATCTTCATATTGCTTTATTTGGAATGGAGATGTTCTCGTGCTTTTCAGGGGATGGAAAATTGTGATGAAGCAGAACGATTTCCAAAGTGCTCTTCATTTGCTCTTATCTTGAATATACGTTTTACTTCTTCTATTTTCGTTTTAATTTAGTCATCAAAGTGACATCTGTCAGATAACGATGTGCTACTTCTGAAATTGATAACGGATCGGACAATCTGCAACAGCACATCTAAAAATGAAACCAGTCTTTGTTCCTACCCAGTAAATATATCCGTTGTCGGGACTTTGAAACAAGTATGATGCATGGGGAGCCCACCGCTTTTATTCTATGAAGTGTTTTAGAAACTCCCAATGAAAATGTTACGAATCAGCTTGAAGAAAAGCTCTATGTTCCTCTTTCTAATTAAAACCTTTAAACTAGCAATTATGGAGTTACAGAAGAACCGTGCAAACCGTATGTGTTTCCTGCAGCCTTCTTGGGATAGGGTCCTTACTGTTAATATCTTTAAATTACAAATTATTATATTCTTCTCATAGTGAAAAACTAGGTTAGTGCCGTCAAAAACGTTTTTCGATCTGTACGATCTATTAAGAGTCACAGCTTTCCTCGCCTACTCCACAATTTTTGTGTTTGCTTAGAGTGAAACCTCCACGCGTAGCTACAACACGGCGAACTACAACGATAATCCGCTGTTGTTGGTCGTACGTCTCAAATACTTCGTCCACCAACTCCATAACTATTAGCTTTTGCTCAAAAGATCAAACATCGTCGCAGGGAGAACCCTTTCAGACAATACATTATAATCAGAATGTTCTAGTGTGCCTGTGGTGTTGAGCAGTAGAGTTCGGTACGCATTTTTGAACGAATTCTGTTAAAAAGCTTCAGGCTGGAAAAACGAAAAGAGGGGAAATCATAGTTTTTGCCTAAAATCTCACTGTACTCGACTTTGTGGTCACTACTTGATTGCTAACATATCTATTAAAGCATTAACCTCACTGTTTAAAAAACAACCCAATCTCGGCAGAGTTCTTGAAACTAAAACAGATAGGATAAATTTTGAAGAGAGACTGCGGATGACCTGTTTGAGGACACAGAGGAAAAAATCCGTTATATTGCTTACGATCAATGTCTATGAATGCAACAGCTGGAAAAGAAATTCGTTTATGTTCGCATCGTAGTCCCACAGAATTTTCAATTCTTCATGCAGTGCAAATCATATATGAATGTAAAAAGATGGCTAAGCAACGTGAAGCATGTCTGGCATACATTTCAAATTTACTAACCAAAAAGAGGAAAATTGCAAAATTTTGATGTAAAGGAGTTCAAAACCTTGGTCGGGATACAGCTATAAATGGCATAACCTATGAAAGGAAGACAATGATGACACTATCTGAAGAAAATAAATGGATATGAAATTTCCTCTGCTTCCCACACGTCGACGACTATATATGACAAAGGGATAAAACTCTCGTCGTTGATCAATTCCACAGAAATGCGCCATGCATTCGACTTCATCAAGTATCGTTTGGAGGTGATTGAATGCATATCTGGCCTTTACCATGACTCGCGGTGGCCTACCGATGTATCGAGCCAGTGCTGCTATCCTCCCAGGCAAATCTGATACCAATTCGCCGACCCCGGACGGATGGAGGGCTTGGTGGGCCATGGACACGGGGATCGACTCTACGTGTGTGTTGTAGGGCGCCTCCCTACTACTGCGCCACACGCGCCCGTTACTGTATGTGGTAGCGACCAAAGGCACTCTGAAACGGTCCATCTCAACATTTGAGGAAAATAAGCACGGTGCCTTACGATTAAATCTTCAGTTGTTGAAGAGGCCATGGCGGTAATCAGCCATAGGAACAGACCAGATAATGATATTGGATTTCTTTTTGTCCCACATTCATATTAACATACATATTAATATTAGAAGTGGTTCCTGAAGCCCCAATCATAGCGTTTTTACAAAGGAATAAAGCATAGGTAGTGAATGCCTTGAATCAAATTAAGTATAGAAAAAAATAAAATTCACTTACCATACCCATTACTGTTGCATCGGGGCTCATTAGAAGTCTGGGAATTTATGCTTATTTATTTTACTGTTTTCTGTTATGCCCAGCTTACGTAGCTTGCCTAGTCAGCAACATGTGGGCTGTGTGTACCCACCCGTTGCTGGACACTTTCTTACATTTCATATATTGAGATCTTTTAGCGGAGATGGGCGATTCGTGACCATCTCCTATGCATTTCACAACCACTTAATCGCAGACTTAGGGCCGAATTGGCTAGTATAATACAATCTGCATGTCAGCAAACACATCCACGTTCGCAGTACGAACATATTCAGGCAAAGACGGAAAGTGCACGTCCAGTCGAGGTAAAAGGGAAGAAGTCCTTCCTCTGGACCATCCTCTGTCTCAGGAAAACAAGAGGTCTTTTGGCTCCATTTAAACCACCTTCGGACAAGCCATGTTGTCGCGTGATTGGCCGCTGAGGATCCTTCAGTGATGTAGATCCTTGGGCATACAGACGTTTAGAGAAAGTGTGTCCTCTAAAATGTCGACTCATACGAGATCTGTTATCTAGTCTGATTAACTACATCTCCCATTGTATGGCAGAAGAATAAAACCATCTTGTTTTACTTTTTATGTCTATAACACTGTTTCTCCACGAAACTTTCTAGGCATGAAAAAGAAACACCATACCTGGGCGTAATCCTTCATCAATATCAACACTATTCCTACAAGGAAACGTTAGTAACCCTCAAGATGCTCAAAATACCTTGGTTTCGAGTGGTTTGATTATCACCTCATGAAAAGGTTTGATTATGCAAGAATTCCATTCAACCACAGCAACAGTGAAGCAACAAGCCCATGCCTAGTAAAAAACATGTCGTATGGAACTCATTTATAATAACACAAGCATACGAGGAACAATTTGGCCGAGTGGTAGAAACTGCTTTCCAATGGAGTTTAATTAGCTACGAGGAACTTGAGAAGAAACCCATCGGAACCAACAAAATGTTCGCTAGTAGTCCTGATACTTTGATATGTGGCATCGACGACTTTCTTATAGAAGCCTAACTTGTGAATAACGGAATTCCAGTAAGCATTGCACGCTAGAAAAGTCACATTAGAGCGCGCAATGATTAAAAAATTTGCATAATTCAGTGGTCCTAAAACGTCCTGGCCAATGTTCTTCACAGCTCGAAGTCTTCAACTAATAAGACTCTTGGAAAAGTATATATGTTGAAAAAAGAAGGACCATTGTGCCGCACAGGGGCTTCTTTCACTTTCATATCGCCCATCAAAAAAGCAATGCATCCTCAAAAATCGGTGGAGGATCACCGCGAAAACTTAAAAAACGACGGCCACATATTCGAAAAGCGTGACAAATTCCGTACAATTCGAGCTAACGCTGGGCAGCTCAGGTAATGGACAGAAACTAAAGGACATTTTGCTGGTCCTTGTTGTACATTATTGATGAATAGCGATGAAACAGTGATGCACATGATCAAGAGAAAACTATTCATTTCCGGGTTAGTAAATTAACTTCTGGTGTCAATGTGGTAAAGTCGCACGATGTCATGAAGTAGAGAATGAAAACAACCACTATGTCTGGGTTTTCACAAAGGCTTCATTCACATTTGGCGCAAAGCAATAATAGCCAAGGAAAACGGTGGTAAAAAAAACAACTCCGACTTAAATTATGGAAAATTCGCTCTGATTCCTTCTCATACAGACAATTGAGTGTGAAAATTGGGATTACGGCTTACTTGAGAAAAAACCTGAATTTATTTGCACTGCTCTCGCTATCAGCCCTGAGAACGAAAAAAAAAAAAAAAAGATAGAAGAATAAGACTGCGGCGAAATACTTCATGCTGGCAAAAATCCGATGGATTGTGGCCTTTACTGATAGCGGTGCTGGAGATTTTCATGTAAAAAATACTGATAACCTATGCTTGTTTTCAATCGTAACAAAGTCGATATCGATAAAAGGGTGCACGTACCGCAGTACTTAGAGCCGCCGTGCAATACACACGGGATCGATCTCGCGTCTCAGGCTCACCGAGTCTTCCATCCCTCGGAGTGTGTAAATTGGTACCAGACTTGTCTGGTAGGATAGCAGCACTGGCTCGATATATCGGTAGTCCTCCCAAGTGATTATATAGGGTCAGCAATCCATTTAGTCATCTCTAACGATGCTAAATGAAGACGAATGAATGGCGCATCCCTCTGAGCATGATCAACGCCGAAAGCCTTTAACAAAGGCGATAACTCGATTTGCTGATAGCGTCTATAGAAGGCGGATGATAGAAAGGCGGAAAGAACGAGCCGTTTGGTGCGGTGGTGAATACGTTAGCCCCCCGGAAAGGATAATAGCGGGCTCGATCCCCACCGACCGCAGAAATCTGCGAACCGGAATTTTGCAAATATCTCTGCTTCATTGTAAAGCCGATAAATTTTTCAAGTGGATCATCACAGCTGATGATAAGTGGATTCTGACTAGCAACATGAGATGAAAGATATATACAAACTTCGATCACAACTGGTGACTTTGGATTGAGTTATCCATCATAAACGGCGAGAATCAGTGTTTATGAAAAGATGTGTATTTAATTCGCTAACAAGTGGGTGACATTCAAGATTTATCTGAAATAAGTTCATCGCTCATTACCGTATCTTGCACTCCCAGATCACTGTACAAGTAATCAACATGTGTATAAATTTATGAACTCACACGAGGTTGGTAAAGTATTTTTTATTCGGCCAACGTTCTGACGTCTTCGTCTCCAACAGAGCCGATGAGCCGAGTCAATTGATTGATAATATTTTGAAAATTACTGTATAATTAGTTCATAGTTATTTTCTATTCTACCAATTGACAACGTTGAGAAGTCAAATACCTTAGAATCGTGGAAAGAACACGATGCTTTCCCGACGAGTTATTGTCATGTTTAAAAACTTTAAATTATAATCCAGCCATTAAGTAACACCTTCAATGACATCTGTACTTTTTTTCTTGAGATTCAAGCTTAGTAGAAATTGATCAAATATTTGAGCAAAATAATAAGCAAACAAAACTTCCTAATCCAGCATGAGCTCCACAAGTAGCAAAAATGCAGCTCGCTCTCACTGGTGTTCGGAAAAACAGGATTGACGAAGAAGAACAACAAAGAAGACAAACTCGAAACACCTAGCGTCTTCTCACGATGGAAGTGAATCAATATTTTTAAGAAAGACAAGCAGATTTTGCATACGGTGTCCCCCGACCACTTGTGCTGCGTGTGAGGACAAATGCATTGGCGAAAAGAGTAGACCACTATACATCCATATAAAAGAACTCCTAGACGATAATCGTTAAGTTAAACAAGTACTCCACTGGGCGTGTATGAGATACAGAGAGATAAGTGAGAAAATTTAAGCCAATATTCTCGCACAGGAATTGAAAACTTCTGGTGTAAAACACTCGAGGCATTCTGGATAAATTCCCAGAATTTAAAAATGAGCCTCAATAATGGGTGCTTCTTTATCAGGCGTGATCTGGCACAATATCTCAGATTGGTATTTTAGCGTGAGAGAGGAACATTATCCATCTACGTGAAAGCTGTACGGTGGGCACGCATTATCAAGTGAAAGACGTAAGAAACGGTGAGTATCTGAGAACCAATGCGAATAAAATGCAATGTGATGTCATGTACTGAGATATGGATGTTCAGAACGTCTAACATAACTGTTTACAACGATATATGGCTCATGTAGAGCCTTCTTTCCTTACAAAACACTTTACGATTTCGATTCCCAAGACCGTCTTACTAGCTGGTTTTTTGTCACACTGTGGCAAGTGTGTACGCCTAAATACCGAACTGCGGTGCAGAATACGAGGTCCAGTCTATCAAAAGGGTTGGTTAAACTGGGAAGGAATTCATCATGTTTATCGGGAAACCCAGCGAGACATGTTAAGGATCACCATTTTCGGGAAGTGACTTAGTGGCAGAATGGTGACATCTCCCTTATCCAAAAGGATTGACGTTGGCCTATGATACCGACCTGGGAGAAATACACTACCGTTGCTTCAAAGATACACAGAAAAAATAACTTGAACAGCGCTTAGAATACTAGTTAGATGGATGTAGTGCCAGAGTAGGCACGAGTATTCGTTAAGATGGCATTCAACACTACTTGTACAATGCTGATTGTTGTAAAATATTTCTACTGCGTAAGAAAGATGTGAGTTGTGATGTCTGTATTTCTCAAAAAGAAATTTCTAATAATGAGGCTGCGATTTATCCACATACCTAATTGAATATTTGAATGACCTATTCGTCTCGGAGAATTGTGTGGTACCTGCGCCAAGGTATCACCCTCGATATAACCTAACGTTGAAGTTCTTTTTTGTGATTCAAAGATGGTAATTTGTCTCTAGTGTTACATTGCTGTCTCTCACATGCTACATAACCCCCGCCCTAACTGCACTTATTAATTAAACCCTCAAAATTGACAAAGATTTGTCATTCCGTGCGCAAATCCTTCCAGAATAGCGATGGTTTAGAATCTTACTGAAGCTTCTAATTGTTTGCGAACATAATATTTGCTCACACAGCTTTAATTCACTAGATTTCCGCCTAAGGAAGCAAACCAAGAGAACCTACCGACACCGGTGACATTCTTAATTGGTCAGTCCCACCTCAAGTCTTACTCACTCCTAGTACCGCTTACCTTCCACCATGATTGTGCAAGCAAAATCCACACCTTCAAGAATTCTGTGAGCAAGCGTTTTCACAGCAGCATTTAAAAGGTGTAACAGCAAAAAGCCGGTTTCCATACTTTTTCGACAAAGCTGAGATCTCGAAAATACATCGTTACAGATTAGTTTTGCACGTACGCGGCTTGTTAACCCTTTCATCGTCTCGAATTCGATGTATTCAGTGAATTTGCGAGCTCTCATGGTGCAAGATACACAAGTATCACAAAAGGACTAGAAGTGACTGGCATTGATCAACCAGTTATTGGCAACAACGGTCCTAAAACTCCTTACCAACTCAAACGTTCTCATAAATAGAAAACGTAATTGACTAAGTAGTTCTGGAGAAAAATGACAGTGATACTAGAGCAGATGTCAGTATCTATTGAAGCTCACTCACAAATAACATACTTCCTATTACCAAGTTCAAGACTTCGCTAAACTGACTTTTATTCTGAAAAGCTAAGCGCTCTCTAAGGATACATTGCGGACTGAGTCGGTGCTGGTCCGGCTAACTTCAGACAAGTATACACTATATTATTCTTCAACCCATGGGAATAACAGTAATCGTCACACGTGACGATGAAAATGACCATATCTGAAGAACATTTATTATAACACACTAATCATATGTTAATTACAACTTCTAGTTGAATGGCAGTTCATTACTACGAAACTTTACGTCAACAATATATAAGAAAAAGATTACGGCTAATCTGGCGGTTATTTCCTCAGATCGCCAACTTTAATCACTGGTTAGAACTTCACCGGTATGTAGAAATCAAAAGGTAGATTGTTAAACTACTATAGAGAGTACTACAACGTGAAGAACGTTATATTACAACAAATAAGTTGCACATAGAAATCTTCTAAGGCTTTTTACGTAAAGCGATAAGAACCGACAAATCAAACAAAAACTGGTTGAAGAAACAGAAATACTGAGTGAAACGAACGCGTAATAAGGACATCTCGCACTACACAAAACTATTAACGAAGATATGTTAAGTGGAACCGACTTCAATATACAACTGTTTAAATGTAACATCGATGCTAAATTCAGAAACAATGATTTGAGATTTGCAAAACTCTAAGAGTGAAAGAAATTGAGATTATTAACACACCAAATCGTAACCGATCGGATTATTAATCAGAGATTCTTATCGGAACGCTTGCAAAAAGGGAACATTAGGGACGATGAGATCTGAAAACCATGCCAACGTGAATAATCAGAACCGAACATCTGAATCGGGATCTGCTCTAAAAGCTGACGTTTTGAAATTTACCAGAGTAACCTACAATTTCGAACAGTTCTCAACTCGCTCCAAAATTTTCATATGCCAATGCAAAATGTTTTTTCTCCTTTGCACAGCGCTTCTACCGTCAGAGAAGATCGCTTTGCGATATAATCAATGCATTAATTCAACTAAACCATCCACCGCTAAATTTGGAATTACAAGGAAACTCTACAGCACCACAAATTCCAAGTTCGTTTGAAAAAAATACTTTTCCACCGCAGGATATGCGATGTAAATGTCCTTCCAACTCGAAAAAAAAAACAGTCGAGATCTTGCATTACACTTCCAGTGCTCAGAAATTTTGATCGGCCTTATCAATTTGGATCACTCTATTCACAAATACCCTATAAACCACTGTTTCCGAATCACAATTGCCTCTGCATAACATTAAAGTTACTTCTTCAAACATATGAACAATTTCAGAATTAAGCAAAGCATAGTGGAATATACGTCCGAGTAATAAATGTATGGCGAGTCATAAGCGAAGAAAATGTACACAACATTATAACACCAAAATCATACCTGTTATAATGAGAAAAATCCGAGTAGCTGAAAAGTTACGAGCACGTCAAAGCAGTAACAGCAATGAAAAATTGTAAGAAATGTGATAACCACCTAACCCTATAAGTGGTATGAAATGATATCCTTATTTAGTGTGCAAAATAAATCCGCAAAATCCAAGGACAAAAGCTCTAATTTCATCCTATACTGAACTTTGACTCGAATCGCCAGATGCTGGACCACAAAACCCAGATGAAAAACTTGGTCGGCGCGACTTTGACTTAGCGTGAACCTGAATAATATAAGAGGAACAAGTAGTACAGTAAGTGATGCACACATATACCGCACAATACTACTACAGACCTTCGTATGACGTTTACGTTCATCGCTTCGAGCGAACTTCCTGCCACACACGTCACAAGAAAACGGTTTCTCACCAGTATGCGTACGAACGTGTGTCGTCAAATGATCGGATCGTGAAAACGCTCGTAAACAAATTCGGCACTGAATTATGTGTGATGCTTCGTACTAACTTAAACATGTGACGTACGGAAGAAGGAGGCCTACCTGGAAGGGCTTTTGTCCAGTATGGATGCGAATGTGCCGTGTGAGTTCATCACTCCGTGAAAACCGGCGATCGCAGTCGTCACGAGGACATTTGTATGGTCGCTCGTGAATCGGAACCTTCACATTTCGTTGCGAGTACTTTCGCATTACGTCGTACTCCATCTTAACACTCATTATAAGTGCCTACATCAGAGAAAGCGTCACTGAAAAACTGGTGTACAACAGTTGTTCACCTTAACATCACCGGATGTAGACTGGTACTCGAACACGTTGAACTCACCATCTGTAAATACGCGATTACAAATTTCTTAGAAGCCCATCATAATGGAACTAGAAAAAACCGGCGGAGTGCTATATGACAGTATATTAAAAAAGAAAGACTTCTTCGAGTAGTGTACCTATGCGGTACCTTCACAAAAACAAGCTTATCCTTCACTATTTTGAATACCCAGATATCTCGAAAACTCAAAGAATTTTGGAAAGCTCAGCTGAACTTCTATTTGACCTTGTTGAATGGGTGTTTCTTTTTCAGCTGCCTTAAAAAAAAAGTGCAGTGTTCCAAGGCAGTGATTACCCCTTAATGATAACAGACCCCTACAGTCTCGCGAGCAGTGGTTCCTCCTGCAATGGCGAGTACGACACAAACATGAGAAAACAAACTATTTTAACCTTTTTTACTTACTGCCTACTCTTTTTGATGGCAGGGTATATTGCGAAATATAACTCCAACGAAGCTGAGATAGTTGCAAAACTCTGGACCACAGGTGCCTATGGTGGGGAACGAACGCGCTATTGTCCTTTCCAGGGGAGAAACGCGTTCACCACCACACCATCCGGGTCCTTCGTTTCGCCTTTCTCTCAGCTAGTTCTATCGATTTTTTAACTGGGTTCAATGCCGATTTGGGCTCCCCAGATCAGTCCCGTTGACGGGTGATTGCTAATGGTAAAAAGATCGACAGAACTAGCTGTTAGTAAGGCGAAACGAAGGACCCGGATGAGTGGTGGTGAACGCGTTACTCCCCGGAAAGGGACAATAGCGCGTTCGTTCCCCACCATTGGCACCTGCGGTCCGGAGTTTTGCAAATATCTCAGCTTCGTTGAAAACAAACTATGTTCAAACTTAATATCACAGAATTACTCGTGTGTTGCACGCTATTTCATCCGGTCTCATATTTGGTAATCCGGTATGGAAAAGGAATAAAACGGTATATGATGAGGAAAAATGAGTAAACAACCACCAAAAAGAAACCTACTTGAGGGATCATAGCGCATTTGCTCACCGTAGCCGTAGGAATAGTCATCAATGGGCTCCACTTTCGGCTCAAACCCGAATTCTTTCGCATCATTCCTAGAAGCTTTCTCATAACACGCACAATGGACGAAGGCTACAGATGATTTTAACACATCGCTTGGTTAATTTCCCTACTGCACTCACACATAGTGATCATCACTGCTAGTTTCTCCACTAAACTGCCCTTCAGAGAACACAGCTGGTGGCTGTTGCGTCGTAGGTGCATGAGCAGAGCTCGAATGAGCACCAGAGGAAACTTCAATCTGCAAAACCCAGTGAAAATCTAACCAAGATGTGTAGGACACACAAAAGAATAGAGCACAATACGATTTTTCTACATCAACAGAATAGTACACCAATAACAAAAGTAATTTTCCCTGAAACCTGGAAGGATATGTTTCAAAAACAGTGTACATTTAACCAAGACAATCTAGTACTTGTGATTCTCTAGATGCTGCGTTCTAACTTTTTAAGCGCACAGTATCGAACCAACAATTTAGAAAGAAACAAGTAAAGAAAGACCTTTACCTGAAACTTCGTTTGATTCGGCGGTAGATGAAGTGGTTTAATTTCAGAAGAGGCGCCATTTCGCTGAATGGGCTCAATCAACGTCACATTTTTTTCATCTTTAATTTCTGCAGGAATACGAACAACCCTAAGCAGGTCTGGTGCTTCACTGTTAATTCCTGGTGTCTTCGCATCAACTACAGTTAGTTCAGGGAGTCCGCTTCCACCCTAAAGAGACCATGCGAAGGAATGAATGAGATGCAAATGAAAACGCTAAAATTTAGTGCTCTCATTAGTCATGAGAACAGGTTATAACATAAAGTCAGCACTAGGTGGCATTGAATTATTATTCCGCTCATAAACAAAAATTTGATACCCAAGATAGACGACGTTATTAAAAACGTGAATAAAGTCAGCAATACCAAAGGGTCTACAACCGAAACGAACACCAAGGGGTAACGAGCAAGAACAACAAAATACTGACAAATGGAGAGCCCACGAAAAAAAAATAGAGCTAAAATCACACCTTAGACAGCGACTGCAAAAAATGCTCAACCATTGGAGAAAACTGGAACATTGATGCAGATAACCCCTAAAATGGAAACTATAAGTTTGAGTTTAGAAACGTTAAATAGCGATGTAGGATGGACAAAATGTCTACCTGGAGAACTCACACCAGATGTAAGATTAACTGGTAGATTTGTAGTGATTGATCCCTTAAACTGTATTGTGGTTTTCTCGTTTTTATGACAACCTTCACCATTTTGCGATGATGATGCTAAATTAATTCACATAAAACGTCAATCTAAGATAAACGAATGTTTCTAAAATTTTAGTCGACCAACCCGCTCCATTAGGAAGGTTTGATGCTGTCGAAGTTTGCGAAATGGATTGTATTTCAATGTTTCCTGAAATCAACCAAAAAATGTTTCTAAGGTTTAAAAAAGATTTAACACTAATTTGTAAGCACACGATATGCTGCCCATTCTATATTCGTTAGTGACTGTCGTATCTAATCTCACTTCAAGGTTCACTTACAGTTACTCGTCCACTACTTGTCGACTGATTAATATCAGAAACACCTATAACCTACCTAAAAACACGAGTTTTTTAAAAAAACACTGATTCATCTGTTTCAAAATGGCATATCATTCGAGCAATTCTTTTCTTTTTTTTCATCCGTTTCTTACGAATATTTACAAAAGCCGCTACTATGAAACCCAACATTCAAAACTGCGACTATCCTACTTTCCAAAAAATCCATTTCCAATATCAACTTCGTTTCCAGCTGCGTAT
Source organism: Angiostrongylus vasorum (assembly GCA_018806985.1). Lineage (NCBI taxonomy): Eukaryota > Metazoa > Nematoda > Chromadorea > Rhabditida > Metastrongylidae > Angiostrongylus > Angiostrongylus vasorum. The sequence goes on along the minus strand of JADANN010000354.1, from coordinate 745,969 downwards.
TTAACCATAATATCAATACCGTATGACGTCACCCAGATTGTTTACTGCGTCTCCATGAATGTTCTTTCGTGTCGAATTCGTTCAATAATTCAACATTAAGTGATACACATGAGGTCGATTCCCGCGCCCCTGGCCCACTAAGCCTTCCACGCTCCCTGTTCGGCAAATTGGTACCGGACTTGTCTGGGAGTATAGCAGCACTGGCTTCATACATCGGTAGGCCAAAGCGAGTCATTGTAAACGCCAGATATGCATTCAATCATCTACAACGATGCTTAGTGAAGTCGAATGCATGATGTATCCCTCAGTGACTGATCAACGCCGACAACTTTATCCTTCATCCTTTTAAGCGATAAAAAGACGTGTTCGGAGTTGATCTACCCTTCAACAATGCGCTATGCTCCTAACTCCATTAAATATCGTATCACATCAGTGGCTTACCCTTCCGAACAAGTCTGCAACAAACCTGTCAACCACAGAGAGGTAGAGGCTTCGTCTGTCTGGTTACAAGGGAGTGCAAGATAGGACCAACGATTTATGGGTATCGTAGAGCACCTCTAGCGAGCCGGTGAATTTCCCCATAGCTACTTCGCCGGATACAAAAAGTGCGATGCTCTTCGTATACCTCAATCAAGCAATCACACTGAGTATCTTGGCCGCACAGCTGAGAAAAAGAGATTTTGTCGACGGTAGTTCGCGTTCTTCGAAGATTGACTATACCAGAACTAATGAATGTGACAGAAGGTTAAGATAGCAAGGATCTAGCTTTTACGTCATAAAATGCAAAATATATAGCTACCCTGTAAATGTCTTCATACTTGTCGAATTAATGGAATAGTTATAAAATGGTATGACCGATTATCGTATTCTCATTCATTTTAATACATATAAGCTAAGAGACAATTCCAACAACCAATCTCCAACCCATTTTTCGTGAACGAACACAGTTGTGGAAACCGCTCAACATCGACTCCATTCATTTTAAAAATAAAATAAAATCACTTGTACGCCTAATAAACCACAATAGCAATGCCAAAAATCAGTCGATGAAGGGCTGATCAATAACAACACAACGGCTTGACGAATCTAGCGTCCTCTTTAGTAAGGTTAATAACGACAAATGAAAGGTGTTAATTGCCTTCTATATGGCGCAGAGAGTATAGTGGCTACAAATGCTGTGCAATAAAACATGCAAGCTCGTTGGTTTCACCTCCGCCAAACCAACCTAGCTTCTTATCCTTCTGTGGTCCGGAAATTGGCACCGGAGTTGTCCGCTGAGGGTCCGCTCAGAACAATAAAAGCTAGTGACTATCTGTCGTGAAGCTATGGGAACGCTCTGACGCGGTTAATCGAGGAATACAGGGAAAGACTACCTGACCAGCTCCAACGGCATTAATGAAGACCAAATCCTCAGCCCGCAGTCGAACTCACAATAAAACCCTATGACTTTCGTGGATGTCTGATACGTGAAAGCGAATCAAATGAGCTAACTATGGTGGTCCTCACAATGTGATATACGCAAATAAACAAATTAACAAAAATCCCTCTCCCAGAGTCCTATGTAATATTGATAGCCGTACAGGAAGCAATACTATTTTGATATCCTCACTGACCCATCTGAATAAAATTCAACTTCAGTCCAGGTTTTTAAAGATTAAGTGGCAAAGTACAAGCCATTCACCCTATATGGTATACACCCTGCGCATCTTTTAAGCACCAACATGTAGAAGCCTGCTTTTCTATAGTCTAATCCACACAGTTGGCTGGGATGAGGACGTCACTAAGACCACGATTGCCTTCTCGGGAATCTACCTATTTCTCAACACTTCAAGATCACTTTTTATCAGACTTCAACCACAACCTTTTAGTGGATGACACAGTTCAGGGATGTTCTAAAACCTCGAGCTACGAGGTAGTGCTAGTACGACCAGTGCAGAAGTACTACACGTTGCCAATAGTAGTTTAACACGCGTCATTAACACTGTCCTAAATTGGCATTCCCCACGTCTACCCTTTAGGTGTCTCGATGTCTTTTAAGATGCAATACAAACAGGAATATGTGCGACTGTTCACAACAAACAAGCGCACCATTTCGCCGGATGGTCATGGATGGATCACCAATAGTTGAATCGGAAAACATTAAGAATAATAGCACATCGGGTGTTTCTGTTCCTTGTTCCACGACTTGAGGTCCTACTTATTGTGTATCATCATTTGTGATCGGGATTTAGTGACGGCAAACAGTCGTTTCTCTGGTTGCGGAACACAGCTGTCGCACAATCTAATACAGCAGAGCCCCCACATCATACTGCAGAGAATAGTACGTTGCTGAATTAGCAGCATGTTTCCATAAATAGAAGATAAAGCTCTCGGCGCTGATCAATTCCCTGAGGGATGCGCCATGCATTCGACTTCATTAAGCATCGTTGGAGGTGAGTGAATTCATATCAGACCTTTACAAATATTCGCGGTTACCTACCGATGTATCATGCCAGTGCTGCGATCCTCCCAAACAAGTCCGGTCCCAATTTGCCGACCTCGGAGTGATGGAAGGCTTGGTGAGCTGAGGTGCAGGGATCGGTCTCATGTGTACTGCAAGGCGCTTCCGACCACTGCGCTACATGCACCTAATGATTCCATAGGGTTCTATTATAATTGAGCTACATAGTGTTCCACATTCCATCAAAAAGCCGTCTCCATTCTTGTGACTTGAAGCGACTGTTTAGCTAATGTGACCCAAACTGCTACGCTAGACGAAAGATCCATACAGGGCACCCATACAAGATATGTTAGGAAGACACAAGAGATAAGTTCAAACCAGAAAAAAAACTCGTAAGAAAGCACTACGACAGGAAAAAATGTGCTAAAATCACATACCTGTCAGCAGCGGCTCATGGTCGCCGAAAAACGCCTGGTTATTTTGCGGTGCGATACCGTTGAAGTGATGGATCCGCGGTGTTCCATCAATCGTTAGCGGAACCGATTTCGTTGGTGATCCAAGAATTGTTGGGGTCTTAAAAGATATGGAAATATTCAAAACAGATATAACACTTTATGAAATCATACAACAAATGAGATCCATAAATAAATTCACCCTCTGCTTGCTTTCAACATGAAACCCTAACCCTGCCATTAAACTTCGACAACACCCTAAAAAGCATTAATATGAAAGAGTTAACATATCGGTGAAATGAAGCAAACCATAAAACGGTGATGAAAGGGATTCTCTGCCGACGGAAACCTTCGCTAACACCTGACAGTCCGCACTTGGCTAACTCCCGCTTCGGAAAACATATGCTCGTCTTTCGTCCTTTAATAGTTCTGCTTGCCGACTAGAGCGCGAAATCCTCACGTTCTATTGCGCACTGCTTACAATGATCAGAAATCTATCACATCTCCTTACTACGATAATTCCTGATATCACGTAACACTACGGATCACACTCATATCATGGATCTAAAGCTAATTAGTTACCAAACTACGAAACCTAAGCCAAAAGTGTCATATAGGTCTAAGGGATACGCAGTGTATTTCGGCAATCTCAAATAGCCCGTCCCGAAAATTCATATACACATAGACATCCATATTTTGGCATCGATCCGGCCAAAAGCATACAACATTTTCTCCAGACAGTTGGAAAGATTTGAAAGTGGTGGAATTTTGGCTCTCCTGCAGTAAAGAAACCCCTACGTCTAACGAACATGATGGCCTGAGCCACAAGAAGAACATGCTTACACAGGATTCTGATCCTCCAAGTCTACCTACAGGCACAACTTCATCAAAAGTAATAAAGAATGATGCGTCTCGTACAAAAACTGTGGTGTTGTTCGTGTTTCACAATCGAATGGAACATCACAGGAAAGTCCGGCACGCGATAGAGATGAAATGAGACATATTTGAATCTGATCAGGTCACAAGGATAACTGATGGGACTGCTGATAATATAACATCGATGTCACATAGTAGAGCAGAGAAACGGTGACTACCTTTCGCACAGATCAATGTAACCAATGTACCTATTTTGTTCAGCACTTTGATCACCTTTTTTCATCACATAAATAGGGTCGTCTTCAAAATAAATCATGCCAGCCTCGACTCATTCCTCACGAAACTACTGTGTCGCTGGTTTGACACGGTTTTCTGTTTTCCATGGAAACCTTGGAAACGAAGGCCAGATGTTCCCAGGTCGCCATTACATGCACACGTGTGGATCAGATCAGCTCTATGTTGTGACGAGATTTCTCTACGGTCAACGGAGACCTCTGGTCTAGGCTTGCTATTAGCTGGGCTTCCGGATGAACATCCTCAATTACCGATGTTTTGACGAAGTTGCACGAAGTCTTTGCGCAATAACACTTTAACTCTTGTTACTTTAGGCTAAATATGATCAAGTAAATCAAGCAATTATAAAAGCATGGGACTGATCGCGCACATTACAACAGTATCCTAGTGTATACAAGTGTACACCTGACTTAAAAGGGTAGTAAAAGTCCTTCGTACTAAGATCTTCTCTCCGCACGAGACTGTGACACAGGGTAGTTTAATCCTTTCATTTAGTTCCCGTCTTTACAGCTGCAACATCTGTACGCCAAACAGTCGAAGATAAGATGGGCTGGACACGTAATGCGTATGAATGACAACCGATGGACAATAGCCGTTAGTGACTGGATTCCTCGGGATGTCAAACGTACAGCAGGAAGACCACCGACCCGATAGTCAGAGTTCTTCACGAAAAGCCTAGAAGAAAGACATGATGCTCGACGAGTCCCTAGAGCGAGCAGAACCCACTGGGCTACTCATGCACGCGAATGGGAAAAATGGAAGATTTACTGGCGCCCACTCGAGTCACTAGACCATCAACGGGACTACAGGTGATACAGGTGCAACATTCATATTCCCATCATATTTCTCTTCTATACGCATTCAGTATCGATTTCCTTCTCTCAGTCGTAAGTTGATCGTTACTACATCTTTCATATATTTTCTTCTAAGACCTCATTTCTTTGCATCTACTAAAAACAATGTGATTTTAAATCTCCTGGAAGCTACCAAAATAATTCACACGACCGGCTTTCTATTTACCTCGGCAATGATCAAATAATTCTCGATATTCTTGTTGAGCAAACACGAGGTGCTACTTCATTCTTTATTCCGTTAAAGCTGACGTTTCGGCAGTATTGCCTTCTTCACAGCCCTGGAAGATAGTATATACTTCCACCCCTTCCGGGCTCTGAGGAAGGCGAAATCCGCCGAAACGTCAGCTTTAACTGAATAAAGAATAAAGCAACACCTTGTGTTAGCTCAACAACCTAACACAATAATTTACCGAACCTATTTTGCCTTTTTTTTCGTTCTCATATCCTCCTCAAAAAAAACGGATTATCTTATAAAACAATCAAGGAGATTTATTCGACGGTAATGGAGTGTCCTTCCCAAAGGGGGTTTACCGCCTCAACGTGGCTGGGGGGCTGCTCCTGGGTGTCGAGCTGCCATGTAAGGCGGTGGATTCATCACCCAACAGTGTATCTCAGACTGAGAAAAAAGTCCGGCGTTTCCGTCAGGAAGCCCAGCTAACAGTAAATTAATACCAGGATCCACCACGTCCTGGTATCAAATAAGTAGCATGGTGGCAATCCGATCCACAGAGACAGCGACTGCCTGTGGTGATGACGATCTGGGTCTGGCTGACCTGGAGACACCGGAGAACTACAATGGCTAAACCAGCAAAACACCGAAAGAATGGAAATTGTGTTGGGGTCCCACAACCAGTGAAGACAGGTAGCCCAATTATTCGAGTAAGTAATGCAATATCAATAATGTTTACAACGGTAAACTTTCACGATGTATGTTCTTCCTTGTTGCTGACCACCTACATCTCCCAGTTCAACAACCGGATCGTTGATCTAACTTCTAAGAGAGTTAGTTGTTTAGCAAACTATACAGAGAACAATATCGTTTTCATGCATTTACAAACATCTGGAGCAAAAAAGAGGACCCGATCTACCAATGTGAGCTACAATAAGCACTGACCCATAGTTTTCATCAAAAAAACTATAGTAACATAACGTGAAAAGAACACATTTGCTTCGAAATCATGTGTGTAGTAGATAGGAATCGCCAAAAGAAGATGATATTTTTGAATCCTTTGGATCTTTGTTATGTTGATTGTTTCAAGACCACAATGCACAGAAAAAAAATACGAAAACAGATGTCTACGATAGAAAAAATAGAACTAAGAATTTTTCGAACAACGATGGAGATCTTGTTTTTGGAAACAGAACTTAGCCACAGATCTTTAGGAAAGCTAACTCTTTACTCATTAGCGGATACAACCTCTAAGGCATGTGACAGCCAGAAGACAGAGGACGAGAAACGATAAGCATACCTTCAACATATCACTCATTGTCGGTGTTTTTAAGCAGTCATGATCAGATAGTGTCAGTAACGGTTTAGCGTTAGCGGGCGGCTTCAAAAGTCCAGGCCCGGAGCGGGAAAGCTTCGAACCCGGAACCTGCAAGGCCATCCGGCACGTCCACCTGTAATACGAATGAACTGCAACAGAGTCAGACTTGTCTAATGAACACTGCTAACAAAATCATTAAAATCATTACTGACAATACGAAAACAAATGATGCGAATGAACGTGATAGGTTTTCGACGTATCATTGCCATGGTTTCACAGCAGGGCTTTTTGTAATAAAAAGCTCATCGTTCTATGCATCCTCATGCAAAATAGTTTACAAAGCGACGTCACTCAACTACGGCTGTCGTCGTGCTTTATAATGTGAGCTCACTTTGAACACGAGTCAGTCAGCTAACAATGTATGCACACGACCTGCTAGCGAAAACGAAAACGCTTTCAGGTAAAGCTAGCGCAGAATGAGAACAAAAGGAAAACAAACGGCTGGAATATCTTCGTTCCAATATACTCAAGATGGACGCCATAATAACATAAGAGAAATAGATTATGTTACATATCCACTTAGCAATGGGAAATTAGCAGTAGCGACCAAGTCCAGCTAGGCCGAGCCGACAGGCAGTACGCGGCATACTGCCTGTCGGCTCGGCCGGCACAAAGTATGGAAACAATGATGGATGTGCTAATGGGCAACCATCATACAACATCGCAAAGATGATGGTGTCATGATTCACATCACTTCAAATGACGCCCTTCTTAAAATTCGATATCAGATTCGTGTATTAAAGAAATGTGTTGTCGCAGAATTAACACTTGGAATCGAGATTCGTGGGAATCTCACGGAGACATGGCCTTAAAGGTCACATGTCGCGCTCAAAACCCAATGAACAGGTGCTGTGATGAAATAAAAAGCGTACATTCTCAGACTTAAATAAACGGAAACAAAAGAAGGACACTTTCGGTGAGATGTTGAACAGGCAACGTACAAGTTGCGAAATGAAGGAAGAAGAATTAGAACAACACCATCAGAAGTGTGCAGTTATTTTAATTACATTAAAAAATGAATGAAAGAGAATATTGACGCCATCTCGAGAATGTCTAAAATATTAAAAAAAAATGGGCGATTTTGTTTGTGAAGATCCTGGTCAGATAAGTGCTAGCCCGAGACGACAGACCTTTCATCACACTGATGATAGCAACATGGTGAAGCATTTTGAGAAAACAAAACCCTCAGTCGATATTGGAAAGCGAGCACTGAGACCAGTGAGAGGGCAACGACACATAAAGCAATTACTTAAACGCCACAAACAATCGAAAGGTACTGACAGCAGTAATACACACACCCATACATAGACGCATACATACATACATACGTACATACATACATGCGCATACCGTACCATGGATGAATTACGGTAGACCAGAACAGTAGATGGAGTGTAAGCCATGGGACGGCGACAGAATTTCCGAATTTTCGGCATTTACTCGATCTCATTAACTCTCGTACGAATTTTATTGACATACTGTATAAAAGAATAAGTAAGCGCAAAACACAGGTCGATGTTGCATATGTAATGTCTGCAGTCTTAGGCTAAATCGCATCGAGATCGAGACGACAACGCCGTCGATAGATGCCTTAGACGTCATCGTATGGTATACCAAACGAAAGATGACAACTTCTACGTCACAGTAGGTGAAACTCAGTCGAACAAGAAGCGAGAGAAAAAAAATTAACTCAAAAAATGCGACGCAATGAGGCAAACGAGGCCGCGGCGAGTACTCTGGTGTTAACATAGGACCGATGTTCAAACAAGCAAAAAAGAGAAAAAAAACTGAAAAGCTGAACCGATAGAGCAGGATACAAGGTTTGGTTCCAAATGCTCGATGGCGACATTCATCGTGTCTTTTTCCAAAATTCAGGAACCGATTACAAAGTTTCGCTAAAGTCAATATATTCGTTGTGCCGCACGTGAACTCCTCTCCTCTTCACTCTCTGTCTCTGTACGCTCTGCTGGCCTTCTCCGTGCGTCGATTGGCATGTTTCTCCCGGTTCCGCTCGTCACTCCGTCCACCGTCCGCATTCTGCCGGGTTCTAGATGATAAAGCGAGAATGCGGCGCGGTCGCGTAGCGAGCCGTCCGTCCGTCCGTCACGACTACGGTATGAGCATCACGGACGGACGACGGAAGGACGACGGACGGACGACGGATGGACGACGGATGGACGACGGATGGACGACGGACGGACGACGGACGGACGAGCGATGGCTTGCGAAAGATCGGACGGAACGCTGCGATCAGCACAAAATCCGAGAGCACGTCGCCTCTTTGGTTCGTCGTCTTTGAGGAGACGAGCAGCATGAAATTTAATGCACTTTGAACATCAAATAAATGAACTATTCACTTAGCGCCAGCTGCACTGCGACACGCTGTTAATTCGACGCAATTTGCTCAACACAAGCTGTGCACTCATCTCATAGATTTTGTCCAGGCGGTGATGAAGATGATTCGTCTCACGGTTCATCCACAGAGATTACTACTGCGTGCCGTGTTGAACTGTTGATGAAACAATGAGGTGTTCTTTCGGTTACTTAACAAGTTTTTGCGGCATTCGGCAACATGTTCGGGCGATTTCGCAAGCATTCTGAGGAAATAATATCCCATATGCTTCTTACAACTATACAGACATTAATCTTTCGCTTAAAGTACTTCGGCCTCAATTATATTAACGGATCGGGTATGGTTATATAATGCAAAAAAAGACCTATTAAATGAAATGCGTTATGAATTTGGGATTATTTATTGCAAAAGAGGACAAGAAAATCTACTCAGCACTTCTTTTTCTTGATTAAAGAGCAAATGGAAGGCAAGGAGTTTCCCAGGGCTAAATTATGCTATGGGTTAAAAAATGCTCTCTTTTCTTCTCTTCTGCCCCCCAAATTATCAATGTTGTTACAAAGTAATTGAAAAAAATCTCGAATTCGGAAAGAGCATCACAGCGGGGAGTCAACAGAATCTGAGCGACCAAAAAATAAACAATAAATAAATAAATATTTAGGGTCCTTTCCTCGTTTATCTATGCCTCATATGTTTTCGCTTCAGCTCGCCGGCCATTAGTCTACAATTAACTGTTTCTCGCGATGAAAAAACTTCCACGAAAACTGGTCAGGTGTCGGACCAATAAAATCCAAAAAAAAGAAAAAAAATTTACACTGTGCACATGGAGAAGCCCACAAATGATTAGACGCTCGACTCTTATTAAAACTACAGCGTCATTTGGGACGCGAATAAGAAGCAAATTAGGAAAAGTCGACAAGTGTTAATCACTGAGAGATCTACACCTCGAGTTTCTTGGCCGGTGCGTCTTGCAGTTGACTCCGTTGGCAGGATTGTTGGAGGTAATTGAATGCATAACCAGTCAATACAATGACTTGCGACGACCTACCGATGTATCAGGTCAGGTATCAGGTCAGCGCTGATATCCTCCCAGACAAGCGTGGTACGAATTTGCTGACCTCCGAGGAATGGAGAGCACCTTGAGCACGAGGCGAAGGATCGAAGCAGCGATCGATCCACTGTGTATTGCAGCGGAATTCTGACCACTCCGCTACACGCGTCTTCATGACAGTGACTACTTACATTAAGTGATGTACCGACTTACACTACATATTTGAGCGAATGTTTTAAGGTGATTGTAAGCGACTTCTATGATAACGCGAAATTTAAGCGAGCTGTTCGTACTTGTTATTCCTTATATATCGACCTAACAACAGAGACCTATGGAGTATCAAAAATATTCACACTTATATAAACGCGTACACTTATCAACTGGTCCAAAAACCTGTTGACGCATGAAAAAATCGAAGCCAGGAAAATGCCAAAGATTTGCACAGCGAAAGCCGACGATCTCAAGTTTTGAATGAGATTTGTTCCCGAAGAAAGTCATGTATGTGGTCAGCAATTACTAGACCTTCACTGGAATATTCAGAATGGAGATTCATGTACTGAGAGGGAATTCTTCGAAGTCAATGCTTCCAAATTATCAAACGTTTTTGGATGGAAAATCATGACGTCACACTGATGCTGATACTTGTAAACAGTCAAGCATAACGTAAGCAGTAATATTTATCAAAGATGGTTCAAGGATTCTGAGGCGTACAAAAGCATAAATATGGGCGAACAACAATCTAATAGATCCTTCAAACAAGCTTTCTGGCAATAAGTTAAGAAAAAATCCCTCCTAGAAAACTGGTATGTGGAATTTATATCCAGGTGAAAAACATGAATAAAGTAAAATGAAGACAAAAACCACAGATAAACAAGATGAAAATCACAAAAAACGAACAGAAATCAAGTGTGGAACCACCATGAAGCTGATAACGAAGACTGGAAAATGTCCTGATTTTTCACATTCGATATTTTTTTGTTAACAACTTCCACACACGCTGCCTACACAGGAGTAATCTTCCGAAACATCTTAAAGACCAACTTTCACTGAAACTCGGTAATACTCAGTAGTTTTCTAAATAATTTTATTACCCGTCTTTTACGGCTACTGTGTCGATCCCAGCCCTTCCCACATTCGATTCGTTTCCTCGCATCCATTGTCCACGAAGACCTTCCAACTTTTACGTGGGGCTTCGGCTGCTGCTTGAGGATTTTTGTTTCATTTTGAATGTGGTAGAATGCTGGTCGAGTCGATTCTCCCTGGAGTCCTGAGATAGCTATGGTGGAGCGTTCCCGGCTGGATTGCAGAGAGTGATTTTTTCCTGGACAAGTCCTGTACCAATTTCCCGACCTCAAAGGTATGAGAGGCTTGGTTGGCCGAAAGCGGAATCGAACTAGCACCATGCTCATTATGACCGACATCACTACCACTGTGCTATCCGTCCCATTGTCTATATAATTAGATTTTATAATATTATGATGCTATGCTATGTTTTTTATAGTATTTACACCAGTCTAATGTCAGTTCAGTCATGTAGAAAAACATTGGAAATCTTACGAATTAAGCATTTCCAATATACGAAATTTCAATAATAGCGATAGTGAGTCCACAAAAAGAAGTAATACTTAATTTAAGGAGAAGAAACTTTGCAAAAAAGAACTTAGCAGGATAGGGGCTCCGTTGAACAGCAAGCATTACTTGTCCATTAATATGATGAGAAACCAATACAAAATTGAAAACAGCTGTACTTTATTGTCATCACTATGCAAATGATCGCATATGGAAAGCAGTAAAGGGTCGAAAGTATGAAGATGCAACGACAACGGCAACGACGACGACGACGACGATGACGACGGCGGCTGGTGACGGGCGCCGGGCGACGACGACGACAACGACGACGACGGGTACGGCGGCTGGCGACGGGCGACGACAAAGCCAATGATGACGGCGACGGCGACGACGGCTGGCGAGGGGCGATAACGACGACAACGCCCCGCGACTGTACACCAAATGGAAGGCTGCAGCTCGATCCTAGATGTTTTTCAGCGACAAGGAAAGCTTTATCGAATGACTCAGCCATAATGCAATGCAAATAAAAGTGTCCTATCAGAATTTTCACGAGAAAGTGAACGCTCACTGTTCGACGAAGACCAAAATACACATATGGCATCAGCATCACAACTGTTTCAACTGGAAATGTCCTTTCATTCCGAACATCTGGGTGCGTAAATTTGTTATGGACAAGTAAATAACTGTTTTTAAAATCAAATTCTACCAGTGTGCTGTACTGGAAAAGGTTACAACATTGATGTTTTCCCTTCTCTTCATCTACATGAACCTGCGCTAGTTGTAGTTGGTGATTTTCTCTTATCAGTCCATGAAACCAGTAACTTTATAACAGAATAGATACGATAAAATAGTTATTAAATACAGAGTGGGTCTAGTGTCTCTTGAGATTCTACATAGTAAATAGTATGTATCATAATCACTGGTTTATATTCCCATATTTTCGAAGAGGTTTTCGTGGGTATGAAAATGGGAGCAGTGAGTAGGGACAGATATAATAGAGAGGTTCCTGAAGGTAAGAAGGAATTCAGATTTTGATTCGAGAAAAGTGGGTAGGTGTGAATTAATACCAGTATTCGCAGACATCTTGGAAGAAACCAAATGGCGAGAGTGTTAACCTCCTAGATACACATGTGGGGGCTGACTCTGGTGAGGAAGTGCGAAGAGTTTGGGAAAACAAACATCGCAACAGAACAAAGAAAAGGAACCTTCCAATAAAAACAAAAATAGTGATAAAAATTGTGACAGGTCAAGAGGCTACCTGTCGGGCTGTAATATCTATGATTTTATGTAGATGTTACAAAAAACGATGAACTCCGAAAACCATAGAGATTTTAACCCTTGACGGGTGATTGCTGATGGCAAAAAGATCGATGGAACTAGCTGAGAGACAGGCGAAACGAAGCACCCACATGGTGTGGTGATGAACGCGTTACTCCCCGGAAAGGACAATAGAGCGTTCGTTCCCTACCATAGGCACCTGCGGTCCAGAGTTTTGCAAATATCTCAGCTTTGTTGAAGTTATATTTCGCAATATACCCTGCCATTAAAAAAGAGTAGGCAGTAAAATAAAAGGGTTAAACCACAGAGATTATTTGAAACGACATTCCGTGGTCACAGGATGGGATGCTGACAGCACAAACATTTTCACTACTTCAACGACTTACCTTCTCACCAGCACCCATTTTCATATAGCTAGTAAAGGAACAAGTATATCATACTCAATAAATGACAGCGTATAGCGGCAAAATGAGGTCTCAGAGAGAAAAAAACGCAATAAAGTACAAAGATATATTGATTGGCACGTCGAAAAAATGAATACATTTCAGCAAGCTATATTTTCAAATATTCTAAAATTGACAAATAAACAGAAAATAACAATTGATGGGAAGGAAGTTAATGGAGAGTTCGAAGCACAGCGGTTTATTAGATGAAACGCGCATCACAAACACAATACGCTTGGACTAGCAGAGAAGCTCGATGTAAAAAACGAGACTCGGAGTGCTGTCAGAACTCAAACACTCACTAGAAAACAGCCAGGTAACGAGTCCATTAGTCTAGCATCTGTCGGTAAAATCCAGGCTTAGATGAGGTAGCGGGATTTCGACATGGTGGTGTCGGCCAGCGTTGTGTTTGACACCACTCGATGATGATTCGGTGACTTTCGAAATTTGTAGTGGACTGATTACACGCCTGACTGTAGAGTTGGTGAAAATGGAGAGAAAAAGTGAGCCGACCGACCAGTAGGCATCTCTCGTTTCGGCAAAATTGTTTCGTAATGCAAAACTTCGAAAGCGCGAAGTAAAAACACTAATGCATGACGTATTGATCGTGTTTTCTCTTCGATACGGTCATAAAGAAAAATTCAACTCGATGAATCAACTTCAATCACGACACTCTTCTCATACTGGTTTCTAAGAGAACTTGTAAGTAAACGAGAAGAACTATTGTGTTTAATTCCGAATCGATTTTTTGATTCCACTGTCCATACTATTGATTGACGTAGAATGTTGGGTCTCATAGTAGTCGATCGGTGTTGTTTTCGTTACGAATGAGGTGAGTGCGTTCTCGCTCCTCCTCAGTCAGGCCGGCTCTCCCTAACACTCATTCACTCATTCACTTAATTACATACACGTACACACATACACACATACATACATATATATATATATATATATATATATATATATATATGTACATACACACACACACACACACACACGCACAAACATACACACATATTACAGTTATCAAGTGCGGAAGTAGGAATAATGAGTAGAGTGCAAGTATAAACACAAATTGGAACTAAGAACGAAAAAGAAAAAACTGGTTACCTTGTTGTTGTTATTGTTGTAAAGATGCACAAATGAAACATGCCGCAGTGATGAAAACACCTAGCATTCATCATCGAATAACACGAGCCCACTTTCGGCCTGGATATTTTCGTCGTCAAAAGAGAACTAGAGTCTTCTTCAGAAGTGAGATGAGATGAAGAACAAGTGTAGAAGAGGAAATTCATAAAACTACTCCTTAACGGAACACATTCCACATTTCAGGATATTTATTTTCGCTTCTTTTCCTCCTTCATTTGACCACATTTCGTCCAATAGTCACATCTGTGTCAATCGGCAAGCTGGTTTTTTGCTATGTATTATTGATATTTAAGATATGAAAAAAATATGGGAGTGAAGCATGGGAGGGAATTTCATAGAAAATATTGCCATACTATTATGTTTGACTAATGAACCACGCGTTGTAGAAAGATGCCTTCAACAGCCCAGTGAAGACGTCATGTACGCTATTTTTTCTATGTTTCCTTTGGCAAAAAATCTCAGCAAGAGTAACAATTCGTCAAAAATTTCTTCATCAGAGAGAGAGAGAGAGAGAGAGAGAAAGAGAGACACTGAGTGAGCGAGAGAGACAGGGGGGGGGGAGAAAGAGGCGGAGAGGGATAGAGGGAGATTCTATCAGATTAAGAGGCAAATAATCTTCATAATTGGAATTTATCACTTCATTGACAAGATCGATTGTGTGGTCGGGAAAAAGAGTGTGCTAAGAGATAGCACGACGAGAATATCGGGTGTGGTGGGCAGGTTAGTATAGTCGGAAAAAGTAAACCTAAAAAATCGGTATGGTTTTCCGTCCAACTAAACTTTGAGCTACTGGACACTGGAAACTTTTGCATAATGTGCAAACTATGAGGGCTTATTTTTGTAAGGCGATAGTTTATAGGCGGCTGCGTTAGTCTGCTCTAAAAAAACGTTATGTTCGCTTTTGTTGCTTTTTCTTCTCTCTCCCTCACTTTCTCACTTTCCCTCTCCCTAAATATGCTTCTCGTCATTTCTTTTCTAAAGCGCGAATAGTTGCAAAATTTTTTAGAAATACCCGTAGGCTATGATGTTTTAAAATTTGTTGGGAAGTCGTGCAAGAAATCTGTTCAGAAAATGTCAGCAATAGAAATATTCTTACTTTTAAGAATAAGGAGCACTTAGAATTTCTTTATTTTCTCCTTTCTCCCAATAAGCAGCAGAACTAGAAGTTGGCAGTAGAAGGCAAGATGGAACGGGGTGGGTTCCAAAATTCAATTATTCCTACTCATTAGAGCATTTCTTGCACTTCATTCTGGAAATAAAAAATCGAGAAGCGTTAAACAGTCGAACTGGGAAATTTTGAAATAAACAGTGTGAAAGATATATCCGAATCGTAGGTTCTCATAGGTAGGTGGCCGACAAGTAGCCGTTCTTGGAACTCCAATGCAAAAAATCAAGGCGAACGAAGGTCGTATCAAATAAATGGACAGTTTGCCCATTAAAGCAGAGCTCTTCGTGAGCATGGTCCATTCAAGTATTCAAGATAAAGGGTATTATCATTCAATGCCTATTTAGTAAATCAGAAATCTCAATACACTAACAGTTCAGATCGTTAAGTAAATTGTATTATCTGTTTCAAAGCATAAAATCCTGTTTACCTGAGCAATATTGTCCAAATATAATTAGCAACGGGCTTTGAAGTGATATAAAAAGTGCCATAAGAGTTAGAAGTGGGACAAACTAGCATTTCAATGCTGACAACATCACATGTTAACCAAGGTAATATTGTAAAGATTAGCACAACTTAGCAAATAAAGGACCAAGGAAATAAATTATCTATGCTAAATGAAGAACTTTGTAGCTGAAACACTTCCAAGAATTTTTGTTGCACAACGATGTAATCCGTGAACATGTAGTGGCGGGGGAATAGGTGACTAGCTACGTTACACATAGGCCGGGCCAGAAAGCTCTACCCTGAGCAGCCTCGTCAGCGAAACCTCCCCTCTGGTAATGCTACTCTACAGCTGAGGTGATCTAAGCCGTGGTTGATTAGCAGTTGCTTTCAAGAACTCTATTATAT
The DNA here is from genome assembly GCA_018806985.1 of Angiostrongylus vasorum. Lineage (NCBI taxonomy): Eukaryota > Metazoa > Nematoda > Chromadorea > Rhabditida > Metastrongylidae > Angiostrongylus > Angiostrongylus vasorum. The sequence goes on along the minus strand of JADANN010000354.1, from coordinate 729,649 downwards.
ATGCTTGATATGAGACGAACCTGATCCGAATGTGAGTTGTCACTCGACACCCTAATTTTCGTTTGAACTGAGAAGCTGCTATGCTATTTGGACAAACCTACAATGTTCGGAAAGAAATGGATTCTCATGCGTTTCATTTAACTATATGGGATACTGGAATCGGAAAGTGGGATTAAAGCTTTTACAAAGATCCAGATTTGTACATACTCACATTTGTATAACATATTGGGAAACAATTCTGTATGCACATCATATCCACAAGCGTAAGTGGCTTACAAACTCCAAGGTCTCTCAACAGCATTGTTCTTCTCACTGTGCTCAGTATGTTGACTTTAGAATCGTCGTCAATTGACATCATTGTCATGGAGTCAGTTACTCATCGATATTTCGTGTACTTGGACGTGAATCGCTACGAGCTATTGAACTTAGCAGCACCACTTTACTATTTGAGATTACTAGTGATTGGTGGACTTACAGTACTGTTAGAAGCGTGATTCGATGGCAAAGAAAAACAAGTGTCCTTCCCAGTAACTTATACTGAAATTCTCACATGCGGAAAATAAATGCATAATTGTCAAAGAATTTTTACGTGGAAGTTACATGAAAGAGTGAAAGGAAGAGTGTTATTAGTTCATCAAAAGCAATCATTCGTTTGAAAGGACTTCGATCACTGAAGGTCTACTGAATAAGTCGATAAATGAAGATCGAACTTTATAACAACGTTAGACAGGACTCAATCTTACTTTGTCCTTGTTTTCAACGGTAGCCTTCACGTTCCCCAAATTTCTTTCGCATGCGAGTGAACAAATCAGAAGCAGATTACTGAAATAAATCAACTGAAACAATGTTGCACTTCAGTGTCAATCAGGAGGATGAATAAACCTCCTACGTTAGATGGAATAGTGTGTAAGAAATTCGTTACTCGCTTTTAAAAGTTTTATACACATAATTTATTCTACAGAAATTATGGCATTAATGTTCCAATAGGATAGTAATAGCAACATGAAAGTGGCAACGTTAGGACTGTAGAATAAGCAAGTCTCACACAAAGCGTAAAGCGTCCAAATCAGTCCCTTAAGTATGAGCCAAGTATTCCATTCATTCACCATCGTAGTGGTGATTGAATTCACTTTTGCCGTATACAATGGTTTATAATGGTCTACCGGTGTATCAACTCGGTGTTTTTCTATAAGACAAGTCTAGCCAAGAGGTATGGATGGCTTAGTTTGTTAGGGGAGTGGAATTGAACTAATGACCTGGTGTGTTTCGTGGTAAACCTTAAACCAATAGAAATAGTCAGCATTCCAAAGCATTCCAATTTATGAATTTCCAAGTACGTATAGGAAGCACGGACCGACAAAAGACCATTATCATTCAGGACTGATTTTCTCGTGTTACTCAAGCAACAATTTGCAAGCGTAAGCAAGTATGAGAATGCGACAACAACAATGGGTGATCGAGACGATGAGTTTCTAAAGCCCGCATCGATTTAGATATCGTTGAAACACTCTTTAGTAAGAAATCGGTCGATTTCCATGAATAGATGGGCTTGACGGGTTGCAATGTTGTGATCCTGATTCGAATAAACCTGAAGTAAACAAAAAACAGTTCTGGAAGTGGAATTATTAAGGACAACAAATTAGTGACTTTTGGTTGTTGACATACCAGTTGTGTGAAATGAACCAGTTCCGCTTGTAACGTCTCCGACAGAAGCGCACTATTTTGAAAGTGAACATTATCATCTGCTTCTCCATGAGCGAGCATATACTTGACGTTCTTGAGAAGACCAGCTTTATTTAGTAGTTGAGTGGCCTAGAAAAAAATTTCATTGAGAAATTCAAAAAGTTGTGTTAACACTTGTGGAACGCATTTAACGCACAACATCGAAAGACTTTTTGTTGATGTGCATTTTCTTTCCTCGTGAGAACGAATAGCAGAAACTCATTCGTAATCTCTTAAACATATCTCGCTCGACTTCCTGGAAATCTCAGACTCTTAGAAATGATGCAAAATATAAAACTTACATTGTATCCAGTTGGGTTTTCCAGAGGGATTCCCAAATACCTCTCCGTATAAGCGCTATCTAAAGTTGAATTTCTTAGTTGGGTGACGCCAAAGCATAACCAGTATGTATGAGCAAAAATCTGTATGGCGTTCATTTCAAGCAGACACAGCGACCAAAAACCCAATTTTATGCATTCACCACTCACCATAAAGCATAAAGTTCGATACCGGTGCCACTGCAATTGCACATTTGAAGGTTTTACCCTGATCAAGAATAGCGGCATATGTGCTGACAAAGCCACCATAGGACTGAAAACAGTTCTTTCTTCGATCTTCCCTTCTTTCATCCACTAGTAATTCAGAAAATTGTTGCTTACTATACAGTCATCTTCCCTTAACTAACTGATCTTTTCCAGGAAACCGAACATTAGGAAATATTTATCCTTATAATCATTGCTACAGGACTAAGAATTTGTGATGTTATAACATTTTAGTTTCCTATATCTTACTAGGACCGAAGCGCATGTTAGCAGTTATTATTCTCCGGACAAAATAACAAATCAAGTGGGCATCATCTATAGCGGAGCTAATGAGGTAGGTACACTGAGGAATTCTGACACGCGACAAGTCCAAAAAGGAACATAGTAGTAGTACCCGAGTCACAAAGATGATTTATTCGATTGCAGATGACAGGTGACTGTGACAACTGCTATTTTCTTCCACTTTTTCTCTCTGAAGCACTTGTTACAGTTTGGGCAAGTGCAGATAGAAAGTGCAATTCATCTGCGCTTTGCTATCAAAACATTTCGACTTTACTCAAGGTTTACAACAGTGAATACGAGACCCTAGAACTATGTAGAAGATGCGATGTAGTATTGAGTCAATTAAAATCACCCAAATATCCATTTTTATGACATGGTAAGGTCAGAAGTTAGTATTTCAACGTATCTTATACTAGAAAAAAGAACTTGAATTTCTCTTTTCAGCAAACCCAATTTGGGCGGAGGCGATGAGCAAATACCTGCACTTTTAATTAAAAAGGTGATTTTAAATTGAAGCGATGGCTGAATGAGACATGCGCCTTATGTTGATGAGTGTTAGCTACTGAGACGTTGACGGAATTCGTCATCGTACAACGAACAACAAATTATCTGCTACGATGCTACTTTATGACATTTAATGGTGATCACCACTTACCCAGCCGAAAATGGCCACACGTTGTTCGTCGATGAACGAATACTTGGATGTGAGGAGTCTGAAATCGTTCGTTTGATAAGTGTAATTGTGAGCGTAAGTCGATAAACTACCAACTTCACAGCGTCAATTGTGTCCTGTATTTCGTATTGTCCAAGTGCTTTGTAAACAGGAGATTTCAAATTCCATCCTAAAATTCTCCTACAATATTGAAAAATTCTCAATTTCATCAATTACAAAAAAACTATTTCAATTTGAACAGCATTCGCTCCCACTCAGAAGCTGCATCGAGCGCATCAATTTTCGTATCATCTAAAGCACCACATGAATTCTTTTATGTGAAGTGTCTGGAAAGGTCATACGTTCGGCGGAATACAACGTGCTTCATTGTGTCGTTTAGATGCCTCGCAAGAGGGAATGAGGAAACGCGTTAGGATACTAATGTGTGCAAATTTTCAAAATGAGTTTTATAAGTGTGACAGTTTCGTCGACTATAGCCTAGTTAAGCAAAATATACCCACAACGTTGCTGAGATATTTGCAAAACCCCGGAATAGATATAAACTTCGCATAGCACTAGTTGAGAGACTGGCGATACGAAGGTCTCTCATAGTGTGGTGGTGAACGCGTTAGCCCCGGAAAGTTTGGTAGCGCACTCGTTTCCCACCATAGACACCAGCGGTCCAGAGGTTTGCAAATATCCCAGCAACGTTGTGGTTGTATTTCGCTTAATATCCTGCCGTAAAAGTTGTATTAGGGCAGAAAACAAAAAAGTAAAACATAGCCTAATTTCTTAAAGATTTCTATTACAAATAACGTTTACATAGATAAATCATCGATGGTCGGTTAAGCACAATGTAATAAGGATATCATCATCGTGTGATGAAGATCTAGTGAAGCTTAGTTGGGCATCGCAGTGCTGCAGTGATGAATCCGTAGCCATTGAACAAGTGTCAACTTTCCATAGATAAAAAATAAAGAATAAAGTCCTCAACGTTGATCAATTCCTGAGGGATGCGCCATGCATTCGACTTCATTAAGTATCGTTAGAGGTGGTCGAGTGCATATCTGGCCCATGCAGTGACTTTCAGTGTCCTACCGACGCATCAGATTCGTGTTTTCATCGTCTCTACCAAGTATGTAACAATTTGCAGACTGCGAGGAGATGGAAAGCTTGTTGGGCACACGGCACAGAATTAAACTAGTGGCCACGTTGTGTATTGCAGGGCATCTCTAACCACTGCGTTAAACGCGTCCATCACTTTCGATAAATAGAAGAAAAGAATTATTATTTGCGAGTTTAGTGTCAGTAGACATGTCAAACTGTGTCTTAAGCTATGAAACAGCTCAATTGGCAAACCTCGATTTGAAGCACCACGTCCATCAATCCAAACTACGATCGCATTGAGATGCGAGCAAAAGTATATCATATTCGAATTTGGAGTTACTCGACGAACTCGACAACTGTTCGGACCACCATAACTTAATAAACAACTTTAAAAAACTAATCCTAAACGACAATTCTTAAAAGGGAATTAGATATAACTGTTAAATTCCGAGTGGCTTTATGAATTAGTAAAACGAAACTACCTTCTAAACTGTGAAATGCGCTGGTCTAACTAGATTATTTACTTACTAATTACTCCCTAAATCTCGTCGTTCGTATTTTTGTGACGAAGTCATGTCCAATCTACCTTTTTTATTTATGTAAGTCAAACTCACACATCAACCAGTAAAGGGTATTTCATCGTTGGATCGAACATGGGTGGCTTCATGATTCCTACATGTGCCTCTGAAAGTTTAATTATGCATCAGTTCATCATTCACTGAATCGCATAAATGAGAATCATCCCAACAATAATTTGATTGAAATGTTTTAAAGTCTCTACAGACTTTAAATGCAATGTTACAAAATGATCCACTTCCCAACTATAATCAGACTTGCCATAATTTGATGGCAGTTCCATCAGTTCGAAAGATAGCTCAGGCAGATCGAAGGGAATATGGGTCTCATCGGCTCCTTCGAGTAGCTTGTCTGAACCGAAATTCTAGAAATATTAGGGATGTTTTTCCAAAGTGAGGTAATTTTTCATTAAATAATTTTCAGCGATGTCGTTAATATAGAGTGGTTTCGACCGATTTTCCAAGAAGTGAATGTCAAAAATCAGCAGTTGAAATCATTGCACCAGAGTAAAACCTGTGTGCTTTCCACACTTTGTTCACTTATCTTCAAAGAAACATCATCCGAATACTTAGCGCTTACCGAAGTAAACTTACTGTTACTAGGGATGTCTATATCCATAAGGTACATTTTGGTATTGCGGAATGGTTGAAGGCAGCTAACAGCAACACGTCTTCCATCGGGAGACACATCGAACGAGCCGTAGTCGCAACCCGAGATGAATGAGGATAATGAAATGACCGATGACTATAAATTAGTGATTACTAATGAGATTATTGCAACATTGAGTCGATTGGGCGTTTGTCTTGAGATGAAAGATTGCCTGAGTAGACGAACTGGCGTTGGAAACTTTATAGAGTTGCATAGTACCAATCGCTCCACCGGCGGAAGTGAAGGTGAGAATATCTGACTTGATGTCGTAGGCTTTTATTTCGTGGATATCGTACGACTCTCCATGCCATGCCGTAATTCGACCGCTGCCGTTTTTCTTTAAGGAGTAATGCAATTTTTTAACTGATACTCGATGACAACACTTCAAAGAAGATTTCAACAAACCAAAAATTTGTATGTGGGCGATATGGTTGTAAATGTTTCCATCATGATATGCATGTGGAAGAATAACGAAGAATCCAACTCTAGAGGCAAGTATCTGTTTAAAATCACTTGGCTCAGCCCACATGCTTTGACCATTTATTGTGAATGACTGTGTATAGGTCTAAAACGCAGTTAATGCATTTCTTGTAAAACAATCGTTTGGAGATTTTTTGCATACGAAGCGGTCGTGTACAACTCACTAGAACGCAATCGATCTCATTGCACAGAGTGATGTAGAGGAGGTTTTGTTCACGTGTGGCCCATACAGTCAACAGCCGTTCGAATCCGAACGAACGTCGTACATCGATAGGCATCTTTAGCCACTTACTAGTGAAGACGTAATACGATCTGCACGTCAAATATCTGTACGTCTAGGACTGAATCGATATCTGGGGTGCTTTTGTGCTTCGAAGTCTCCTCTCACGCGAAACAAGTAATTGTAAAGCTCTTTCAAGAAAAAGTAAAAGCCTTATATATATATATATATATATATATATATATATATATATATATATATATATATATATATATATATATATGAATATTATTTGTTAAGTGACTCTACATATACCACTGTTTTCATTCAAAACCCTAAAGGAATACTTAAGCAACATCGCCCAACATAAAGTGTGTAATATCTAAATGTCTTCCTGTAACCCTGCTGGGAGCTGATTAACTTAGGTGGGTACCAGCACAATCCCTATTTGCCCAGTCACATGGCACGTCCGCACTTATTTTCACAGTTCTTGGCAAAAAGGTAAAGTAGCCGATTGTGTTTTTGCTGTGACGTAGGTTCGCTTTCAGAAGAATATTCGAATAGAAGTGTTCCAGTTCTCAATTTTATAGCAGTTTCTTATATTCTTCCCCTCTCAATTTTGCACGGACTTTACTTCATAACAATTTTTTTAACAACGGCCGTGTAGCTGAACAATTAAAAAGGAGCTTGATTATTTTACTTCTGCTCTTTTTCTTTTCGTATAATTATCGGATTTCGACATTCATAGATTTACTGCGGTCATGACGATGCGTTAAGCTACTGGTTGACATCTTAGTGTTATGATGAAAAATTTTCAACAAGCAGCATCAGAATAAGGGTTATCAATTTTAGAGCATCTAGGAAAATTGGTGTTTTTGTGCGTACAAAGTTTAATCAAGTGTATTATGGAGAAACATAGCCGACACACACATCTAGCCGGAATGCGAAGCTCTGATCTTCGAAGGCTACCTCATCTTCGGCACCCATGATAATACGCATCGATAGTGAAATGTAGGATGGGCCGATCACAAAATGAGAACAAAAGACGAAAAGAACTGTAAAATGAACGCCACAATGATGTAGGCGTACCCTAGGACCACCAGCTACACGTTAGGGTGGAGGTGTTCGTGATTAAAGTCAACCAGCTGTGAGACTCGCACCCGCAACCACCATGGAAGACGACTGCGAGGCAAGGAAACGAGTGGAAAATCTGCTGGGGTCCGTACACCTCATGAAGGCGGTCCGTCCAAGTATCCAAGTAAGTATTACAAAGAGGTGACCCGTAACAAATGTGTGCTTTTTGACTCGACCCAGCTCTCAAATAAGCCAAGTCCTCAGTCCCTTCGGACTTGGCAGTTATTACAACACTTGCCTAGGAAGACAAAAAAGCAGAGTGAATATAGCGGTAGACCGTCGCTAGTAGTAGTTGTATAAGCCAAATGTATATTGGATCACCTCTACAAGCTTTCTCTTTAAATGAAATTTCATTACAACAAGTAATTCTCTCTAAGGCAAAGTGAGTTCAGTGCAGTTAACACTTTGAGAACACTATCGATATCTAAACACAAAGCCTGAGGCCAGCTTACTTGTTCATCTTCATGAGGGCAACCGGTGGCTCGATGATCACTGATTTCTTTGTTGACACTTTCCAAATGTACAATGTGATTAGTGGAATTTCTTCGACACCTGCTTTAGGATATGGTATTTCTATGTACCTAAAACAAAGAGTAGATGGGAATGAATGGAAAAAGATGGAACTAAAAGGCTTACTGAGGATATTGAGACCCTCTAAAGTATTTCGGTATATAAATGCGATTTACCAACCGATCATCAAATCTGAAACGGCAAAAAATTGGTTTCTGAAAACCGAAGAATATTTTTAACAGATTGCAGTTGTTCATTGTTTCCTCCTCTATTATTTTTTGAGCAATCATAGCTTTCATTTCCACTAGTAAGGAATTCCGAACAAACATACCTGAGGTATGCCACATAATCACCTGAATCAGCCCACCAAATTGCATCTCCAGATGAAAGAATCTCTTCTGCAATTATGTACATGTAAAATTTAAAAGATTACACAGATTCATAGATATTTTACTCGCCCTCATATAGCCAGTCTGGAACTCCATAGCGTAGCAAATAATTGCCATCAGATGTGAGTTTCACGGCACTTCCAGGTTTTTCTGGATCATCTTGATAGTAGATATTGTAATCGTGCACAAATACCTTAAGAAGTTCGGAGGAAACAGTTGGCCGAAAGTGAACGGAAAGCCACATAACAACCACTAACAAAATCGTTTTTATTGGGATTTGGATTCCATTTTAAAGAATGTATCGCTTCGAAACCATCCCCCTTTGGGTCCAACTGCGAAAGAGTCCCTGAAAAGAGTAATAGTGATATTTTCTGCATTGTAAAAATATCTTAATGGACATATTTAGGCTACAAAAACATGTATATGTATAATTACCCTGTGCGGGTGCCATTTACAATTCGTAACACTTCATAAAGCTCTTCATTGGAGTGGCGAAAAAATCTTAACGACAAAAACTTTATCCCCAAAAATATGACAACGGCACTTGAAGCTTCTTTTTTTTGTACTAACCTGCCTGGTGTTTTGTGTAATATAAGCATATTTACGATTGGATGACATAGTGTGCACCAAGGATGCGTCCATGGGATACTCAACGGCATCAAATGTGCCTGGTTGCACCAAAGTTGCTGTTGATGAACTCTGAAGATATTAAGCAAACTTCTCGCTTATGAGCCAAAAAGAAACGTTGTTTCAAAGAGGTTAAAAAAGCGCTTTATTTAATAGAATCTTGAACTGAAAGTCTCAGCAGTACTAAATTCATTACCGTTTTTCTGAAATCATCTGGCTATAACATACCAGATGTTCCCTTTCTCCTATGACAAGTATTTTTCACGTAGAAAGCAACTTTTACTTCATTACGAACCAAATATAAACAAAAAGCAAACACCAAGCGTGAATGAGGTGGTGAATGAGTTCATAGCATTGGTCCTATTGTAATGATGACGAAATAGGTCTGACGACCTCGCCATCGCCCATGTATTACCTCTGTGCGGCTGCTACCCACCAACTAACTTAAATACTTACAACAAATAAACGGCTCTGAAAGAGACGAAACCGCTGAAACGTCAGCCATTGTATCCTAATAAATTCTATAATAACAACCTCATGTCTGCTTATTGAAGAAAAACATCGAATTTCTAAATAAATTCAACGGACCTCAAAATACTCATTCTTCGCCAGAACGAGGCCACCATTGCGTGTCCAGAATGTAGCATAAGATTCTTTAACGAACACTTTGCCGGAAAACAGATTCTCGAAGGTGAATTTCCGGTAGTTCGGACGACCTCTTCGGATGTGCAGATGGGTGGAGGCACTATTGTCGGTATTCTCAACAAAAGATATCCGCAAGTTCTTTTCATCTCCGTTAAGGTTAACTGCTGAAAAGGCTCAAATCATATCTTTCTTTTATTCGGTAGTGTACAGTACGTAAATGCCTTCACGGGCAAAGGCTTTTTATAAGATAATGCTTTCAATCAAGTTATATAAATTTAGAATCGAGATTTGAGAGCAAAAACACAGATGTGTTTAAATATGCTACCCATATATGAGGACGCGTGTGGCGCAGTGGTCGGAGGCACCCTGCAACATACACGTGGAATTGATCGCTGCGCCCATGACTCATGAAGCCTTCCATCTCTCCGTGGTCAGCAAATTGGTACCAGAGTTGTCTGGGAGGATAACAGCATTGGTTCGATACATCGGTAGGTCACAGCGAGTCTTTGTCTTCTAATCTTCTAATCTAATCGTCAAGTCTTCTGATCATCTACTGTGTAATACTAGTTGGCAACTCATTGATAAGAATGCGAAAACCAATTGACTGGATAATAGTTCGTAGAGCCTTCAGTTCATGAACATGCTTTTGAATACAGTAACAAGAAAGAGATAAGAGCTTGAAGCCGTGGCAACGTCCTCCCATATTATGCTACGGTGTGACAAATTTCCACTGCGCCAGTGTACTCAAAATGAGTTCAATTTAACGACTTCGCGTATAGCTGAAATGAGTCGCTGCACGTTATGTCAAAAGCATAGAAACAAATGGGTTAAATGCAGCATTAAAGTCGATAAAGTTATGCGCATAAATGCCTAATTGTTCTTGCAACTGTGAGAATAAAATAGCAGATTTTAATCAACATCACCTTACCGGTAGCGCGTGTGGCGCAGTGTTCAGAGGGGCTCCGCAACACACATGCGGAATCGATCCCCGTGCCCATGGCCCATCGAGCCTTCTATCCCTTCGGGGTCGGCAAATTGGTATCAGACTTGTCTGGAAGGATAGCAGCACTGGTTTGATACATCGGTCGGTCACCGCATGTCTTCGTAAGGGTCTGATATGGATTCAATCACCTCCTAACGATGCTTAACGATGTCGAATGCATGGCGCATCAGTCAGGGATTGATCAGAATCCAGATCTTTGTCCTTTTATCCTTCTACTTACATATGATTTTCAGAAAATAGCCAACTACAAGCTTGAAAATCCTGTTCCAGTCTTCTAGTTATGTTTCAGAATGCAACGAACTTTTTTAAAGACTATATACTTCTGATAAAAACTTGATACTTGATACTTGAACGGCCAATCCTCACTGGTTGTGCGGGCGCCAGCATAATCACCGTTTTTCGGAGATTTGCTGGTTAAGCCATTTTGGTTCCCTGGAATCCCGAGGTCAGCCTGGTCAAAGTCTGCCCCAGGTCTTTAGCACCACAGGCAGTCGCGGCCCTTGTGGATCGGAGGGAGATTTGCCACCATGCGACTTTGATACCTGGATGGTGGCGGATCCTGGTATTGGTTTGCTCTTTGCTAGGCTTCCTGATGGACTGGGCAAATATAAAGCATTTTGATGACTATTAAACCTTTATTAGAGTGCTACCAAATTTCAATGTGATTTTCTTTTATTTCGAAAACCATAATAAGGAATTGTAGGAATCATTAAGGTACCAGAGTAATATTTATTAACGGCAGTCTAAACGAAGTAATATTATAGAGGATCGCCGACGTGTGTTCAGGAGTGTTTGATAGTTCTAACACCGATTTCTTTTAGTTGGCTGCCTTTGTTGTTGCTGTTAATTCCGCACACTGCCATCTATATAACATTGAAGTCTCCACCATCAACAGTTATTCCGAACTGTGAAACATGCTTTATTATATCCGTAATAAATAGAGGTACTCTCTTCTGTTCCCAGGAAATTATAAATTGACAGCAATTTCTAAAAACTCACTTTTCCTTACCCTCAAAGCTGCTATGGAAACTCTAATGCTTCCAATGAGATTTCTGCAAAACGCATATAGAGCATTAAACCAATGTTGTTGCAGTTGTTGGTTTGATTTATTCTTCATATCATTGTCATTCATCATCTATCATCCCTTTGTTCACCATCATCAAATTATTCGATCGGAACTCATTAAAATTTTTCGGTCTCAGCTTTCAGCATGATGTTGGTTTTAGAAATAGAGAACATCAAAGAAGGGGTAGAGGTGTCAGAACAAAAATTTCGGATGAAATTTTCCACTAACCTTATGTGTACTATCTGCTCTTCCCACGCTGATCCTTGCTCGAAGCAAACAGGTTTGATTGGCTCTTACAGATGTTCTTTCCATTTTCTACTGCTTTAGCTACTACCGCTGCTCACTTGTCTTTCTGTTATCGGATCTCCTCCTCGAATCGGCTAATAAAGCGGCTAAGCCTCTCGTCCTTTTATGTTGAAGAGGATGTTAGATAAGGCGCAATTTCGCCATCTAAGTGTCCCATGTCCTTAACTCTTGTATGTCGAATTTTATTCATATCCATGCATATTTCATGGATGCGTTGGTTAGTATGCAGACAATATCCAACACGTCAACCAAACCAAAAGTGTTCAATCAAATTACTAGAAAGTAGGTATGGTGACTTGAAGCCTCCTACAACCAAGGAGTACATTCACATCTGTTCAATTCTCTGGTAAGGGCGCTGCAATTGTACTTTTGGAGCTGAGAATATGCTCAAATGACTTGGCAAAATAATAAAGAGGATAAGACAGGAAGCAAATCCCACACAGTGCTTAAGAAATTTCATGTTACCAAGGAAAAGAAACTCGAGATGAACGGTTATTCCATTAAAAACACCACATCCTATTCGTCAGCGTATTCGTTGAACGTGAAAGCCAAAGAGGAATAGCATTGCTAGCCATGTTCGGACATTCCAAACAAATCGTCGATTATTTCGCTAACATAAAACACGCCTTTTTAACCTAACTATCCTTCCAGTGTTCTATTATGCAGCTAAGACGCAAATTGCTACTAATAACGACAAGATTTTTTGTGTATCATTGACGGCGTTTTTTGAACGTTATTTTCAAAGAATGAAGGAAGACCAAGATGTCGACACCTTAGCGAAATAAATGTTTGGTAACAACTTCGTGTCGGCTTATCAATGAGATAAGGTACACTGATCACTGATATCGAGGTTAAATAAAAGGCGGTTTACAAGAGTGTTATTTTTAAAACTTATGGTTTGAATATATAAGATCACGCCGAACTAACCACATCAAGCTTTAGAATAACAGTAGGATAAACATTGAAATGGAAAAGTAAATAGGCCGGCCCTGTAATGAGAAGAGTTGACTCTAGATGGATTTACAGCAGAGTGAACCCACACAACACTGGAAGCCTGCTGCATGACCACTTACAAAACGGACAGACTTCTTTATACCGTAGGTTATCAGCTGCCTTTGCAGACAGAATTTGTTTGAAGACCAAGGATCAACTATAGTTAAGTGATACTAGCAGAATATACTTTGCTCAAGACAGAAGGCCAGCACTACAGACGAGAACGGAGATCTAAAGAAACAAATCAAACATAGAGAGGAGGGGTCATCTAATTGCGTAGTGCGTGCTTTTATGCCCAAATTTCTCCCTTCATTTCAAGTTTTTTCAGCTACTTCTCTAAGACCAGGTAACAATTTAGTTCGATGTTGTCGAATGTTTCTTCGTAACCATGAGAATATCACGATTCTTACTAGAGTTCGGATACAGTCTATGCTACAAAACCATTGTGGGAATGTAGGTCGTTCAACAGCTTGAACTCCACCTAAAATTCGTGATATGCTAAAAACAATATTCCCCATGAAGTGCTTGCTGAAACAATAAATGAGCAAAATCAAATGGTATTCATTCTTCTCTCATTGTACTTGTCTAGCATAACTATGAGCGATGTTTTCCACTGGTTAGAGGTCTCTTCCATTCCTTTAAAGATATGGTGTCGTATAACTTAAAAGAACTGTGTGTAATTGTCTCTTCTAGCTCGAAAGAAGTTATCTTTAATAATTTAGCCTTAAGAACTGTGCCGCTTCAATTGATTGAGCGCTAGTTGGACTTCAGAGATGCGCAAGCATTTGGAATAATGGATTTCGTTTCTGGGAAGGAGGTTCTGGAATGAAAAGAACAAAGATGGAACGAATTCGGTGTCAACTCCATAGTGTGGCTGTGTGGTACTCATCTTATCACTCATTGGAACTGGTAGAGGTCACTTTCGCAATGTCCCCGACTGCATTTCTTCATACTGCTTCTTCCTCTTGCTACTTGTTGCAGCTTTTTCGACCTACACTCTTGTAGGTCCTCCTGCAACGGTCTGTTGATTAGGGGCATTTTTCACCACCCATATTAGGCGCGTTGCGATCCGTTTTAGCTTTCATTTGCTCTTCTTCCAAAATAACTTCTTTGTATTGTTAGAATTGCAATTCTTTTCAATTAAAGGAACAATGCATATTTGAAATAGTCCAAAACTGCTTTGGCGAGGACCTTTTTTTCTTCACTCACACAGGAAAAAAATGATGTCAAGAAAAGCACTATCGCTCTTTATTGGACGTCCCGTTCTAGGAAAATCACAAGAACTCTTGTCTAGCTTGTGGCTAAATCGAATTATCACACGATGCAGACGTAGTAAGATTCAGTGTGACAGAACGGGGTTGGTAAGGAGGCAACATAATGATTTCTGTGTCAAGGTGATGTAACTGATGTAACTATACTTTCTTCAGAAGAGGAGATTTCTTCAGCAGAAAATGCCTAGATAGGGGGCCAAAGAAAGTGGTTTCCGTCCTTAATTCTACATCCCATTCCGAATTTCTCGACCTCATACTTACTTCATTGACCTATATCTACGGGAATGAAGTCTTCAAAACCTATTCATGGAAAGGCTACATTACAGAGCGCTGAAGTAGGCGAAGTTATCGAAACGTTTGCCAGCGAACACCAAAAATACTCTCATCAGCTCAGTTAGGAAAGTTCTAAAGATAATTTGGACACTATCGCTGTTCTTTACTTTTTTCTAAACCTAGAAAAATAAGCTCAGTCATAAATGGATTAATCTGCAAGAGGTGAGAAACAAAGAGGTCGACATAGGTAATCAAAAGGTGGGACTTTTTTGCACTTGTTGAGAAAATATACCGTTGCTCAATATCTTTGGTGTATTTGGATGGAATAGTCGTATTATTTCTCTCCTTGGAATACCTTTCTGAGGGACAGCTCCACTATTTTGCAGTCTTCCCAAGGAGCAACACCTCGTCAGGATTAGGAGTAAATTATAGGGGGAAATTAAATTATTTTTGTGCCTATATTGGATCCACCATTTCTGTAATTCATGCAAAAACTGCAAAAAAACGTACTAGCAATGAATAAAAAGATAAAGCTCTCGGCGTTGATCATTCCTTGAGGGATGGGCCATCCATTCGACTTCATTGAGTGAATGCATGTCTGCTCTATACAGTGACTCGCGATGGCCTATCGATGTATCCAATCTTTTTTTAACCTTTTTTGCTTACTGCCTACACTTTTTGATGGCAGGGTATATTGCGAAATATAACTTCAACGAAGCTGAGATATTTGCAAAACTCCGGACCGCAGGTGCCTATGGTGGGGAACGAACTGAGAGATTGGCGAAACGAAGGACCCGCATGGTGTGGTGGTGAACGCGTTACTCCCCGGAAAGGACAATAGCGCGTTCGTTCCCCACCAAATATCTCAGCTTCGTTGATGTATCGAATCAGTGCTGCCATCCTCCCAGACAAGTCTGGTACCAAATCGCCGACCCCGGAGGAACGAAGGCTTTGCGAGTCTCGGGCGCGGGATCGTTCCCTGGTGTCTTGCAGGGCGCCTCCCTAACCACTTCGCTACATGTGCGAAAGATATGCTTAGAACTAAAATTCATTAATAACTTTATACTTTGCATTAGTTTAGAACACTTATGATGTGTATTGTTTCTCCCAGCATGAAGAGCGTCTCCTTTATTAAGTTACTCAGAAATTTATGTTCGATTTCAAATTTCGTCCTTTTTGCACGTTTCAGCGAAGGTCTTTTGAATTCTTTATTGGAACATATCACTGCCAAATTTATTTTATCAAACTGTGCTGCTTATAGTCCAATTATAGTGTAACAGCGCGTTTTTTAATAAGTTTCAACGACTAAAATTCCAGATGTCAAAACGGTGATTTTCGAGAGAAATCTACTTCCAACTTATATTCGGTCATAATGTAGTGCAAACGACCGAAAACAATGAAGTGTGGGACCAAGAAAGCGTTATCGAAGGCACAGCGCAGCTTTCGGCCCTAGGAAAATTTCGTCGTGGCGTATTCGCATTGAAGTTGAGGTGGGTTGCTGAAGTCGTTTTGCTGCCAATATTGCAACAAAAAAACATCACGCTAACCATTTGGTGGTTTGCTGATGTTTTATTCCATAGCAGCTTCCTGATTCATGGCGAAACGCTCACAGCGGAAAAACAGCCCCAACATTACCGACAAAATGCACCACAAACTTCAGCGGCTGCGCCAACCATGGGTCAGCAGGAAAGTACCAACCCTCCTCCCCCACAACCTGCTTCCAGTCGGAGCATTATCGAAACTGCAAATATTCATCAAGCTCTGCTACGAAACTCTGCTTCGTCCACCATAGAAGCCAGACCTATCACCAACCGCTTACCACTTCTTCAAGGATCTCGAACACTTCCTGTACGAGCGGCACTTTAGGAACCAAGGTGATGCCGAAACTCCGTTCAACGACTTCATCGTTTTCAGAAGTTCAGAATTTTACGCAATTGGTATAAACAAATCCAACTTATTATTTCCTGCCTAGTCCTTTTTAGTGGCAGGGTACTTTGCGAAATATAACTACAATGATGCAGAGACATTTGCAAAACTCCGGACCGCTGGTGTTTGCGGTGAGGAACGAACGCGCTATTTCCCTTTCCGGGGGGCCAATGCGTTCACCTCCACATCATGCAGGTCCTTCGTTTCGCCTGTCTCTCAGCTAGTTCTAGCGATCACTGCCATCAGTAATCATCAGCGGGATTGATCCGGGGAGCCCAGTTCGGCATCGGAAGGACCCGCATGGTGTGGTGGTGAAGGCGTCAGCCCCCAGAAATGGTAATAGCGCGTTGGTTCCCCACCGCAGATACTTGCGGTCCGGAGTTTTGTAAATATCTCAGCATCATTGAAGGTATAAACAAAGTTGTTTCCTGCTGGAATGTGAAAATTCAGGCAGTTTTTATTTTGGTTAATAAAATTCGCCCCGTATTGAGATATGCCATTTTAAGAATGTAAGTTGAAATCGGACATTAGTTTCAGAGGTACCTAATAGTTCAATCTAATGAGAATCGTGAAATACAGCATAAAAACATAAACATACGTTCTTGAGTAAGAAGTACTGCAATGGACACAACCACGAGAACTATAATCACCGCGGAGAATACTGTTACCACAAGTCTAACGTACTTGCGTGAAGGGCGAGTGTTGCTAGTGGTGTCCTGAAAATAAAGGACGATACAAATTATGAAGCAGTTCTTCCTACTAAAGTAATGTTAGTTGTTGAATAAATGTGCTACACGACAAAAGTAAGAGCGATCTTTAACGAAATAAGAGCAGATGATGAAGAGTTGATCACTCACGTTCAACAAGGAGTGGGCAACTGATTTAATGAAATAATGAATCATCAAAGTTTCACAGGATTTTGCTGATGCTTACAAAAGTCGTATGCAACTTTATAGAATCCATATGATTCTGTTAACAGTTTTCGTTCGACACAGTATAAATCCATGAAGTTTCAGCTTTTTTTTCATGAACTGAAAAAATTCTGTACAAATGTAAGGAGAAGTTCTTACTGTCGCACAGGATCACCCGCCCTAGCATCTGTAGATGTTATGTTGTAATTTTGGTGATGATTACGAGGTTTATGAACGGCTAACGACATGTTAACAAATGTTACTAATATCTCTCAAAGGATGCCACATAAAATAGCAATCACATGACTATAAAACATCTATAACACCGGTAGGTGAAACAGGGAGGAAACCTTTTGGCGACGGTCAACACCTTCGACACATTTCACGTATTCAGCTCTTCTAAGGGGGTGAATTCATATTTGAGATACACAATAACTGGCGATTGCCCCTTCATCTAGCGATTCAATACTTCTACCACTGCACAGAAGTCCAGTACCAATTTGCCACCTCCGTAGGTATGGGGGGGCTTGCTTGGTGTAACACGAACCAATGACACTATGTGTATGGCAAGTCATCTTCGACCAGTGCGCTATGGGAGTCTTGGAAACATGAATATGATGTCTTGTTAAAGAAGCTGTCACTTACGAATTTAGCCATATCGGTAGTTTCGAGTACTCCTCTCCATGAAACGCGGCGCTTTCAAATGTAACAGCGGAATTCCCTTTTTTCTCCGCAGACGGTATTTGTATTGTGGCCTGAAAGGATCACTTCTCACCTGATACTGAAAACGTCATCGAAGGGAATATCCGCAAAGAAAATATGAGATAGTAACAACAATAAAGGATTCAGTAGTACAATTATATTTGCCACAACAATTCTCGTTGGTTTCTACAACAAAATCAATACCGGTTCAGTTAAAGATTAACAAAAGAACAGAACTTTATTTGCACTATTCAAAAAATTCGCTTGTCCACTCTTTGATGTGTCGATTACACATACGCTCTATAAAAAATTGTACTGCTTATAGTTTTTTTTCTATTTGTTGACGCGATGTAAGATAAAGCATTCGGACGTGATTAATCTTTGAGGATTGCGTAGTGTATCCGCCAACATCGTCAAGCGTTGTAGATGTGACTGAATGTATATGTAGCTTAAGAAATGACTTGTTTGGGTGTACCGATGTATCAATTAAGTGGTTTTCGTACTCATTGGGCTTATAGCAGCTTCTCGACCTCCATAAGGACGCAGAGCTGGTTAATTCAAGGTATGGGATCAAACTGAAGCCCATGTATGTATTTCAGGACTCCGCTAACCACTGCGCTATGCTGAACGCACACCTGTCATAAATATTCAGATGGAACGCAGTCTAGAGGCTTTCTGAGCCTAAACAAAAAAAATGAATTCTTGATTGGTGCACGCTCATAATGACTATTATTACCTCATATGGCAGATTTTTTTCAACCGAATGAGAAGTTTTCATAAAGCTCATAAATTGGTGACGTGGTGGCACGCAAAACGTTTGTGGCTTCCGATATTTTATTGCGCACCAATGGTGAAAAGCGAAGGGGATTTGTTTGTGACATTCACCACTTCGACATCTCTAACTGAGAACAATTTTCCAAATTCTTCAATAGTTCTCTCAGACACGTAATGGCTATAATAAACACGCATAACCGGAAAATTTTCTAATCTTAGAGAAATGTTGTGCTTCTGTATCTGGTCGTATGGGTGTAGTACAGTGCTTAAAGGCGCGTTGCAATACAGACGTGATCTTTGGTTCCAATCCGCGTCCAAGCAAACCATTCTCTCCTGCGTTGGCAAAACGGTACTAGACTTGCTTGGGAGAATAGAAGGCACTTACGGATACATCAGGGGTCCACCGTAAGATATTGTGCAGGCTAGATATGATACAAACATTCGTTTAACTCCACGATGGTTAATGGGATCTCCATGCTTAGAATTTAATCATCTTCGGGCGCTTTATAATTAGTAGTTTATCTGTATCTGCGACGAATCGTGTCATAAATTGTACCGAAAGTCTGGCCAGTCGTGATGTAATGTTAGAGGCCGAAATCTCTTCTTTCGTAGGCACAGGTCTCTTGTAAATCTTAAGAAATCATTCCGAGCTATGGCTCTCATGTGCAGACGAAGGAAACTTTCGAACTCGAGAACAGCATATAAACGGCAAAAAATTCAACAACTTTCTTTCACTACTTACGAATTAGAAAATACCCGTAACGTAGATAGTGATATCATCAGTGGCGAAAACTAGTTGAGTAAACTTTCTTCGCAGTTCAACTTCAGTTTCTCCACCAATTAGGAAGAATTTAAAGTGCGATTTTTTACTTATACAGTTGTAGGTAATATTTCATCTAAAACAATCAATACCATTAAAATCTCTGGGAAATAAACGGATTAATAGGGCGGAAAAAATCAGGAAACCCCATTATGTTAGTACAGTTCCGATCGTCGTCGCTAAACCAGCGAAGCATCTCTGTTGAACGATTCCAGCTAAACGATGGAAAATGTCGTTGTTCTTTTTTGTTTGTTTGTTATCGTAAAGATATTTTATGACTCTTAGTTTTGTTGAAGTAGTGAGGCACAAAAAGCACTCTCGATTTTAGCAATCTTGCAAAAAAATGTTAAGAGATCAATAGTAACTTGTTCGCAGCGGACCCTCAATGATGTTTTATCGGCCCAATCATCTTCCGTGAGAGCTCAAATACACAAACCTGAGCAAACCATAAGATATAGAATTAAATGAAAGTACGCGTTCATTCTTTCAAGATTATGGTTATCGTTACCATTTTCTCAAGATTGGCCAACGCGCTGGGTTCCAGATAGAAAGAAAAAGAAGTGAAAGAAACAAATTTCTCATGGAATAGACCGACAGAAATAAGTACAAGTTAAAGCCAAATAATAATACTGACGCGCAGGCTGCACTTCTCATTGAGTGATATTTCCATCCTTACATCCTCTCAAATTATTCATCATTTCATCTTAGTTGCATGATAGATGGCTGGAAAAATGGTCGTCTAATCACTATCATTACGCATTGATAAGGTAACACGAAGCTTTCATGAAACCACTATTGTGGCCAACGTTTCGGCACCTTCGGCCTCTGTGGAGCTGCTGTGATTCTTTTCTGATTCACTTTTTCACAAACGTAATTGCCATCTGGGTCTTTAAATTCTGGTCAAGTCGAATCTCCTGGAGTGGAGCACCGAACGAATTATGTAGCGATGTAATGGCAGTATCGTTTTATACAAGACTGCAAGCGTTAGCCAAAAAAAGTACTTGTAACAACCTAGTGCATGTTCTTTAACAGGCCAAGATATCGACCATTCATGAGAAGGTAGACTATGGAGAATTTTACAAACAGAGTTTTGCTATGTGCAAGTTGATGTAACTTCGACTGATAAAAAGGAGTGCTCTTATGGAGAAAGATAATCTTCAATGGACAGCAAAACAAAAGCAACGCTCTCTTAGAGTGCAATATTGGACCATGGCTTACTTGTGCAGTATTCAATTTCACGAGATACGACACAACGAAGACTCACATATTGCAGGAAAGGACAGCGCTGACGTGGTCTGATTGCGATTTCAAACTGAACGTTATCCTCAATGACGGTTTCTAGCAAGCTGGTCTAAGCATATCAACAACGAAAGAATGGTGAAGGTTTCTTAGTTCATAACAACATGAAGCATTCACGAAGGTGTCGTCCATGAATATTTCCCTGTGTTGTTGCGCAAGTCATTAGCCAAGTCTTCATACTGGCCATTCTACAAATTGCAAACCACGGCTATACAGCTTTCTTTATTGGTTTGCCATCTGACTGTAGACAGGAGACGTTGTTACCTATCAAAGTTCAGTGTACAAATAGAACTAAGGTGTCCGAAAAACAACTTTGCGAAAATTAGTAAATGTAAAAGCCTCTTTTGCAGGCCAAAGCGCAGCAAACAATATTGTGTTGGAAAGGCTATCAGTTCGACCCAAAAACTAAGCCAGAAGTCTTTGTTCACCAAAAAAAAATCAAGAGCGAAAACAGTCGTCAATGTGTCCATATCATGTCCATCGAGGAGCTGCGGTTTCGGACCACGGTCCGGCTAGATTCCCCCTTTACCATAAAGAACGCCACCACTACCACTGTTCGCCACTCTGAACGATTGTTACAGTGAAAAAAATGAAAAAGACAATATAAACGAAAGGTTGTACGCGGATTACGTTATCTTTATAGAGCTTAACCATCAAATTTATTAGCAAAGCTCTTGTCTAGTCTGGATCTTGCATATGGTCGAGCGTTAAAAGAAAGATCTTGGTCATTACTAACCATTTTCAACCCGAGTGATCTCAAAAGTAGTCACAACACTTTTGGAATTTTATTTCCTTATTGAAATTGCTTTAGGGCGAGTGTGGTGCAGTGGTAGGGGGGCGCCGTGCGACGCACACGTAGAATCGATCCCTGCGCTCATGGCCCAACAAACCTTTCATCTCTCCGGGGTCGGCAGGTTGGTATCAGACTTGTCTAGGAGGATACCAGCACCTACTCGATACATCGGTAGGCCAGCACGAGTCATTGTAAAGGCCACATATGCATTTAATCACCTCCAAACGATGCTTAATGAAGTCGAATGCATGGCGCATCCCTATAGGGATGGATCAATGCCGAGAGCTTTATTTTTTTATTGCAAGTGCTTCATAACACATGTAAACTTCGAAAGACTTTCATTGGATTACCAAGTTCATGTGGATGAGTTTAGTCATTCAACTATTTGACTACTGAAAATCATGTTTCAGTTCTTTTAATTCTTCTGACTCTTGTCAAGTGCTCCTTAAGAGAAATTGCTTGTCACTTGACGAATGGAAGTCAAATTAGAAAGCAATCACTGTTAGCATATTGCACTGAATATCGCCGTGCTGCATTTTCAATACAAAAAAAGGGTTAGAAATTATGGTGTAGTTAACCGTGTAAGCGTTTTAGTCAGAAGAATGAAGTGTGATCAGTAGGATGCGTTTTTGATGGTGTTAAGAAACAAAAAGGAGCACTGAACTACACTGAGCTATTAGTGTCGAGAACAGGTGGCTCCTCACTTGTTATCGTTTGTTGAAGACAAAGCTAAGTTATTGGCTAAACATATTGGTGGTCAGCAAGAGTGAAGGCGTTATGGAAATGCCACCACGCAGTTAAACACACCTTACAGATTCATGGGTTTCTGCCTTCCCCCCCCACCCCCCAATAGGGTTTTCATTCAGAACGATATTCCTCAACTGGGATGATCTGAAAAATCGAAAATTTGTGGTATAATTTAGCTCACCGCCACTTATCGCAAACTGCAGGCAGCCATTCAAATCAAGAGTATTTATAAACCGTGGAGGAAGATCTGACGAACTGATGAGGAAGAGTCGAAGCAGAGTAACCAACCCATGGGTAGCTACAGATAAGGGTTAGTTTATCGAAAAAAATTCGCCAAATAAAAGCGTGTTTGGACAGAACTGTGGAGAAATAAGAAAAACATTAGGAGCTGTGTTTCATTATTTTAATGCCATTTTTTTATATCTCTTTATGCTCACAAGAATGGGTAACCCGCTCTGCTACTGTTAGTAGAACGGATGAGCTAGAGGGTCAAGCAAGAAATTAGAAAGAGCCAACAGGTTCTATGACGAATCACGAATAGAAATACTATCTAAAGCGTTTGAATCGCTTAAATAGCTTTCTAAGCAAATTTATGGCAATGTAAGTTTATTATCTAAAGATTAACTCAAATTATACAAAAAACCTGATGGATGAAGCCGAAATGTGTTTACAGAAAAACTGATGATTTATAGGTTTTCGATAAGCGCTTGAAAAATAGAAACGAATGACAAGATTGCTATTAGAATGGGACATAAATAGATAGTGTGAGACAGTTCACGTTGATTAATTCAGATGTTTGGAACGGATAGCTGTGATGCCTGGTACGACAGAGTCTAATCGAAAGACAAGTACTGTCAATGAAAGAAGCTGAGGAATGCCAAAACTGCAATGCTACGGCTCCTTTTAGTTTCCTAAACATTTGCGTCCATAATAGCTTAGACTTCTTGCTTGGTCGCTGCTTCGACTTGAAATTGAGCCCATATTATCGCCTCGTCATCTGTCTCTGTAAATATTTCCTTATCGACCTTCACAAATCTACATATAATTTAGTCAACTATAGTAAAACTTAAACTTTTATTTACTGCTTGTTATTATTTCCACAGCGAGGCATATTGTGAAGGACAACCATTATTAGGCTGGTATATTTGCAAAATTGAAACCTCAGGCCGGATTAGAAGGCATGATTGCCCTTACTGGAGACCCACGTGTTACCCGCTGCACCATAGAGGCCCTTCATTTGCGTTTCTCTCAGCCAATTTTCTATCTAACTGTTCCACCAGCTATCACCCAACAACGTCAACTAGCGGAGAGAAAGGCGCAGCAATGGCGTCAGTGGTGCAGTGGGTAATACATGAGTCCCCGGGAATAGTAACTGCGAGTTGGAATCTGGTCTCGGGGTCTAGCTTTACAAATATCTCAGCCTCGTAGTGGTTGCATTTCAGATCATACCCTGTCATGAAAAATGATAGTGGAAAATAAGCAAAAAAGGTTAATATTGCGACTTTGACTACTGCCTCGGCTTATCTGCGTTTAATGCCAGTTTTTGCTCTGCAGATGTTTCCACTGACGAGGGAATGCTGATGACATCGTCAGGTAGAAACTTTGTTGGGAGAAAAGCAAAGCCGGTGCCTCAATGGTGCACTGAGTAAGAAGTCAGCCCCGTTTATTAAAAGTATTTAGTGGGGTGAAATCGAAATAGTTAGTATATCACGATCAAGTTTATCTCAGGACGTCTACGCTTGACGTAAATCTGAAAAAAAGTGTGAATAGAAGTGGAACCCCACTCAAAATACAAAACGACAGTGGATTTTAAGCGAGAGCGGACACGGGTTGCGGCATAGTGTGCCGAATCATAGGGTTACTGATGAACAGTCTCCAGAAAAAAATTTCTGTTTTTGGCCTCTTTTTTTTAAAGGAAAGCCTTGGTACATAGCATTTTTTATTGGGCTTACATCGGAAGAGAGAACAAGCAGATCTTCTAAATTAAGCGATAGATAGGTTCGAACCAAAGGTGACATGTGATTTGTTTAGATCTGACTAGTGCACTCTTTATTATTTCGGCCCTTTCTTTTTTGCCGAAGTGATTGTGCTAGTTCAGATTCGTTTTCGGACAAAGTTCTAGTAAAAATTCACAATGAATATGTATGAACGATTGAGCAAAGTTTACCACCAAGTGAATGAAATCGCGCATCTAAACAGAAAGTGAAGACGGAAACGAAAACGAAAGCGAAAAACGAGAATCACGTCAACATTGACGAGGAAACTATCCTACTGGCACCTCGACTAGCTCGATTGTCGACTACTTGCCGTTTTTGCATCACTGCTGATTAGCCTCATCAGTAGTGGCAACGTTCCTCCGCACCAATGCGAGTGTTCGACTATTATCACTAGAAGTAGTTATCACAGATTTTCTCAAAAATATTGTCGCCTTCAGTGATTGCGGCCATCATAGAAACAATAGAGATAGCTGAACAGAGTGATATTGTTATGATTTCAGTAAGCCACTTGTGTTAGAAGCACTATGGAATGGATGATCAGGAATCATCAACCATCATCGTCCACTTTTTTCTTGACTGTTCACCAATAAGTTACTCTTACCAAGTAAATTATGACAAGAGAATTGTTCTTTGTCGAGCTGCTTGTCTGTTCTGTTCATTAGATTAGAACCGTTTTTAAGCACTGTCTTATAGAAATGCTGCTAATTTTGTCCTATGATAAGATAACAGTTGAAAACCACTGTCATTATTATTTGAAACGCATCATTATACTACACGTTTCGGGAGAATAGAGCTCTCCGTGAAGAATTGATGAAAGGTGTTAAAGTGTATACACAAATGATTATCATAGAAGTCTCTGCAGTGTAGGAAGTGCATACACAAGTGATTATCATAGAAGTCTCTGCAGTGTAGATGTGCTTTAAATCCACACGAATGCAAATTTTTTACTACTGTATAATGCACATTCAACATACAGAAGGATACTGAGACTGTAGTTATCGTTGCTAACGGAAGTTTAAACACGTTGAGGCGTTGAACATCGCTAAAGATAATGATCTTTGAGTTTGATGAAACAACACGATCAAGGTTAACAGGTTCAGGCAAGCTACGCTTCGTCTTGCATTTCGATGACTCTTCATTCCACGAAATTTCTTTGCTGGATTCGTTCAGAGACACTTGTAGAAAGATGCGGAGAATTTTAGGCTAGGACGAATTGTCGCAGAGCACTTCGCGAGTGAGGGACTGACTGTCTGTGAACTTTTTACGTTTTCACAATTAAAACAATTTCCCAGCGGCATAATGCTGATGGGATTACTCGGAATGAAGCTCTGAAGATTATCAATTATATAGTGCAAAGTACGAAGAAAGTTGATGTGAACAAATGAACGCGTATATGAATTCTGTGTGAGGATAAAAGCCACGCATTTGTAATGCGAAGCATGTAGACGAAACATGTTCAGCATCTCGGCGAGGCCTATAACTCTTTGAGACATGGAATTTTTGGAATTTTACTTAGAGCTATAAGCAGAGTATTCCTAGCATAAAGGATAGAAGGATAAAGCTCTGGGCGTTGATCAATCGCTGATGGATGTGCCATGTATTCGACTTTATTAACCATCGTTTGGAGGTGATTGAATGCATATCTGGCCTTTACAATGACATGCGGTGCCCTACCCGTGAATCGAGCCAGTGCTGCTATCCTCCCAGACAATTCTGGTACCAATTTGTCCACCTCGGAGGGATGGAAGGCTTAGTGGGCCATGGGCGTGGGGAGGGATCGATTCCAGGTGTGTGTTGCAGGGCGCCTCAGACCCCTGCATCACACGCGCATGCCGAATGGGAAGCAGGAAACGTCTATTATGCGTAGTGCTATTCTTTTAACCTATTTGTATTTAATTTGATCATCAAGCATTTCTTCGACTATAAATGTAATTCGAGATGCACGGCCGGCTGTTCATTGAATCAAAAACAACAATGCTAATCGCGATTCAAATGGTGATCGCATTGTTGGGCTCATCGTTTGAGGACACTGCACGCTGTAAACAGGAACCAATCTCTCAACTTTTTAGAACATTTTTAAACATTTTTCTGCATTTGGTTACCGTTGAATTCGATCCAAAAAATATTCTAACCAACTTATACAACACTCCGTCGATAGACCTCTTTGTTAGGCGCCACAATCGGAATGTATTCCGAATTTTCTACTATTTTTCGTAGCCAATCGCAAAACTATTTCTGCTAGCTGCATTGAACGTAACACTAGAAATTTATTCAGATTAGAATGGCCTGCACATCCAACAGAAGAAGATGATGAGTGAACGATGTTTGCCAATTCGACGGCTTCCTTACCTTGTGATTACCATGTATGTGTTGTAATAAATACGAGGCTAGTGAACTTGCTCAATTATTCCATCAAAGGTTTTCAGGTGTACTGAGAAAGGCTTAGACATAAGAAACTGTGTTGGAGTACTGATTAAGAAGCAGTAGAAAATGCAAATTTAACAAGTTTTTTCTCTTGCGAATTACTTTTCTATGGCTAAAGTGCTTGACCATGTTAGATAGTAATGATAGGCACGGGCGTAGTGGTATCGATGCTGATTATCTTGAGCACGGTGCTGGTTAGACCTGACACAGGACTCACCAGACCTCCCATCCCTCCGGTGTCTGGAAATTGATACCATACTTGCCTGGGAAAAATGCGCTCCCGTAGTCTAAATAAGAAAGCTCTACAACGGCTATCTCAGGTCTCGAGGGGTATCGACTCGGCAAGCATTCAATGATGTTCACAAACCAGCCGAACCCACATGTGGAAGTTGAATGAAAGACGTTGATGTTGGAGGCGAAGAAACGAATCGAACTCAAGAGGTTCTGGAACACGCATAGTGGATTTGAAAGACGTGTTTTGTAGAATTAGGAAAGGAAAAAAAAGCAAATGATGAGTTGTCAACGTAACAGACTTTGGATTTAACTTTGCATAGTGTTCTATGAGAGGAAAATTTTATATTTTTTTCCAAATGTTTTTAAATTCCGACGACCTTTATTTAGTTAATTAATTAATTGGTTCGGATTCTAAATGATTAAGTTTGCAATGAACTAACGCATGTTTGCTTAAATTAGAAAGTGTTTTTCATCTGCGTGTCGGTGGAAAATCGTCACAGCTACGCATAGTTTTTATCTGACTGCTGCTGGATGGCCAAAATTCTCTCCAGCTGTATCCTGTGGATAAAAGGTGGTTTGCTATATTGAAACTTGGTCTACTAATGGATAGCGTTCATTTACTCACGCAAGGGTCCGCAGGTGTAATTGTCAAGTGGTTAAACTAGGTTTGGTCTCCTGTAGGAGATGTAGTTCCTGTTACGGAACGCAATTCAACAGTTGAGATTAGCTTCCCGCTGTGATGAAACCGTCATGAATGTTGAGTGGTTGGCGGAATTTTTCAAGTCGCTCAATAAAAAAACAGTAGTCTAAGCTATCACTAATCACAAGAATGCTGAGATATGAGCAATACTCGAAGCCTCAATTTAGCTTCGAGCCCGCCATTTCCTTTTCCGAGGGACCACGTGTTATCAAGCACACCAATCGGAGCTCTCGCATTTCCTTCCTTTTCCTTCAACCGGTTTTTACCCTAATGGTGCATTCGTTTCTTGTTTTGTCAACGGAACTGATACGGAGAGCACAAATTGGCACTGAACCCAATTAAGCTGGAAATTGTAGTAGAAATCTTACTTACTTGGATATCTGTAGGGTCCGTCTACACGAGTTGCTCCAGCACATCTTCCATTCGTTTCCTCGTCTCGTACTCGCCTTCCTGGTGGAGGTTCGAATTGAGCATAGTGCCGAGTGCGAGTCTCATACTGTGATCTGTAAGACAACTGCACCTGTGGGTGCAGCTGATTAACTTTCATAATTAACACGCCCGCTCAACATATAACCGTCCGAGGGCGCCTGCAACATTGCGCAACTCCTCCTGGATTCCGAAGATGGGACAAGTGGTTTCCAAGATCTAAGCTGCACCATCCGGATAGTCGTTGTGAGCGCCGGTTAGAACCCAGAAAACATCGCTCAAGCTCTCACTTTGTAGGACGCAGCATTTTTTGAAGCTATTGAAGTACCAGCCGAGTCTCTGGTGCGTAGCACAACGCTGGCAGTACCGTTGAAACAGAAAGGTGAGCGTGAATTCTCGGGTCCATTCGTTGGTCGGTGGCTATTTTGAAAGAATCGAATGCGAGCCAAGCTGCTTCCATTCTTCTGTCCGATTTCTCCTTCATGTTGTTCTCCATGTTCACTGAACGCCCAAGGCATGGGTACGAGGTGGTCTCCGTAATCAGAGAATGATTGCAGTCGAAATTACAGTGTTGAACTTTTAGCTACTGCCTACTATTTTCTTTTCTGCTGATAGCACTGTTAGGGATAAAACTAGTTGAGAGGAAGAGAAACAAGGACCTTGGTTGGTGATGTGAATAACATGTGAGCCTCCGGAAAGAGTAATCACGGATTCAAAGCTCACCTGTCTTCCTGAGTTTTGCTCATATCCTAGCATTCTTCAATTTGTATTTCACACTTTGCCCTTTAACGAAAAAAAAGAATAGGTAGTAAGTACATGTTAAAACCATAATTAGTTGCTGATTACGCACAACTTGTTGCCTTTTTTTTGGGAATTGAAAAAAAATGGAAGAACGAGAAACCGATTTGATGCTCGATGAAAAGCAATGGTGCAAAAATGAACGGAACGCAAAGGAGCGCATCAGATGATAGATAACATAAGAGCGATGCCGCTATTAATAGCCGCCAAATCACTTTTATTCTCCTCTCTTTACTGCCTAGGCAGATGGAAAGCTGAAGACGAAAAAAGGCTGTATAGGAGGGAAGTCGCGCCAACAGTGCTCGAGGGGTTTTTAATTTGTAGAATTGCGGAATAATTGCGGTTAGTGAAATGGAGTCCACCATCAATTCAAATGAGTCCAAAAAACTTGCGCCCCATTAGACAATGCGAGGATTACTTGTGTTTCCAGATATTTTCCAACTATCACCAATTTCTATGTCTCTATTAACTTAGCAGCTATGAAAATCAGGTCCTACATTGCCCGAAATACATTAATTGTTCGAAAGATTTTTTGTCGCTTTCTTCCCACTGCATTCTTTCTTCCATTTACTCTAATTTTATTTGCAATTTTATTTTAACGAACAAACTAGATTAGAAAAAAGCATAATGTTCTCGGCGTTGATCAATCCTTGAGGGATGTGCCATGCAATCGACTTTATTAAACATTGTTTGAAGGTGATTGAATGCATATCTGGCCTTTACAATGATTCGCGGTGGCCTGCCGATGCATCGAGCCAGTGCTACTATCCTCCCAGACAAATCGGGTACCAACTTGCCGACCCTGGAGGGATGGAAGGAAGGCTTGGTGGGCCATGGGGAGCGGGGGATCGATTTTATGTGTGCGTTGCAGGGCGCCCCCCGACCACTGCGCCACACGCGCCTTTACGAGCAAACTACTACATGAATTTTACTAAATCTTGTAAAATTCATCTCCAAATATAGAAAGCGTAGTGCTGCAGATGCTGGTAAAAAAGTTAACCCTACATTTGATACAAACTCTGGAGTTAACGAACGCACTAATCCTGCATCCAGCAAACACAGCTCTTGTACTTACCGGGCTAGTGCTATACTTAAGTACTATTAATTAACTTTACTTAAATTATATACAGCCTAAAAAATGATGATAAACGTGTAAAACGCGTTTTGACAAAGCTCTTTTCTGACCGACCCGAGACGTTGATTCGACTTCAGCTTTCGAGACAACCTATCCTTCTTTAGAACTCGGCGACCACAGATTTCTTAAACTAATACCAATAATTTATTTATTAGTTCGCATCTTTACTTATATGCAACGTGAAAAACACATTTAAAGCTTTCGCTATTTCTCTAATGTTGGTAGTATCGTAGGACCAGTAGAGCTCATCATACTTGGTTTATAAGAATGAGTCATTCTACAGTGACGGTTGTGATTGCTTACACGAGCAATTAGCGCTATTATATTATTGAAACTTAACTTGAGCGCTTAAGCTTCTTGAAAGCTTGGCTGAAATGCAATGCGTAACGTGAAAGTAAAAGGAGTCTTATAAAAGCTGAATATCTCTAGAAGCTCATTTTAAGGATCCGTCTAGTAAAAGGTGAGACGCGTTGAATCGGCTCGTCGTTAAATGTTTCAGAATCGGAAATATTTCACCAACAATTTCTACATCACGTGATATCGGAGCTTCGATAGCGCTAATTTTTTGCTGCATTTCTCACTGGATTTCAAATTGTCAGAGGGTAGCCTATTAATCTAAAAGAAAATTGATCGCGTCCTCACACAAAATTTTTTTTCTTTGCTGTTCAATTCTCGTTTCTCGACATCAAAACTCAGGCATTTGAACAATCACAACTTTTGGAGCAGTTCTAATTCGAAGTTCATTCACACATTACACCCGTTACTACATTCGTTGCTTTTCTATTCTTTGAAAAGATGCGTAAGAAATGTTTTAAAACAATCGGATTTAGCAGAGAAATAAGGCGGAAAAAAATGAAAAATAGATGCACTCATAGCATTACGTGTCCGACCTACCACAACTTGGAGCACAGAACATCGTCTTTGATTTTTGACCGCATATGTAGGTCAGAGCTTCGGATTTCATCCTTCACTTACGTGATAAGGAGCACTCGCATCGTCCTTTTGAATGCGCATTCAACAACGCTGAGTGATCTTTGATCCTGCTTACGCAGCGACTAGGTTTATGACGCATACATTGAGGCAGGAAGTACCACTGACTCGAAAAGGTGAGCACGAAGTCGGGTGTTCTTTGTCCTCTTCACTATATCCTCGATGTTCTTGAAAGCTCCCCAAGCCGCCTCGTTTCCTTCTGCTCAGCTCTAGAGGTAAGTCGTTAATCATAATGATTTCACGACCTAGATAGACATAACTGGAGCATTCGGAGATATTCATTCCGTTGAGAGTGAATGGGCATACCTAACCAGTCCGTTCCTCATCAACATCGTCTTCGTGCGATTTAGTCCAAAACCAATTTTTGCTCAAGAATTATCAAAATTGGCTAGCCTTCATTCTGCCTGAGAACTGTTTGGTGTTAAAAGCACGATCTCAACAGCAAGGCAGAGATGGTTTAATTGCCGAGTATCAATTTTTAATCCAGTGTTGTCCCATACTAATGTTAGCATGATGATCTGGAGAGTGGCAATAAATAATATTGGCGAGAGGTGTCGCTTTGTCTAACCCAGCTTTCTACGTCGATGTTAACGTCGCTGTAGAATGGTGATATTTTTGCTTGTAAAGCTTTCATACGGCTTACAGGATATCGTTATACTCTTAATGGCGGCTACCCTCCTTTCCAAGGCTTCCATGACTACTTTTAACTCAAATGAGTTAAAAAGCTTTCCCTTAAATCGATGGAAGTGAGACGAAGCGGTTTCTTACACTCTCGCGTTAGTTCAGTGAGTCTTCTTATCGTGTGAACGTGGTCTATCTTACTGAATCCTTTTGGAATCCCTGTTTCCTCACATGGCTGTCATTGGCCCAGTGTTATGTCAGTCTTGTTTAGGATTACTCAAGTGAAAAGTTTGTGCACTGCATAGACCCTTCGACTATAACTGCTGTTCTTCTCTCTTTAAGACCTTCCTTTATTGCTTGTCTGCATAGTTTTGAAAATATCGAACGTGAGTTTGCGGTTGCCTGTACCTCGTTCTATTCCATGTTGACGTACACCTCGAGTGTTTTTTAGTTTCTTGCTGACTTTCGCACTCCCTGCTTTCATAACGCTAACATGAAAGTGTTGAATAATACGGTTGTATTTCACAAAGTCCTGTTCGAGTTGCCGCAGGTTCTGAGAAAAAAGTTCTCTGTTATCACATTGAATGGGCGGTGTCTTCTCGTCTCAGTCAGTCAGACGACGGCGTAATTTATCCTCTTTGTCTACATGTTCAGGTCCTTTGCAGAGTACTCATCTTCAAGAGAACGTACATTACACGTTTATATCGTCACCTTAGTCCTTCGAGATTTGGACAGCTTAAAATGACCCTGAGAGATTAGCAGCCTCTCCATTTTCCTCTTATCCAACGCTGCCATACTAGGGGCTCTTTCAAGGTCGTCGTAAGGGGGGCCCTACTCATTTTATCTTATCTAGCATTTCTTGCTCATATATAGCTTGTATTACAGCATAGCACGTATTTTTTGTATTTCCAACTGGTAGGCGTTTTACATAAGAAGAATGAAATGGGACTAAGAACGCTTTGTGGCGATGAGAAACAATAGCGTGCACTGAACGACAGTGAGCAATTGTTTGTGAGAACAAGTAGCTTCAATTTGTTTAATGAATTCGACGCCGAACAAATGTCTTCATTTTTTTACCGCTTGTTGAATATAAAGCTAAGTGATTGGCTAAAAAAAATGGTGGTCGACAAGAGTAAAGGTGTTAGCAGTTTGGAAATGCTACCACGACCTGGCAGATCCATGAGTTTGTGACCTCAATGGGGTTTTCATTCAGTACGATTTTTCTCAACTAGGATTCCAAGAATCGAAAATTCGTAGTATTTTTTAGCTCACTATCCTGCTTCCCAAATCGTAGGCAGCTATTATATGGAGTAGTGATAAACCGTGGAGGAAGGTTGAACTGATGGGAAAGGATTGGATCTGAGTAGCCAACACATGGCTTGTTGCAGAATTTGCCACGCAAAAGTGCTTCCCAAACGTGATCATTATTTAATATAAGCACAGATGATTTAAATTGAAGTATTAAAAATGTTTCAAAGTGAGAACATATTCAAGTAGGATCACTGAGAAATAAGAATGTTTCGTAACAATTGAAGCGGTCTTCCACCATGAATGGTTGGTTAGTGTCGATGCGGCTGTGAAGACCGTGATCTGAAGAATGAGTGACTGTACAGTTGACTCAAATCACTGTGGCTCTAGGCGAAGGTGCTAAAACGTTAGCCGAATAAAAGTTTGGTGGCTGAACAGACCTTCAGTAAATTGAACAATTCAAAAAGCTACTGTCTATAATCTGAATACGTTCAGTTCAGTGAGGTGGCCTCGTGAAATCGTTAACCCATCCGTGGAAACATCTGCTAGCGTTTTCCCTACACAACCACTAAATGGTACGTGTAAAACTAAGTGTAAGTTACATTCTTTCCTTCTTTAATCTTTTCTCTAGTGTTTCTAAACTCGGAGTTCTGCAAAACTCGATTTGAATTCTGCACGGTTTCAGAATCGAATTCAGCATCAGAAGTAAAGAATTCACCTCAATTTTACCGAGAAGCTCTGCACTCATATTTCCGACTACACGAGTTTTAAAGCAAAAGGGCCATACACGAAACCTAGACAACGTATAAAACGGAAGAAAGTACACTCGGTTTTACCGAACGTGGTATAGAGAATGCTGCCAAAAAGCATTCTGTGGCATATTGGTGAAAAAATAAAACTTAGTGATTCGTCAACGTCGGAAAAATCCGTGAGAGACTGGACTTCGCATTATGTCAAATGATAATGAAATGATGAGCATGAGAATGCAGAAATTTCGTTCTTGATAAATCTGTTAAATTCAGTCACTATACGACAAACAACTTTCCACCCTACTTAATTATTTCAATCTTGATTTCTGGAAGACAGAGATAGCGCGCTTAGAGAATCTGCAGTTGTAGAACCTGACTGGGCGTCCAATCCAGAAAGCGCCTCATAAAGCACGTAGTAGTTTACTGGCAACATAACTCAGAATAAATGTCGCAAGGCTTCTAATAAAGTTCTATAAATCTGCAGAAAGCAAGGTTTTTTGAAGAAGACAAATTGTGTTTAAAAAACGGTTGGATGCAGTGTGCAGAAGATGAAGCTTCTGGCGTTGACCAATCTTTTTGGGATGGGCCACGCATCCAACACTATTAAGTATCGTGAAGGTAATTGAATACTCATGTAGCCTATATAATTTTTAGTAGCTTTTTAATAATTTTAGTAGGATGCAGTAGCTTAGCAATGTTTCGAACTCGGGTTTTTATACTCGCAATTACGTCTGTTACTAATTTGACGGCCGAGTAGGGATGTAGGGTACGATAACTGTGGCGATGTATCGAATCAACGCTCGTATGTGTACTTCAGAACTATTATAACTACTGCCCAACGCTCACCCTATTGAATATAAGAGAAGAATCATTCAACAAAACATAATAAAGAAGAGACCTTTCTGGTAAAATTTTCGCCACACAGTACATCACGTAGGAACGCCCTTGCACCGCTATTCAAGGATTCCAGGAAGAGTGGATTTTACCGGGTTAAAACGACATTCAGAAGACTAAAAATCCTCATACAACAGCTGAACTCAAGAGCAAAGAAAGTGTTCAGTTGGACAAATGACTGCAATAACTGCAAAGAGCATTCATCATTTGAAGAGTGCAACTGCAATTGAACTACAACTCCCAACCTCACATCGCACCGTTGGCATACGAACTTTGACTTACTCTGCATATTCACCAGAGGTTTGCAAACCGATTTACATTCTTATGCTTCTAGGCCATTAATTGCTGAGAAACCTCCTTCAGCAACCAAGCCGTTTCTGAAAAACACTATTAAAAATTCTACGACGTGCAGTAACCTAGAATTTTACTTTTATTAAAAGAATAAGGTTTCTTCCTGGCCATCAAAGCGATTCTACTGATCATGGTAGTTATTGTTTTCATTGACAAACATTACTGTGAGAGAATATATATGTATTTAAAGTTGTAGGTTAAAAATCGGCAAGCGCTTGCGATTATTTGGTGGATTACCAGTTATAAGGAACACATATTGAAGGATCGATCGCCAAGTTTCTTTTGCTTAACAGCATTTTCCTGGCGGTACTGGAGAAATAGTTCAAACGCATTGATTAAGATTAAGAAATGGGCTAGCACTGTCCGTAGTTATGAAAGCTTTTGTCGCTAAACGTCAAGCATGGTGTAGTTCTGATATTTTCTTTCCATTTGCGAATTATTTAAAGAAAAAGAGAAGAAGCTGTTGGAATGCACAAAATTGGGCGCATACATTACATAAGCACAAGGGATTCTGTTCTACACTTTCATACACTTTTCAGCCTACCTGGATCAACTATACCATGAGAGAGCAGTGCTAAATTCTGGATTCAGGAAATTGCAGTGCTTTTATTCGGTGTCAGAACTTTAGAAAAATCAGCATGGACAATAGGAAAAAATTAGTGATAGGCATAGGTCTCAGGAGGCGTTGTTAAAGTGATGCAGAAAGTTCACCAGTCTGTATATTTCATTGAGACCAGCAACACATTTTATTTAGGGTAATATTGGCAGTGAAGGATTTCAGTAACTGAGAGAGAGAGGGGAGAGAAAGAAAGGGAGAGACAGAGAGAGAGAGAGTCGTTAATAGTACAGAGAACGTCGCCCTCTGTTCTAAAACAACAACCAGACCATCACACGACGAAACCTAATGTCTTGACCATGATGGACGTCATTTTTTGAAA
The DNA here is from genome assembly GCA_018806985.1 of Angiostrongylus vasorum. NCBI lineage: Eukaryota > Metazoa > Nematoda > Chromadorea > Rhabditida > Metastrongylidae > Angiostrongylus > Angiostrongylus vasorum. Next base: position 693,726 of record JADANN010000354.1, on the reverse strand, counting down.
TCTGAATACTCAATATTAATTCGTCTTCAAAATTACAAACGTGGATCATTCGTGATACATTCACAATTTCAACTCTGCCGACTACTATGTTTAGGTCTAGGAAAAGCAAAACTGTCGAGGCCACATTGAAGCAGTCAGAGCAGACAGATATGTGAAGAAATCGGAAACAAAGCAGTGATGTGAAAGAAAATAAAAGAAGCCTTATTACAAAAAGAACTAGCTAAAAATCAAAAATATCTGCAACCACATGTCTAACTGAACAGTTTGCTACGCCCTCTGTTCTGAACAATTTATCTTCTATAAAAGCTACTCTTGCGAAGATTACTTTAGACATAGGCGATTTTTCATTTGGATCATGAAACTACATTTCCCACAATTGGTGGTAATGAATGCGCTGTAGTAGACATTACCAATTTAGTGGAACCTTGAAGAGATTCGTGCCTTTGTTTCGTCAGCTAAAGTGCTCCTTATATTTATCGCTTGTCAGTTGACAAAGTTGATGAATGAATATTGTCAGGACGCCGCGGTTTAATCTCATGGTAGGATTAATGGGAACATAGACGGCAAATCAGTAAACGAACGTTAACGTTTCTTCATTCATTTCTCATGGAACACAGAGAAAAATCAGGCAACTTCCAAAAAGATAGGATTAGGGCTAGGATTCGCCTACGTAAGCAATTAGGCAAAAGGATAGAACATAAAGGATAAAGGCCTCGGCACTGATCAATCCTTGAGGGATGCGCCGTACATCGACTTTAATAGGCATCGTTAGAGGTGATTGAATCTGGGCTATGAAATGAATCGCACCGAGCCAGAGGAATGGAAGGCGTAGTGAGCTTAGCGATGGGGATCGATCCCATATATATTTCAAGGCGCCTGTAACCAATGCGCTACAGGTGCCTCTCGTAAGCAAATTAAAGCAAAGTAATATAATACAAAGCCCAATTACATTGTATATTCCAGAAACTTTACGACATCTATGAGTCATAGATGAAAGCCATTTCTAATGTCGTTCATTAAAATGTAATTTAAGGGTACGTTGAGATGACGGAGTTTTGGATTTTGAACTCTAAGTGGGATTATCAAGTGAGCTCGTTAGCGCAAACCACGAACTCCTCTGCACATTCTGTAGGGCACTACTTTAAGCTATATTGTGATTCAGTTCAGCTCACTTCACCATTTTCTTTTTTCTGCACAAATTAGTGATGGTTCTTATCCACGACAGTGCGTCAATTCGGCCTCACATTTGTGATCTGCTAGTCCCAAGAAGGTATGCTTATTTCAGGCCTGGAGTTGCTAGATGCACCTGCTACAGTTGAAAACGCAGCGAACAAATTCAAAACCATACTAAGTTGTTGTTTCGCCTCCAAGATATTAATCTTGTCACATATGAGCATTGGTATTCATCATATATACACATATATATATATATATATACATATAATATTCTGTAAAAGAAATTGCTTCGTAGTTAGGTGTAGAATGATTAATAACCACTTAACGGTCCCCACTAGGGTGCGAGTGAACGTCATCCACACGCAAATTTACCAGCAGATCCTGCCTTTGAAGTCTTCATAAAGTGCCTACGATATCCTTTTTCTAGAGGTCATCACTTGTAATACATTGTTGTAAAAAAGGGTGACAAGAAAGCTGTGACAGGGCAACACTATCTTTGAAATAATAGTAACAGAGCTCTGAAGATTCAACTTAAAAGACTTAGTACGACTGCTCATGTTAAACACGGTAAAACAAATTCAGAAAGGAAGAGTCACACATGTTATATGAAATTCTTGGCCTGCAGGCTGTCGATTATTCATCACTCTCACAGCAAGGGATGTCCAGAAATAGGCCACACTATGACATTAGTATTCTAAAGTTCACGTATCAGAAGTTAAGTCTATAAGCAACACGCATCTTTCAACACTGCCTACAACACCAAAGATTAAATGCTTCACCTTACAAACATCTTAAGAACGGTATCCTTTTTGACCAAACAGCCCATCGGTTAGTTGCCCTTATATTTTTTATCTACTTTTTAACTGTTCAACAAGTGTGCAGGAAAAGCAAGGGTCAGAAATGCATAATCGCGTATTTCACAACATGATTCGTACATCTCGACGTCACACCCGAGCTGTTTCCAGGTCAAGGCAACCGTTGTCTAGATGACGACGTTTGCCTAAGCACGCCATAAGTAGAAAACAGTTAACTTTTAGTCTTGCACAAACATTGTGGATGATATCATACAGGTCACCCAACAAATAAGGTAAAGAGATGTATGATCTGTAATGTCATCGATCAGATACACAGAATCATTCAAGCGCAAAGATACTTGTCATAAAGGCCTTAGAATCTCTTCGTAAGCCTAAAATTCTGGCAGATTTAGTCTTTTCATTAATTAACATCGCTTTGCATGAGAAACTAGTACGTAAAGGCAAAAGGTAAGGACTCATGACATCTACTCAAAAAAGGACGCCATTTTGCTTACCGGTAGGACTACACCATGCGAAATATACGTAGGTGAAACAATCATTATTTTATCACCTCATCGTTAAACAGGTTGATCAGTTGATATTGATGTCCTAGAAGAACCATAAAATAGTCACCCTAAAAGTTCAGAGAGAGAGAGAGATGTGCAACTGAAGTCAAGAATGGAGTTGTCGACCCCTAAGTAATAGTCACTTCATTTGCAGAGTAGAACAGTTCAGAGTAGAGAATAAAACACTCGCTTCAAAATAGTGTACAGGCAGAAAAGCTGATTTTCGGAGATTTTGCGTTGACCAGCTCATTTGCTGTTCTTGTGGCAGTCTAGAAATTCAGGAGCCGTCAATGTGATAGAGTATCAATCTGTTGTCTCGAGTCGCCAAGCTGTTCAATAACTCCTTTCTTTGCTAATCTAACAACAACAGCAACAACAACTGGTTGCCCAAAACCACTACACTTTCATGGTCACAAATCGGTATAAAACAACGTACTAAGTGGTTATTCTAACCCCGAATTTGACAATGTGGTGCTAAAAAGAAGTGGAATGGAAAAACCAGTGGGTGCTATTCTTGTAACATCATATATCTTTAACTGCTGCTTGCGATCTGTCCTCCTAGCACCCTCAACTCACCAAGGAGGATTCTAATATGTCTTACAAGTGATTTTTCATTCATTTCAAGTCATTCCGAATTTTCGTTTTTCAGAATCCCTTAGCCTTCGCCCTGCCGTTTATTTCAACGAAATAAGCGCAGTTATAAAATGTTGCTCAAAAAGGGCCGGTTAAATAATCGGTAGGTCAATCGGAGGCAGTGATTGAAATACCGCCGAACACTCTATGGCGTCACCTAGTTTGTAATGGCTTCTATTACTGCTTTTTACACAGTGAAAAATTGCTTAATATGTCCTGATGGTAGAGACGGTGGCATCATGAGTTGGGGGTACGGTGTACCTGATCCCTTGCAAAGCGTGCGGAGACGAATCCATTAGTAAAATGGGTAGGGTAGAACACTCCTTGTCTCTACAAAAGAATACCTGGTTGGGAAACATTAAAGTTAAACAAGGTGCTCCTCTTAAAGCACACAGGAAACAGGGAAATAACAGAGAAGATTTTCGAGTAGATGTCGCTGTCTTGGTGCAGGAATTTCAAACATCAACGCATAATGTTTTAAATAGTTTTTGATAAATTCCGAAAGTAAAAAGGCCATAGGAAGGAGTGCCCCATTATCATGCGTGATCTCACACAATATCTAGGACTAATGTTTTTTACGTGAGAGCAGCACTTTACAGATCCATATGAACTGGATGCAGCAATTTTCCATGTAGAAAATTAAGTGGAAGGCTCATAAAAAGCGGTGACTGGGTGAATAGGTTGTTTTCTTCAATGCAATTGAAATTTATGCTTCGTGGTTTTTTCTGTCCAGGTTATGAAGATGCTGACTTGCAGACTAGATTACAACTAACTTAAGCTTTCCACCTCTGTAAAAGAGCTTCGGTCTCTTGCAATGTTATCTTATGGAATTTTACCCAACCGAAGGCCTCAACTACAGCGTTAAAATCGGCGTCTTAAGAGCCCGTTCTGGTGACGTTGATGCAGAGCTAGAAACATTCTCCATAGGGCTTCGCGCGCGCGATCGTTCTGTCCGTTTCCAATGATGTCCTGTGTAACCCAAAAATTTGATCGGCTTTGACCGGTTGTTTCACCACCTGACGTCATAGATGGAGGAGCACTGTGCAGAGCAATGAGGCTGGCAATAGGAGAGCTAACGATACTGTGTGTTCTACTATGCAAATCAAATTTGTGTACTGGCTTTTTTTTCTGGGATTATGGAAGTGTTTAGCGGAACTGGCTATTTGTTAAATTGACTGCACCAGATTCTGAAGAAGGCGAAACAGCGAACATGTAAGCTACTGTGGAATAAATCTGGTCACGAACAACCTATCTGCTCAAGAAAGAAACATCAACTTTTTCATTAATCTCCTTGAATGAAGGTCGATTTCCTTTTTAATCTTGCGACTACCGTCCTGCCGTTTTTGAGCGTTCCCAAGTCTTCATCCCAAGCAGGTGTCAGCTTTTATGCATTGGAGCAAATCATGAATGTGTGCTAACAATGTCACGACCAGGGAGGTGGAGTAACGCTGGTGCAGGGTCGAAGCAGCGCCCAGTTCGTGATGAACGATGTCACCACAGCTCCGCCATCCGGGTTTTCACTAATGATTCAGTGAGTTTTGCTTTCTCTTTTTTTTAGATATAGAACGTAATACTGCTTGTTTAAATTCGTCTCTCGAAATTTTTTAAGTGACGTGAAACTTCGTAATACAGTTGAAACACTTAGATAGTTACCTCTCATTTCTCTATAAATTGCTTTTGTTCCGTCACAGTTTCCATTTTGAACATATGGATACACCAAGGTGCTCATTATTCCTATGGAGATTGCGAGAAAGCTGATCTTAAAAATTCACTGCGACATATGGTAGCCGATAAATCCGTTGGTTTGATAAAGATAGAGAAAACATGCTGTATGGAAAAGAGAGCAAAGCACATGCTATATGTGAGAATGCTGTCATTTAAGGCCTCTTAATTCAATTCAGTGCTCTATTCAATTCGAGCAAACGTTCAATTGTTCTTTTGGCAGACGGTTACGGTCGTCACCCGGACGATGTCGCTGATACTCCATCACTAAGGAAATCTTCATCAAGCAAGTGCGAGATTGTCAAAAACCCAAGACATACGACTTAAATACCATGGTTTGCAGACATGGCAGGGTTTCTTTATTTTTTAAACAGATTATTATGATGTTATAAGAACTGCACCATCTATATTTCACGACTACAACTTCGGCAAACATATGTTATGGATGCTAGCATTCCCCTTGTAGGCAAGGTCTTCTTGTTTTGATCCTCTCCAACCCCCGTACCTTCTATCTTCTATTACAACAGGTTTAGTCCATTCTTCGTTCAATAGTCGTCATCAGTTCTAAAGAGAGTGATATTGCAGTGATCCTATAAATACGCCAGCATAGGCGTTCTAACACTATATAACTTTGGCATGACGCATGCTGTTCGCTAACAAATATTTGTATAACGGAAAGTAATAAAAAACGGAGAAAAAATACTTCGTCAGTTCAGTGTTGCACTATTTGTCTCCTATCGATTTCTGCCGGTTCGCGTTCATAGCAAGATGCTTTTCGCTTTGTGAAGTTCTAGATACCTTCGTGAAAAGCTTTACCAATCACGTACGTGTTGCACGTCGGACCCATATGGCCGTTGACCGCTCAAGCCCCTGGAGTCGCTGGGATGTGCCGGGTAGGCGGAGTTTATTGTAGTATCTTTCTTTACCTTCAAGCACAAGAGGCAATAGTTTGGAACTATGTTGCAAAGCATTTTTTCTCAAAAGATCACTTTAAATAGAAAGCCTACTTCCTGCGTTCTCAGTTCCGTCATCGAATAATTAATTGAAGAAATTTGGTAAGCTGTGCCTAAAAATAGTTTTCGATGGTTGTGAGCACGATACTTCATACACATGTTAATTTTTATACTCGTTACTTCCTACTTTTAACGTAACCTCAAATAGTAGACAGATCCAACCACGAGCCAAACCACATGCATTAATGAAGACGATAAATCCGCAAATGAAAGAGGTGCTTGAAACCGTTCGACATGTAAAGATGTGTTATGTAGACGTCTAATTAACTAAATACTATTTAAAGCAATTCTATAAAACACTTCGCCCATTTCGATCTTGTGTTAGATGGTTCTCCGTATCGTCGTGGCTGGAAGGTGTTGCTAGTTGTTAAGCCTCCAAGTACGACGTGTTTGTCTCCAACAGGCTCCCTCAAACAAAGAATGAGATCAACATTTCTATCACGAAGCCCAGCTAAAAGTAGGCCTCTCTTATGAGTCAAGGCAACGACACGGTTGCTGGCTGGAGAGTACGGATGTTCTTGGAGGGAATAAGAGCAATATGAACTACGAAAATCTGATTCCGTCCGCAGCGTTAATCGTGCTTCACGAAGGTGCCCTCTCAAGCGTATGAGATTGTGATGTGGCTCGATCAGAGTGAGCATAAAGTTACCACTCGACTTCGCATATATAAACACCAACAGGTTCGTTATATGAATAATCTGCAACAATATGAGAACTACAGTCCCAGTGGGCACTTGGATACTTTTTCAGGCCTTCATCGTGATGGGACTGGAAATTTACTTTTTCATAAAGTCGATATGCAAACAATTAAAAGAGTTAGGTAAAAATTATCACATTTTATCCACATTAAATCCGTATATGCGCTTTCACACTGTTACTTGCTTCGGAATCTGAAGCCTCAATTGCCTGCACGACAAAAGGTTTGGCGACTACAACAACCACAAAAGTGCCTTCGCTAAGTTAGTTAATCATCAATCAGTGAAGATGAAGGGAAACCAGTAACAGCACGGAAGTAGCTCACAGTCCTTGATAACGGTTTTGAATACATCGTTTGCCAAACTTTGTTCTAAGTGATTAAAATGGGAAATTAAAAAAATTTAGATAAAATCATCAAGGGCTTATGTTCTTACCTAATTGTTCAGGTATTGCACGCAGTTATTTGGACGTTAAGCATATTAAACAACAATACAGCACAGATAGGATTGGATATGGCTTGGCTCTGCAGATTTTTTTGCATGTTTTCCCCCGCTTCATTATTCTACTACTTCCTGTTTGTCTTTGTATTTGTTGGCTGTTATCGAAGTTTTAACACGAGCTAATGAAATCGAATAGAAACAATGATCACGGCCGGATGCCTTCATGTTCACATAGCGCTGAATTTCTCTTGTTGCACCAGTTATTACGTTCGTAATTCCTCATATTTGGTTGCTATGAAGGAAAGTTACAAAGCAAAAAGTGTTTGAATTAATGATGCGAATATTAAAATTTGTATGAAAATTCTTGTACGATAGTGTTACAAGTGTGAGTAGTTTCAAGGATTATGTGATTGTATGGAAATTACGACAGCAAGAAAAGCACAGATTTTGAGGCGCGACAACATTGAGAAACCAAGCCTACTTGCCATATCTCTATCTAAATACATACGCATGCGTGTATTACATGTAAATGAAGAAATACGCAGCTTATTGCGAAAGTAAAGCGGTTTCGAAACGTGAATTGCAAGTCGTTGTAACTCTGCTCAAACACCAAATTACCACTCATTTTAGGATGCTTTAATATTTACACATTTTTGTCAACGAGGAAAACGTTTACTAAGGAACACTGAACTTTTGGAAGCGATAAGCCTATCAGAGGTTTGTTCTGAGGCGGATTGTTTAGAGAAGGTTTTGTTGCCGAGACGCTTGAAAAAAAGTTCAAGTTGATTGGCAGGAGGTTTGATGAACACTGTAGGTGAGGAAACATTTCGTAATTAAATTTGATTACTTTTTTATTTACTGCCTACTACAATTTTCACGGCAAGATATTATACAGAATCAACCACAACGATGATGAGATATTCGCAAAACTTGGACCCCGACCCAGATTGAACCATGACTTCCCTTTTTCAGGTGCTTGCGCATTACACACTGCGCCACGGAGGCCCTTGCTCTGCGTTTCTTTCAGCTAATTTTCTATCTACCAGTGCCATCAGCAGTCACCCTGTCGATGGGGCTGATCTAGGGAACCCAGCCCACATCGGCACTGAAAACAGTTAACGGCTTGGATTCGAATGTTTCGAATATCTCAGGATCGTTGTGCTTGATTTCGCATAATACACTGCCGTGAAAATTGTAGTAGGCAGTAAATAAAAAAAAGTAAACACTGTGGTTTCGACTGCAGGCTCAGCTTAACTGGGTTCAATGCCGATGTGGGATCACCACATCAATCCCGTTGAGCGGTGAATGCTGATGTCTCTGGTGGATAGAAAACTAAGTGAGGAGAAACGCAGAGCAAGGGCCTCCCGTGGCGCAGTGTGTAATGCACGAGCCCCAGGAAAGGAAATCGTGGATCGATCTGGCCCAGGGTCCAAGTTTTACGAATATCTCAGCATCATTGTGGTTAAATTTGATTAAATTCTGCATGGCTATGTGTGTATTGTGCAGCAGAGAGCTGTCGTACAAAAAAGGCTGACTTCTCATCTTGTTTCGTTTTGTATCCATACTCCATAGATTTTCTGTTTCAAGAATGCATCAATCGCGTTACATTACTTCTCTTCTGCAATGGTACTGTCAAACTGCAAGACATTTTACCAAACGATCCCATTAGCCGAAAATTAAAATTCGTCCTAACAGTCTTTTATTTGTTAATTAACTACTTTTTTTAAATTTAACCCTACCTGAGACCACACGTTAAGCGCACGTCTACATTCCTGCACTCGTTTCGTTTTTTCGCATACATTACCTAAAAAGGTACTCGGTTTTTTAAGCATGGGTTCGGTTGCTGCTTAAAGATTTTTCGCTGATCGTTATCAAATCTGCTGGATGATGGTTGAGTCGATTTTTTCTGAACTACTTAGGTAGCCGTGCTAGGCGTTTTCGCGTTTTCACCAAATGCAGTCATCGATTTCTACATATTTCAAGAAGCTCTTTGCACAATCCTGGTGCAAATTTCCCGATTCCTGACAAAAACGAGGCTTTGATGTACCGCTTTGTGGACGAACGAGTCTAACGGGCACATTGAACAACAAAGCACTCACTGCTCCACCTACACCCAAAGCAAATTGGCTTCCAGAAAATACAGAGGAAATTCAAATTAATCCATTCAATGTGCTGAACGCTACCAGTTGTAGTCGCTACAGTGTTCTCCATTTATAGGGGTTTTTTCACCTTTTCGATGCCTTCCTAATCACAGGCGGTTTGTTTAAATTGTTGAGCTCACACGAGATTGATACGAGATGTTTATTCGGCCAACGTTTTGACGTCTTCTTGTTCATCAGAGCCGGCGATCCTTGTCGATGGTCCACAATTGTTCTTCTTCTCGATGTGGTGTCTTCATCTCGCATCGAACCGGATCCTCCTCACTTGAGCATCTTGAATGAGCCGAGCAAACCCGCGACGGTTTATACAGGGCGGTTGTTGTTGATATGGTTATCAGTTGATGGTGATTTGTCTTTCAACTGATAATCCACTCTGTAGCAGTCAGTATTTTGTTAGCTAGCATATGGCGAATAGCTTTTTTCAGAAAAGAATTGTTTCACAAATGACTACTGAATTGTGAGTGTTGAGCTCATCTGCATACCTAAAATGGTTTTTTAGAGGCACTTTCAATTACCGACCTCACAGAGTCGTCATAAACTACTGGTAAGACTTTTCCACTATGAAGACTTATATCTCCGACAAGAAACCTTAAAAATGTTTTGAAAACTAGGCATTCAGAAAGAATGTCCTGCCACATGTTTTGGTGACGTTTCAATTTCTTATCGTTACTTTACCTGCAAATGCGAACTCATGGAGCAGAGCGATGCTGTTTTTCTCATATGAGAGCCTCATTTGAACCAAATCAAATCATTGCGAACTGAGTTTCAGAAAAACAACTATATGGTGAACTATTTAGCTCGTGTATCGCAGTGATCAAAGGTGCCTGGCAATTCACGTGGGTTCGATCCCGCGCTCCAGGCTCGCCAAGCTTTGCATTGTTTCTGAGTAGTCAAATTAGTATCAGACCTTCCTGGGAGGATAGCAGCACTGACTCGATACATCGGTGGACCACTGCGAGTCATTGTAAAGACCAGATATGCATTCATTCACCTCCAAAGGAAGCTTTGATGAAGTCGAATGCATGACACATCCATCCCTCAGAGCTTAATCAACGCCGACAGCTTTATCCTGTATTTTTATAGTGAGCTGTTCAACAAGAAATAAGCTTTGAAATAACAGTAATATTCAAAGTGAACAAGCAAATATTACCACACTGAGTTTGGAAACTTCATTATGACCAAATTCGCCGTTGTTTTCGTACCGACATTATATCCTTAATAGAGGTAACGCACGATTAGGGCTGTCCAGTCTGTTTCTTCCGTAGTAGTCTGCTATACATGAAGCAAAAAAGCGTGAACGATAATCGTGGGTCAGCGTCGAAAATGGAGGTCGGAATACACATCCACTTTAGTTTTGTTTATGTACTTGCTGTGTTGTAGATTTTTCGCAATATTCTATAGAGTATCAAAAACTAATATGTTCACATTTTCCCATTATATTAACGGCATGCAGCAAAACTGTGACTGAGAAAACGCATTGCATTCCTTAATTCGAATGCTTATCACTTTCGGCTCAAATTTATTCCACTGCGAATAACTTGCAACTATGACTTTGTCTTAAATGGTTGGGCTCTCACGCTGAGAAGCCCTCATAGTTGTTTTGAAATTTTGTACGAATCTGATCGATTTACAGGGACTGCCTCCGCAGTTTACTTTCTAATTTAGGAGACCTGTACTCGAATCCACGACGGCAGTACGACATTGGCGTCACCAGCGCAAGCATCTTACGTCCGCCTTCAGTCGTTCAGACAACACTTCTCGGCAGAAAAATAAACAGTAGGTATAAGTAAATTATAAGGAAATATGTCATGAAAAAATAACGGCCATTTAGCTATTGATCCTTCGTTCTATGACTGTGTGTACAGCACTCCATTTGGTCGAACGATCATTGAAAGATGCTATAAGGATTTCGGTTGTTGCTCGACCACATGTTGCTCTGATCAGGACTGGTTAGTGACTGATCATTTTCTTCCACTCCCGCCGTTTTCAGTTTTTGCAAAAGTCAATTTTCTTAATTTGACAGAAGACATTTTAGCCTTTCGTGCATTAAAGAGGCCGTAATAATTATGTTCCTTGTTGCTATATTTCAATCACTACTCAATAGATGACGTAGCAACAGTATATTTTAAGGCTCTTAACATTCCAGGAAAACCAAGTATGCATGGGCTTTAGCGCTGATTGTGGCATTCTGTGCTCTTGTCGTTATTGCTGTGGTAATCTGGGTGATCGTCTGGCTTGTGAATCGCAACAAAGATAAAAAAACAGAAACGTCTACTAAAAGATTCTGGAATGTCTCGAGCAAGCTCGAACGTTAGTTGGTCTTGATAGCTACTCTTTAGCGGTGTTAAAGATCGTCTGATAATTTAAGCAATATCCAATGTAATCGAATTCACAGGGCGAAAAGAAAGCACAGGCGAACTAGAATTGGCAATGCACGAAAACAATGGTTGTGATGAACAGTGGAATTACGATGTTTTACTTTTTATTTGCTGTCCACTACAAATTTTCACGGCAGGGTTTATGCGAAATACAACCACAAGTGTGTTGAGATAATTGCAAAACTCTGGACCGCAGGTGTCTGCGGTGGGGAACGAATGCGCCACTATAAACTGGGTTCATTGCCGATTAGGGCTCCCCAGATCAATCCCGCTAATGGATGATTGCTGATAACACTGATCGATAGAACTAGCTGAGCGACAGGCGAAACGAAGGACCTGCATGGTGTGGTGGTGAACGTGTTAGCCCCCGGAAAGGTTAATAGTGCGTTCTTTCTCCACCGCAGATACATGCATCCGGTACTTTTGCAAATATTTCAGCATCCTTGTGGTGGTATTACGTTTCAAGCATTATCGATCATTATTCATGAGCAACAACAAAGTAGTGAATTAATGAAATAAACAGAACGAGAAGTGTAGCGATTGCCGTTTTGTTTAAATTTGTTCTTTAAACAATAGATGGGAATTCGTCCCAAATTTCATTTTTTCTCATGAGCTTCGTAATATTTCAGATATCACTTGCTCGAAACCAATCGAAAAGTTCTCAGCCTGTTGGTACTGGTCCCTACCAGCCAACCGCTCGAGTTGGATATCGATACTGACACTCTAACCTCGATGCAACAAAACTTCGTTTTACTTATTTGACCAATTACACTGAAAATGGTTATATTTCGAGATCTGCGTTCTGCTTTTATATTAAAGAGTGCATTGATTCCAATTAGGACTAGTAAATACATATTATCTATGCGTGCTTCGTTGAAAATCACTGTTATTCTTCTCTCAGTGTGTTGTGTAAGACGAATACAAAAAAGACAATGAAAAAGCGAGCAGAAAACGATTTAACTTCGATTTCATCTCAGCAGCAGAACAGTTCTGTATGGTAGGACAGTACTTACTGGTCGCAGTTCATTCATTCCGTACTCTACAGCTCTTTTGATTCCCCCCAATGTGACACAAAGGAAGAACGACAGCCAGAGAAGGAACCGCTTTGGACACTCGCCTCGAAGTATCGCAACTCTGAAGATGGCGGTGACGTCGAAAAGATAGCAGCAATAAGGATTGGTGATAACCTCGTGTAATCTTATCAGCCAACAAAGACAATGATTATCCGTGCTGAGTTTAAGTAAGTGTAAAGATAAGAAAGAAAGTAAGTGTGAAGAGATCGTAAAGATTCTGTTATGTATTCCGTGGTAAAAGTAAAGGGTTTACCTGAATCTTCTTTAAGCCTTTGAATGAACGTTCTCTAAGACCCCCATTTATAAACTCTACAATTCGGAGCCAATGATTTAGTACCTCATTATGGCTAACGTTTTTTCTAGGTTTTGAACTGCGATGCATAGCGGCAGGTTTATTTAGCAGGCTTTTTCCAAGCTGAGGATAATTTCTCCATTCCCATGCATGTTCTAACAAGGAGTGGACCGAAATCAGGATTCACCGTCATGGTTGTAACAGACTCGTTGCAAGTTGATATCTCTCAATGAACCATAAAGTCCGGTGACTACTATTGATGACAAACTGAGATTCCACCAGGAAGTGGCAACGAAAATAGAGTGACTTACAACTAGCTAAGCCAACAACAAACTAGCTGCAGTAACGCTCATATTTTGTTCCCTGGCTTAAAGCATAAGAGGCACAGGAAACCAATGAATAGCCATCAAATCCCAATAATACAATATCTCATTGAAATCGGATGAAAACAGTGAGTCCCGAAAGCCCAACATATTCCATTTCAGCGCTCCTCAAGAGAGGACAGACAAAAGGAAGAAAAATAAACATGCTTCAGTTCAGTGTCAGGATTCTTGAAATTCGTAGACGAAAAATCCATTCACAAAAGTGGCGTACGCTTTGTTGCAGGTCCACTTGTTCCCAATAACATCTTCTCATGTTGGACTCTCTCACTTCACTCTATCAATTCCTGCTTTCAATCTTAACGTCGAAAACAGGTCAGAATATATGTATATGAAGAACTTTGTAAACAATGAATGCGAGGGAACGAATCTAAAGCAAAAAGTGCTTGGATCCGCTCAACACACGTAATGACGATTTATGTAAAATCACCTGTCACTTGTATCATCTGTAATCACGTTGATCATCGAGTGATTCGAGCGGGCTCCGGCAAATCTTCCATTTTTTTCCCTGCCGAGTGCAAGAGTAGCCCAGTGGATTTTAATCGCCTTAACGATTCGTCGAGCATCACAGCTTTTCTCTGGGGTTTTCTTGAAGAACTCTTACCATCCGACCAGTGGTATTCCCGCAGTACGTGTAACATTCCGAGGAATCCAGCCACTAAACGGCTCTTGCCCATCGGTTCTCGTTCACACGCATAACGTGTCCCTCCTACCTTATCTTCGATTGATTGGCGTATAGAACGACATCATTGATTTTTGATCGTTGACGCAGGTCGGAGATCTCACTTGTGTGACATGGCATACTGCTAGCATCGTCCTTTCGACTGCGCGTTCAATAACGCTGAGTGAACATTCATCCTGCTTACGCAGCGACCAGGTTTCTGATGCATCCGTTAGGGAACGAAGTACCGTTGAGTCGAAAAAGTGGGCATGGAGTCGGATATTCTTTGTTCTCTTTACTGTATCCTCGATGCTCTTGAACGCTCCTCAAGCCGCTCGTTTCCTTCTGCTCAGCTCTGGAGCTAACTCGTTCAACATGTTGGTTTCCCGACCTCGATAGACATAACTGGAGCACTCGGAGATATTCGTTCCGTTGAGCGTGAAAGAGGCATACGAAACCAAACCGTTCTTCATGAACATCGTTTTCGTGAGATTTAGACAGAGACAAATTTTTCCACAGGCTTTATCAAAGTCGGCAAGCATACGTTCCGCTTGGCTAATGTTTGGTGTTTTAAGAACGACGTCACTAGCAAACTGAAGATGGTGTAACTGCCGACCATCCATTTTTACACCCACATTATCCAATTTCAATGTTCGCATGACGTTCTGGACGGTGGCGGCAAATAATTTTGGCTAGATGGCATCACCTTGCCGAATCCCTCTTTTGACGTCGACATTAATATCGTTGTGGGATGGTGATATCTTGGTTGTCAAATCTTTGTGCAACTCGCAAAGAATCTTTAGGTACTGAGTAGGGACTCCTTGACTACCAAGAGCTTCCATCACTGCTTCTATCTCGATTGAGTCAAGGATTTTCTTTAAATCGATGAAAGTGAGACAGAACGGTCTTTTGTACTCTCGCGATACATCAATGAGTCTTGTTATCGTGTGGATGTGGTCCATCGTACTAAATCCTTTCCGAAGCCCTGCTTGCTCACATGGCTGTCCTTCGCTCAGTGTTCTATCAATCGTGTTTAAGACAATTCGAGTGAAAAGTTTGTGGACGATAGACAGCAAGTAGAAAGGACGATAGTTGCCGATATCGTGTAGGCCACCCTTCTTGAACATTAGCACGGAGTTGCTGGTCTTCCACTAAGTAGGGACCTTGCATTCGGACAGGTAACGTGTGAAAACCCGAGCCAGTGTGTTTACCAGGACTGGCGGAAGGTTCTTCGGATGTTCTGGTCCTATCCTTTCCGGACGTGGTGCTGTTCGATTTTTCACCGACGAAATGGGTTGTCGGATTTCAGAAGGGAGAACCAGTGGTACAGCATATCTATCCTCCTTTATTTCATATGACAGAAGGTGGACGTGGCTATTTAAGAGATCTGAGCAGTATTCATGAATGATTTTCTCCATCGCCTTTCTATACGCTGTAACTGTTTCGTCTGGGCGTCGGAGTGCAACCATCTTGGTTTTGTAACTTGCGAAGCGTCGATGGGCTTTGCGAATGCCTTTTCCAGCCTCTGCAGCTTCGACCATTACTGCTGCTCTTCTCTCTTTAACATCTTCTTTTAATGTCTGTCTGCATTGTTTTGCAAGTTCGGACGTTAGTTGGCGGTTGCCTGCAGCTCGTGCGATTCCACGCTGGCGTATCAGCTCGCGAGTTTCTGGAGGCAAACGTCTCTAGGTGACTTTCGAACTCTCAGCTTTCGTAGTGCTAACGTGATGATGTTGAATGAGCCGATCGCATTCTTTGTCGATGTTATCGACAACGGCATCTTCCCAACAGCCAACTAATGAATTGAATAAGTTCCGATATGTAGTGGTTTTGAGACTTCGTTTTTGAAGGTAGCGGCTTTTTCTCATTTCTGCAAGACACCGAATCTTGCACGGAGGCGGTGGTCTGATCCCTTGTAGAATTTTGGGATAACAGCAACATCGCTTAGGCAAAACTTTCGGTTCACTACGATGTGGTATATTTCGTTATGGTACTCTCCACTGGGAGACTCTCACGTCCAGCGTTGAGGGTGGGGTTTCTGGAATTGCGAATTACCATGAATGGTCGTTATCCTCATCATAAATTCGGACGGCGGCCCACCACGTTCGTTGAATTCAAATCCATAGGTCCAAATGTGACGTTCTCTAAACGCTTTTCTTGTTCCAATCTTGGCGTTAAAATCTCCAACAATGACGTTGAAGAATGTATGGTCTCCTCTGTAGAGCTTCTCCAAATCCGTATAGAACGATTCCACTTTTTCTTCGTCATAGTTTGATGTCGGCGCGTAAACGATGAAGATTGTCAAAGCCGGTATTGATCTACATCTTTTTAATCGTAAACGTCCGAATTAGGTTGCTACTTGTTCGAATGAATAGATGTTTATGGCCAAACTCGTGTTGACGAGAACGGCGACGCCGCCGACTACTCTTTTGTGGCATGTTTCGAGGGAGTGTTCTTCTCCGGTGTCATAGACGGCGTTGAATGGATGACGTCGTCTCGTCTCGGCCAGGCCGATGACGTCGTACCTTATCCTTCTTGCTTGCATGATGGAGTCTTCTATTGAGACTCTGATGCAAGTGCGCGTGCGTTGTACGTAGATCGTCACCTTAGTTATTTGTGGTTCAGGCAGCTTGGAATGGCCCTGAGATTTTAGCTGCCTCTCTGTACTCGTCCTACCCAACGTTGCCGAACTGGGGCGCATTCGGTGTCAGGGGGATAAAGCCCGTTTCTCTTACTGTTTTTAGCTTTTTTGATACCCACGTATAGCTTGCTGGGCTCTGAACGTGGGGCTGGGTATACTCACGGGTAGGTTGCCAGGCTCTCCCAGAGTGGACACGGAGATCATTTGTTGGAAGCGATTCCTAACTGCCTCCATGTACTTCCCCGTCATTTGATTGCACGGTTTGGCCAAATTGACTCGTAGAATACAATCCGCATAAGCTAGAACGCCCTCACATACGCATGTATGAATTCGCCCAGCAAATACAGAAAGTATGTGAGAAAATCGGCGCAGCAGAAACAAGGAGTCCATCCCCTTGATCCACCTGCGTCTCAGTGAAACATACGTTCGCTTTTGGTCTGCGATTAACCCCCCTATCCGCCACCTGGGGACGCGCCACGTGGCCTCGCGACTAACTGGCTCCAGATCCCTCATGTGAGGAATTTCTGTGGGGTTCTACTATAACACATCAATATTGTAGAGTGGACTCCACGAGGATGCTGATGCCCCCTAGGACGATCGCCTTAAGGTCGGGCGGACGTATTCGTAACTAAAGTCAATCAGCCGTGCTGCCAGCTGCCGATATTTTACAGACAACGGAATGGGACTCGCCACTATGTGCGCATCAAGTCACCACCATGGATGACGATTACAAACAAAGAAACGACTGGAAAATCTGCTGGCTTCCATATAACTTGTTGAGAAGGCCGTCGAAATACCCTAATATCCAAGCGTGTTTAGACTATACACTGCGAGAAAAATTGCCTCATGGTGAATAAACCTTGGATTTCTATGAATGTCCAGTTGTACTGTAAAGTGGTATCTCCCAACTTGAAACTCTGTTTTAAGTTTATAATTCATGTAAGATACATGTAAAGATATAAAGATCAGGTGCTGTGGTGAGAACCGACAAGATTCTGTTAGCGCCTAATTGGAACCTTACATAGGCCGAATACTGGAACAAAAATCGTCCAGTAGTGCTTTTTTCATCTCATTTCTTTGAAATTGACCTTTTCCCAATATTTTAACTTATTTCTGTGCACTACAGAGAAGTAAACAGTGTTGTCAAAAAACAGAGGGCCCATCGATTCAAAACTTTACATAACATTTGCTTAAAATGGTCGTATTTAACTGAGACTGGATTATTTGTTTCCGTTCAAGAGGTTACAAATGGTTGATACAAATTCTTTATTGTGGCTAACGTTTCGGCGTCTTCGACTTCTTCAGAACAGCACTGACTCCAGTTTCGTGTCCATAGTTGCTCATTCTTGCAAACATATGCTTCGTTGTCGGATCGAGTCGAATCCAGAGCATTGCAGGCCCGCTTGAATGAAGTAACTGTATTCAGCAAATCCTTAAAAAGTAAGAACAGCATCTACGCATTCCACATGGCTAATTAAGATTTTGTTTTTCTTTTGAGATTTGTACCTTCAAATGGGCAGATTCACTTTTTTTACCACTACTCCGACGTTAATGTAGGCAGGATATATTCAAAATGCAAAGTCGAAATGACGGTTGCATAATGATCGCACTGTATGTTTTATTGAGCACTTTTCTGAATGAGTGACTGCATGTTCTCACAAAATCAGTCGATTTTCATGCATGATGGAACTTCTTTTGATGTTGGGCTGCTGACAATGGTGGTTGTAGTGGTATGAAATAACAACGAATAATAAAAAACGAAAGATGTTTAGGTAAATGAAATAAAAACTGCATAGAAGCACATGAAAAATCATATCAGTAAAACGTGTAATGAACTCTGAAATCACAAGGTACTTACACAGCTGCGCTCCTGCAACCGGCACAGTTGACATTCCACTAACTGTGCCAGTGTTCATCTGCGCATCCTTTCCTCATTCGGACCAATGGCGTATGTCAGCCCTTGGGTCTTCGCTTCCAGACCTATTCGAAGCATGTATTTTATGTTGATGTCGGAAACGACGGTTATAATAGTTGTTGCGCCGTCTTGCGTTGGTGAACTTTCCAATGATGGTGCCCTCCACTTTTGTGATCGTCTCAACACCTTTGATATCCACATCCTTGATAATTTCATTTACTTGCGACTGACTATTACGACGCGGATGGAAGCGTCGATCCTGTCTTCTACCGCGCATTGGCATTTTCTGCCATTCATCCTCATCGTTTGTTGTTTTGGCGTGATCACATTTGGCTCCACTCTTTCTATCAGTGGTGCCGTTTTCATGCAGTAAGTGATATCGAGGTGGTGGAAACGTTACAATAGCACCCACTGATACCTAGAGGCTCTCACGTTCCCACCGTTTGGTTCCATGACATCCGATGCGTATGGGTCCTCTCAACACCGACAATATCGAGTTCTACCGTTTCATCTCAGCCAATGTAGACGGACAAAATCCTCTCCTTTGTGATTTCGAAATAGCACTGTGGTGCAAAAAGATGCCTGGCTTGCCATTTGCACGTGAAATATGACCTACAACTGTTAGATGTTGACCAAGGATGGGATACCACAACATTCGACCTCTCAAGTCAATCTGTTTCACCTTCTTCGACTTCTGTTCCTCTTCTTGAATACGACGTCGTTCCTCATCTCGCATGCGAGTCAGTCACCGCTTATGACGATAGTTCTTACCGTCAGTGGTCGTTGCACTTCTAACCTTCATGTTGTTTCTATCCTACGTTGCTTCGAATTTTCCTTCGAGGCTTCTTGGGCCAATTTGACAGGCATTGTCGACATCGTTGGAGCTCGCACGCACCCTGGAGTTCCCACTAGTGAACATCCATGGAGATCGTACGCACCCTGAAGAATTCCACTAGCAAATAATGTGTCAGAGCAAATCAATACATTTGTATAAATAATATATAGTAGCAAATTTCACATGATAATCTAGAAAATAGCGAGTCTTCCTTAGGTTTATGATCGGAAATTATAATTATATTAAACCACATTAGGAATTTTAGAGCAGCGACAAATATCTTGGTTTCGGGGGTTGATGGGGTGTGCACCGAACAGCACCCTCTGGGACTAACTACTAGATATAGTGACATATTTCATCCACGTCGACCAGATGTGTTCGTATTTCTTAGCTATAGACCACATTTAGTTATCTGAATACCCGCTTTCCAGTTCCTCATACAGTTCGTCTTTCTTCTCCTTCTTCTCAACTAGTAATGCGCTGCCACTCTTCTTTCGAAAGAGAATAAGCCCCCCATCCTCTGCTGCACTTTTTGCTAGTACAGGCCGTTCTGAGTAAAAGTTTGGAAAATTTATGGATGCTAATGGAAATTCATTTGTGGATTTAATTGGGAACGACCGCTTTCGAATTTCATTCAGCCCGCTCTCCAGCCGTTCGTTTCCAGAAGAAGTCGCTCTCCAAACTAGAGGATATTTTGCACAAACTCAGACTAAATTGTGGTCAAAATGGTCAATGAAGGGGTGGATGCAGTCAAATGCGGCCAGTAGAGTCAACAGTCAGTACTGAAAGAAATTTCGCCAAATTTATGTCAACGAAATTTTAAAAAAACAGTTTGTTCTAACCAAAAATTGAAAGAACTTAAAGATCCCATGCCTGTGACATCTCTCCATACCTGCTGCGCGGGTTCGAGAAGTTCTATCAAGTGACTCGCTTCCTCGCACCCATAGTCCATTAAATTGTGCGAGCTATACGCACGCAGGTTTCTCCACTGGTTGAGCACACTCCTCTTTATGAATGTTGTCAGATAGTGTCCAAGGCCATTTGGCTTGCAGTCATAACTGTTCTTGGGCGTCCCAAATCCGCTTGGGAGAAACCACACAGAATGGATAGACGGTTTTGTACCCAGACAAATCTGGCACCGTCTTCCCAATCCCCATTTGATGGGCTGGATTGAATGAATGGACAGTTTTGCTTTCAGATGTGGCACCTTCTTCCCAACCCTGGAGGGTTGAGAGAGTTGATGGGTCTCGAGATGGATTCGAAGCATCCCCAAGTTTCTAATAAACGTTATCACTACTCTTGTGCCACCCGCCTCCTCAATAATGACAATAATGTGAAGTTAGAGCAGTAGGGACGGATTACATGATGAATAGAGGAGGTCGCACCTGACCTGGCGTAAAAGAGCTTCAGATGAAGTGCAATCCTTTACGTGAAGTAAGACCACTTGTCTATCAGTAAATAGAACCAGAGCTGTTCTTTCTCCACGACAGTTTTGTCCACCAAAGCACTCAAAGCTGAGAACCAACTGCATTTTTAGAACCTTTAATAACTGCGGACTAATTTTTATTCTTCACTTTGTTCGACAATATTCTTATGTCAATAAGGACAAGTGGATCACAGAATCCAATGAACTGACTATCACGGCTCATCCAAAGGCTATAAGTGTTAATTAGAGAAAACGTAACCATTCGATGCGATGCGCTTCTACTTCGAATTTCTCCTCTCAACTGCCGAGGGTTTTCGTCACGTTTACGAGGTCGTCGTTCCTCCGATGAAGATGGTCAGGTGGCTTGCTAACTTCACGAAGAGAACATCGTCTACGAAGATCACCCTCACTCTCCACATTCGCGTATGCTCAATTTTTATCCTCATCCTTGTTTTCTCGACAAAATTACTTGGTTTGAAAGATGAATACCCCATAATTTGGTGAAGATAGAATTCAGTGCTCCACTGAAATCTGAACTGGGCTGCTGGCGCACAGAAGAAACAAGAATTTGCTCAAAGGATAAGCATGTATATCGTACTTCAGCTTTTCCACAAGCCTATACAGAGTGAACTTGATCCACGAGAAGCTACTCAACATCGACATTCCAGGTTCCCTTAAACACCACTTGCACAGATCGATGACGCACCCTTTTCGTAGGGTGCTGAAAACGATGGACCGCAAAGTACTAGTAGTGAATATAGAAATAGAAACGACCAACCAGTAGTGAAAGTATTTCGACCCCGAATAAACAGTAAACATCCGAAAGTGTCATTCTGTAGATAAACTTTCTTGCTAACGTTGAATAATAAGACGCGATGAAGAGTGAACAATAGGAAACTCCGTTCTTAAACAAAATTCCTACATTTTAAAAGGAAGCGAAAAGAAACCTTTGTCTATTCGATTCGAAACAATGCGTCTTCATTTCTAATTCACGGCTCTTTTTTACCGGAGCTGAATTAGAGCTATGCAACGCGGCCAGCCCATGTTCGAGAAGGCGAATCTAGAACAGATTTGGTGGATTGACTTATCCCTAGTGCAACGAAGTGTCCGTAAAATCAAAGCAGCCCACCGGCTTGTGATTCCTCCCACGGATGTTGTCGTCTTAGTTCCAGACGAGTACCTTGTTGTTCCAACCACTGATTGGTGACAGCTCAGCGGTCCATGTCGCGACGTACCAATGCAACTCGTCTGGAGGGAAGGGTGGGTCGAATGAGAACCTCACTCCCTAGCGCCCCTCTTATAGCGAGCGGTTGTTGACGAGTCACTCTATTAATCAATGAGAATCGATACGAGTGCCCGCACGAGAACGCTACGTGTCAGACACGTTACATGTCAGAATGCATGGTTCGTGTTCAGTGAAAGACCAGTGAGATCGTGTTATTGTTCGAGAATGGTGGTCGCAGCGAAATCGGCAATAGTCGCTCAATATTCTTGTTGTTTGTAATCTGCAAACTCACCATTCCAGTCACGCCAAGTAGAATTCACAAAACACTGGACGAAGCATATCAATGCGAGCAAGCACGGTTGAAAGAAGGAGTCAGTACTATGGACCACATCCACACGATCGAATTCTAGCCAAGACTCCTTCGAGTATAGCGAAAGTGCAAACGACCGCCTTGAGATTTCAATTTCGACCGCAATTTCATCGATTTGAAGAAAGCTTTCGACTCAATTTTAACCTTTTTACTCACTGTCTACTGTTTTTGACGGCAGGGTATATTGCGAAATATAACTTCAACGAAGATGAGATATTTGCAAAACTCTGGACCGCAGGCGCCTATGGTGGGGAACGAACGCGCTATTGCGCTTTCCGGGGAGTAACGCGTTCACCACCACACCATGCGAGGTCCTTCGTTTCGCCTGTCTCTCAGCTAGTTCTATCGATCTTTTTGCCATCAGCAATAACCCGTCAACGGGATTGATGTGGGGAGCCCAAATTGGCATTGAACCCAGTTAAGCTGAGGCTATAGTTATAATCACAATTTTAACCTTTTTTACTTACTGCCTACTGTTTTTTGACGGCAGGGTATTTTATTAAATGGTGAGCTAAAACCACTGAAAAGTTGCAAAATTCTTTTCAAAAATTTTGCTTAAACCTACTAGATATGAGCCTTCTAAAAGAACTAATCTGTGATGTGGGGAGCTAAACGCATGAATGCATAAAAACCGTTTAACACTTTCACGACTCATGCATGAGTCATATATGATTAAAAAGGGGTTGAAAATTATTTAACGTCCCTCTCAGCTTTAAAGACGCATATATCTGCTTATTCTGAACATTATTTAAAGAAATACAACCACAATGGTGCTGAGATATTTGCAAAACTCTGGACCAAAGGTGTCTAAGGTGGTGAACGAACGCGCTAATGTCCATTCCGGAGAGTAGCGCTTTCACCACCACACCATGCAGGTCCTTCGTTTCGCCTGTCTCTCAGCTAGTTCTATTGATCGGTGAGCGCGCTACTCCCCGGAAAGGACAATAGCGCGTTCGTTCCCCACTCATAGGCACCTGCGGTCCAGAGTTTTGCAAGTATCTCAGCTTTTGACTCAGTTTAGATGGAAGCAGTCATGGAAATCTTGGACGGCCAGGGCTTCCTACTCAATATACAATGATTCCTCGTGAGCCTTATAAATTTCGCAACCAATGGTCATCATTCTATGACGATACTAATATCTTCATCAAAACAGGGATTAATCAAAGCGATACCATCTCGCCAAAATTATTTACTGGCGTTCTCAAGAACGTCATGAGAACACTGGAGAGGGGCAACATGGGAATGGAAACCGATGGTTGGCAATTGAACCTTCTTCACTTTGCTGATGACATCGTTTTTTTAACAAGAAACATTTAGCCAAGCAGAACGAATGCTTGTCGAACGCACGACCATGCATGGATTGCTGGTCACCTCTATGCGCTATAAAGCATATATGACATAAAACATTTTTGTTGTCATATGTGAACAGAATTCGACTACATTGCTCCTTGTTTTTTTCAGGAAATGTAAACAACAGAAAAACTGTTCCGAGTAATGGAAGTCCTCTAAACGTTGGCTACTGAAAACCAAAATACGTGACAACATGTTCAAGCCAGCTTATCAAGTACTGTCTACAAAAAAAAGTGTGATTTATGGCAGTGGTAAATGAGAGTCGTCTTTGGGATGGAGGAGAATGTTCATCACAAACATGTTAATCATAACTAGGAGAATTCTACCTTTTCGTTTGGGAGTCTAGATGACATTAAATGAAAACCCCCTCATCGTAGCAAAAACCTACTGCGGTGATTTTTTAAAATCTATTCATTTCTAATGGCCGAACACACGCAGTGGTGAAGATTTTGCTAGACCCTATGTTTGAAGAGAAAAGAGCGAGTGCCGACATAAGGGATTTTTGCTGCAGTCCCAAAGGTGGATAAGAACGAAAGCTTTAATATCTAAGGAAGAACGACATGCTAAAAGGGTCATGAGCCAAAATGATCATCGTTCATCAATAACTTCTTTCGCCTTTTCAGTCTTAATTAGAAGAAACTAGTAGAGCAGTAAAGAGCATACTAAGCCTGTGCTGATTTACGGTGGCCGGTAATAACACAATTTGGCATGAAATCTGATGTGGCCGACAGTCCTGCTGTGTTGTGCATGTACAACAGAAAAACTATCGCTGTGCTTTCTTTCCCTGTTAACGCTTTCTTTCTCATAAAGACGCCATTTTATTATACATTGAAAATGCAAGAGGTGAATTGTTGTTGACATTTTAAGGTCTAATCGCTATGTTGGTCGAAGTCAAGTTTCCTTCTGATAGTGTGACTGTTTTACATCAATAGATTCAACCGAAGTTGTAACGTCACATACTGTCGATATTACCTATGAAAGACGTGTCAACAAAAACAGATTCGTTAAAAAAAACACTCTCAGTGGACTGGTAGGGAAAAAGTAGAAGAAGCAGAAAAGAGAACTTGTAGATAAACTGAAGAAAACACGTGGGTGAGCGATTTCAATAAGTTTTCTTCTCAAGTTTTCGAATCCAATAACTTTCATTCAGCACTTGTGCAGATGTCTCTTTTATGACCCTTGGTGGAGATGACAGTTCTTCCAAGTGATACATTTGGTGCATAAAAACAAGTTTTACTCGGACGGCTTGCTTTGCCTGGCCGATATTTCTTCGCTGGGTGGGTGTAACTATATAACTGCTACGTGCGATTGGACGAAATACTGAATTTTGTACGACCAATTGTGCAGTAAAGTTTTGAATATACGAAGGCTATCGTTCGTGCAAAAAAATAAATCGACCTAGCCTCAACATGTTTTTACGTTGAATTGGAGATTGTTGGTTTAGCAAGGTTTTTCCGTGTAACACTGGTAATTCTCTCTCAGAAAATTCTACATTTGTAACCAAATGCAGTCATTGGAGCTGTGCACGTGAAGATAAGAGGAAGACATTTCACCTTACGACTAGATTTTCTCCAATAATTCAGTGCTTGTCCAGTTTATTTTCTGTTTGGCCCAAGATGTTAGGTTTTTCTCAGCTGTGGCAACCAGGTGTGGAAATGGACATCCGGCCCTGTGTCTTAGACACGGCGCGATATTGGTTAGCGAAGGATCAAAACAAAAACCTATTTTTTCCTTTGGTAAAATTAGACAGGTATTCATGACACAAGATAGACCACTGCTTTTTTTATGCTCTGTGAAGCTTTGAAATGTTGATCCCTTTACTTACATCGAAATCACTAGCAAGGTATGAGGTCATCAACAGTCTCCTCAGGAAATATCTTCTTCATGGTTCCTTAGACATGGTCATTACTTAGCACCGCAGTTTTTAACGCATGATCGACGACATGCTGGATAATTCATCGCTACGTGGCGGAATGGAATGAAATCGACGTCAATTACAATTTCTCGGCAACAAACAAAGGGGGTCCTGCCCTTTCACCATGCTTTTCGCTCAGTGACAAGGTTGTCCGTTGTGTTTCAACTATTGTTCCTGCATTTTTCGTAGAATATGTGCCCTCTTTATTTTCTGTGTCTTTCTAAGTTTTTGGAACGTTTCCAACCCCTCCAAGAATCTCGCTGAAGGTTTTCCAGCTGGTTAGTCGCGATGCTAAGTAGCGTGTAGTAGGTGTCGGATAATGGTTCGAATGTGAAAAAGCGAGCCTGGGCTTCTCTGAGACGCAAGTCGATCCTTAGGAAGGACTTTCTGTTTCCGCTGTGGGCGGGCTTTGCGCGTACCTTCTCCGCTTGCGAGGACGTACTCATGTATGCGTGCGTAGGTATGCTGTCGTTTATTCGAACTGTATTCTACAATTCTACTCGAACAAAAGCCTGCAATCAAGTAAATGGGAAGTAATGGATGAGGAGGGAAAAGAGAGGTGTTAGGAGTTCCATACAACAAATAAGCTTTTTGACTACTCTGGGAGGGCTGGCAAGCTACTCATGAGTAATCTAGCCCCACGCCAAGTATCAAAAGCGATCACACAGTAAAAAAAATGCATCTATTTCCTTGGCTCCTATAGTGCTCGCGCATATGGCAACGTCAGATAGGGACGAACACGGAGAGGCCACTAAATCTCAAGACCATTATAGGCAGCCTAGATCTACAATTACTAATGTGTGGATCTACACATCACACGTACCTATAGTGCATGATCTTTTGCATCTCAGATAGATGGGTCCTTTATAGGCGGGAGACCTGATCATTCGGGCAGGAAGGATAAGATGCGACACCAGCGAGCTGCCCCCAAACGAGAACGCGCCCCCCATTCAACATCGTCTATGATACCGGAAAAGAAATGTTCTTTAGAACATGCCATAATAGATCGGGAGTCGACGTTCTCGTCAACAGGAGTATGACTATGAATATCGATTCTTCTAAAAAATGATAACACGAATCGGGGACTTACCTTTGAGGAGATGTGGATCAATACCGGACTGACAATTTTCGTTGTTTACGCGCACAAATTATGCTGTAATGAAAACGACCCCGAAGCGTTCTATATAGCTATGCAGAAGTTCTCCGGGGAACACCGTCACCTGCGTTACCTGTGGTGCCGTTGATCGTCGAGTGACTCGAGCGGGCAGCCAGTAAATCTTCCATTTTTCCCTGTCGCGTGCAAGAGTAGCCCAGGGAGTTCTGCTTGCCCTAGGGACTCGTCGGGCATCATATCTTTTTTCTAGGCTTTTCGTGAAGAACTCTGACCACCAAGTCGGTGGTCTTCCTGCAGTGCGTTTAACATCTCGAGGAATCCGGTCAGTAACGGCACTTGTCCATCGGTTGTCATTCCTACGCATTAAGTGTCCGGCCCACCTTATCTTCGACTATTTCGGGTACAGAACGGCATCTTTGATTTTTGATCGTTGACGCAGGTCGGAGCTTCGGATCCCTTCCCATACTTGTCTGAAACGGTATACTCCTAGCATCGCCCTTTCGACTGTACGTTCAATAACGCTGAGTGGCCTTTCAACCTGTTTACGCAGCGACCAGGTTTCTGGCGCATACGTTAGGGCAGAAAGTAAAGGTGTTCTTTGTCCTCTTCACTACATCCTCGATGCTCTTGAGAGCTCCCCATGCCGCAATCGTTCAACATGTTGATTTCTCGACCTAGATAGAAATAACTGGAGCATTCAGAGATATTCGTTCCCTTGAGCATGAATGGGGCATAAAAAGCCTATCCGTTCCTCATAAGCATCGTTTTTTGTGAGATCTATTTGAAGACCAATCTTTCTACAGGCTTTATCAAAGTCGATAGGCATACGTCCCGCTTGGGTAATGTTTGGTGTTATAAGGACGATGTCATCAGCAAAGCGAAGATGGTGTCACTGCAGACCATCGATTTTCACTCCCATGTTGCCCCATTGCAATGGTCGCATGACGTTCTGGAGGGTGGCGGTAAATAATTTTGGCGAGATGATATCGCCTTGCCTAACCCCTCTTTTTGACGTCAATGTTAATATAGTTGTAGGTTGGTGATATCCTGGTTGTGAATTTTTTGTACAGCTCACGAAGAATCTTTGTGTACGCAGTAGGGACTCCTTGACTATCATGAGCTTCCATGACTGCTTCTGTGGAGAACACCATACTTTCTTTAATGTCAGCACCAGCAGTTTCAACGCTAGATTTGGATTCGATCCAAGAGAATTGATAAGCTTCACAGCAGGACCCGTCACGTTTGAGAATACTTTACGTTAAAATTGGAATTAAATAACATAGGAGTGAAAGCTAGTGGTCAGCCACCTTTGTCCTACTGTTAATATCGTTCTTGTAATAAGAAGTGTTAGCCAGCCGGATTTGTTTCTGACGCCCACTTCACGCTCAAAAAAATGAATACCTTCGAATATTACAGCTATGTGTACTTGGCTCAAGAGGTCAGCATAATAGACAACATACCTCCAAAGATGAGCCGTAGGAAACATATAGCTTGGGAAATTTTCAAGAGCACCGAGAATGCGATGAAGGAAACTAAGAGCGCTTGACACTGCATTCACCTTTCCGACTCAACAATTCTTCCTGCCTTATCGTACGCATGGGAGATGTGGTTCCTACGTGAGAGGGATCACTCTGTATTGCCGAACCAACAGTAGAAGGAAAAGTGCCGGGAGTGATCCGTATTACACAAGTGAGAGAAGGTTTCGAAGCTCCGACCTACAACAGCGGTGAAAGATCAGAGGTGCCGTTAATAATCCAGAAAATGTGTCGAAAATTAGGTGGGTGAGGGAAATAATGGGTCATAACGGCACCAGTGGATGAGAGCCATAAACGTCTGGTTTCCTAAGAATCATGTAATAAGGATGTGATTCTCAGCCTGTCCCCAAAGAAAGCAGGACCTGCTGAGCTACTCTTGCACGCAACAGGATTGAATACTGGTACCGTTCGAGTCACTTACCGAAACAGAACAAGGCGATACTCATAGCAGGTTAGAGCAGTTTTTTTTCTTTAGATTAAGCACTGAAGGAAACTCCGTCACAAAACGAGTTGATACACCATGTTGGTTTACTACAAGCTAGGATTCCTAATGAAAATGTGATTTTTTCTTGGCTCGGGAGATGAGGCGATGAGAAACACGGAACTCTAGATTGCAATTCAAAACAATAAGAAATTCTGTCGTGATGACGTAGTAGACGGTAGGGAGTGAACCACACTCACGTGTAGAAGAGGAATGAGGTTAAAATCAACTTAACACTCGTTGCATCGTGAATGCCTACTGGGTGAGGTGCCGTGATAACCAACGTCATATTTTTTGAAATCCGGAAATGTCATATTCACCTAGGCAGTTCCCAAGACCGACTTTCTCCTAATCTAACCACTGATTGATAATTCACTGTTCTTCTCACAACTATAATACCAACCTTATGTATGCTTATTGAAGAAAAAACAGTGAATTATCTAGGCAATGATGAGAAGCAGCCAACAAATTGCGCGATCACGAAATCTCACGCAACGTATTTCCAACTTTAGGCCTAACAAGGTAATTACTAAGCTGTAACATATCAAATATCCGATTTTGTTGTTTTAATATTTAGTGTAATTTCTTTAGAAAAATTTGTTAAGTTTATATAATACATACTTCTAAAGAGTCTGACCTTTCTACATCCTAAATTTGTTTTTTTCAAGATCTAATATTTTAACGTTTTCATAGACTTCAACTTTACTTTGAATCGACGTGATATTCGTGCGCTTTTTTTTGTACGAGTGGAAGAGTAGACATATTGCTGAGGTAGGAGCTTGGAATATCAACAAGTTTGGGGTGAAGTTGTTACTGGTGAGTCAACTGTGCTAACACGGCTCCGGAAATTCCGATCTAATGATTTCGAAGTGGAAGCTAAGGGAAGCAGCGGACGCCTCAATGAACTTGACGACGACGAATTGAAGGTACTGCTGGAAGCAAACACGCGAACAACTGTTCGAGAGCTTGCAGAACAGCTTGGCGTATGCGCAGGAACAATTTCCACTCACTTGAATCGCATAGGAAAAGCAAAAAAACCTCGACAAGTGGCTGTCGCACGAATTAACGATGAACAAATATATCGCCGTTTTGAAGTGTCGTCTGCTCTTCCTCTACGCAACAAAAAACGGCCCTTTTCTTGATCGAATTGTGACGTGCGATGAGAAATGGAATCTGTTCTGCAACCGGCGACGTTCTGCTCAATGGTTAGATTTTGATCAGGTTCCACAGCACTTTCCAAAGCGGAAATTGCACCAAAAAATGTTATGTTGACTGTTTGGTGATCTGCAGCCGGGCTGATTCATCGTAGATTTTTGTAACCGGGCGAAACGATTACGCCAGAGAGGTATTACCAGCAAATCGACGAAATGCACCGTAAACACCGACAATAATGACCGCCATTAGTCAACAGAAAGAGACCAATCTTTCTTTACGACAACGTGCCTCTTCAAGTTGCAGAACCAGCGCTACAGAAGTTGAACGAGTTGGGCTACGAAACCTTGCCTCATCCGCCATTTTCATCAGACCTCTCTCTTACCGACTATTACTTTTTCAAGCACCTTGATAACTTCCTGGGCGAGAAATGCTTCACCAACGACGATGACGCAAAAGATGCCTTCAACGAATTCATCGCTTCCAGAACTCCAGAATTTTATGCAACCGGAATAAATAAACGTGTTTCTCGTTGGCAAAAACGTGTGAATTTAAATGGTTCTTATTTTCATAAATAAATTTTTTGTTTGAAGCAAGTTGTGAGATTTTAAATAATATGGCTAAAAACGGTCATTTACTTCTGAACAACCTAATAGCTAGTGAGAGAATAGTCGCTCTGGTTCATTGACAAGCGTTCATGTGGAAGGAACAGATATTTATTACGGTTAAGGTTTCAGCAGTTTCGTCCTCTTCACAGGTACCGTGATTCAAATCGATAGTCCACACTTCTACAACTCCAGAATTTTAGCTAAACTTATTTCTTGTTGAAAGCAATGCGCTGATTCTTGTGCTTATTTCGAGTAATAAGAATTAGTATGAAAGCAGTTATGGTTATTTTAAGTTTACATTTGAAATACCATATGTTACCACCTAATACTAGTAGTAGCAGACAGAAGAAAATAGTAGAATCAGAACAGAAAAAAAAGCAGTATGAAAAAAATGTCGTCGGGACTTGTGTGTTCTTAATATTCTGCTGTCAGCACTGATGAACGAAGATAGGATCACCAAAACTTCCCGCCATGGTATGGAATTGTTATCGGAAACGTTCTACACCAACCTTCTCCGTTCCACTAACGCCTTCCCGGACTATAAAATCCCTGTTGGAGAAAAACCACCTGGAATTCTTCCGTTGGAGGTTCAAGTTGCGATAGAAAGCATGAAAAGAGGCACAGCTCTCGGACCCGATGATACGACCGCCGAATTCCTTAGAGCTGGAAGCCGCAATCTACATGTACTTCTCGCAAACCATATGGCAGCTTTACCCTCAAAAGGAAAAAAATTCCACGCCAGTGGAGGACGTTGCGCACGGTCAACCCGCCCAAGAAAGCTGACCGAAGGGGAACTTCGTAACTATCGTCCGATATGCTTGTTTAGTATACTGTGCAAGCTCTTCACGAAGATTATCTTGTCGCACATATGAAAGACATTGAAGGAGGCGCAACCAATAAAGCAAGCAGGATTTAAACAAGGATTTTGCTACACAGGCCGCACATTATTGTGTCCAGGGTCATTGAAGTTCGTTGGTAATACCAACTGCCGCTAGTCCTAACTTTTACCGACCATGGAAAAGCGTTTAACAGTGTCGAAACGAATGCAATCCTATCCGTGCTCCTCGACCTAGGAGTGGACCTATCCAACATAAGAGTTCTAATCACAATTTTGACTTCTTATTTACTGCCTACTCTTTTTAGCGGCAGGGTATGCGTTGCGAAATATAACTTTAATGATGCTGAGATATTTGCAAAACTCTGGACCGCAGGTGCCTATGGTGGGGGAACGAAACGCGCTATTGTCCTTTCCGGGGAGTAGCGCGCTCACCGATCAATAGAACTAGCTGAGAGACAGGCGAAACAGAAGGACCCGCATGGTGTGGTGGTGAGCGCGCTACTCCCCGGGAAAGGACAATAGCGCGTTCGTTCCCCACCATAGGCACCTGCGGTCCAGAGTTTGCAAATATCTCAGCATCATTAAAGTTATAAGAGTTCTGTTTAGCTGTTATCGGAATTGCACTACGAAAGTGCAGCTTATCTATCGACCTCTTACTATGCCTATGGGAAAAGGGGGTTCTGAAGTGGATAATGAAGTCACTCGATTGGGTGAGAAAGGCATGATGAAAAAATTCCTGTCAAACCTTCATTTCGCCGAAGACGTCGTCATTTTCTCAAGAAATATCAGAGACGATAACCAATGATCTCAACGAAGAAGGAAAAAAGATCGGACTACGCATAAATCGGAAGAAGACCCTATTCATAAAGAACGTTTGCTAAGAAGGCGAACAAATTCAACTGGACGGATGGTTCTCCGATTGCAGAGACCACCTCGCATATATACCTTGGGTGACCAATGAACATGGAAAGCAACAAGAAGGAGGAATTATACAAGGGAAGGAGAATGGCATGGGCTGCATTTGAGCCTCTCAACGAAGCCACGGAACAACTAATAAACCCGAGAATCCGCCCTCACCTTTTCGGTTTAACGGTCCTCCTAGCGCTCTGTTGTGTTGCAGAGATGTGAGCTCATACTTCAACCATGTCAAGAATGCTTCGATGTTGGTCAATCCTTGAGGGATGCGCTATGCATTGGACTTCATTAAGCACCGTTGGAGGTGACTAGGCTCTATAAAAAAAATAACAACTCGTGGTGGCCTACCGATGTATCGAGCCAGTGCTGATATCCTCCCAGAGAAGTCTGGTACCAATTTGCCGACCCCTTGAGGGATGGAGGGCTTAGTGAATCTGGGGGCGTGGGGACCGACCCCATGTGTCTTGCCAATCAGAACTTCCTTAAACGTCATTCTGCAAAAAATTTTGGGGATGGACTTATCAAAAAGTTAGAATTCTAGCCCCTCAGCTTGCATTATGAAGTGGTTAGCGCAGGTTCTCACTCGGTAGTGCTCTTCTATGGAGAACAGCTGTTAATACTGATTGTCCGTTGTTTGGTGACTGAGGTCATTTCACTGGTAGGGTGCTCCACTGGATTCAACTCAATGCAATCATGAAGACGCACATAGGAAGAAGGAACAGTTGTGGACATTCGACTCGAAATATTCAAATCCAGCTCTCATGAAAGCGAAGGATTCGAAACGTTAGCCGAGTAAAAAAAATTTTTTTTGAGCAATTACATCTTGTTTATGCCGAGGCTAAAAGAGAGTTTGTTTTAAAAAATTTTTGTTACATCTCCAGTCTCTTAGAAATGCTAGACAGTTTTTTGACCTGTTAACTGTGACTTCTTCTCTAACATCTCGAGGAAGAGACTTCATCGGATGGGCAACCCACATCTGAAGCTGAAGATCATGTTATAGCTTGTGTGTACAACCGACCACGTTCATCCACAAAAGCGTGGAAGTGCTAGCGTGTCGGATGTGTCCTGCGCGTCGATATAGGCGGAATCAAGCGATCAGATTCTTAGACGGTACATGGGAAATGTTGCCTCGACTATCGCTTTCGGATGATCGGTGTCGAGTGGTGAAAGGCGCTCAGAACGTTCTTTGCTACGAAGACTCGCATGATCGGTAAGAAACCTCTCTAATCGTGCATTCCCCGCTCAGTAACTCATCTCCTGCCTGCGTGTGTTTACATTCGGAGTGATTTCTGACGCGTTATGTCAACGCTTGAACTTACGAAACGAAAGATGTGGACTTCCTTTATTTTGTTTTTCACCCTTCCGAATAATAGTCATAATCAAAGGGTTAGGTTTGAACCAGTGATGCATTCCTCACTTTCCTTAATTTCAGCAGTGACTTCAAAAGCACACTGAAAGCTTCAATCTTCAGAAGGGAGATGAAAGAGTCCTGGACATATGAAGTGTCAAGTCTGTTTCATTGGAAAAGACGTAACCATAAGCTGATAAAACTCGTTTGAAGAAAAATGTGCTCGAGGGCAACTGAAAGCGACTCCGCATTGGGTCATCGCTTGGCATCGGAGCAGCTTCCACACTGCACATTCCTGCTTGACCTACTGCTTGATACAATCGTTTTCGTCGTCTGCTTACTGAAACTAGCCTGTTCTGTCCTCAATTTCTATCGAAAGTTGGTCTCGTGCTGTCGCTGTTTTTGGCCAGTTGCATTCTACTCACCGTTTTGTTTGCTTTACACATGGTGTACCTTAAATGAGTTTTTCTATATCTCAGGGGACGGGTTCGAAAAGATTCTTTTAACAAATTGATGCAAATCAGGAATATATAGGTTCTACTTTTCATATGCTTTAGATGAACATTTGCTGTGAATAAATACCTCTCTTCAGGTCCAGTAGCTTTTTTGTGAATCCAGTCCCACTGTTGTAGCTGATAGCCTTGTTTTCAAAAGACAAATCGCACACAGGAGGAAGTCTTGCAGCGCTTTTTCGGACGTGTACGAGAATACCTCCCATCTCTGCTAACAGAGATCTGATATGGTTAGTGGTTCACCTTCATCTGTTTATCTGTAGCCCTTTTTATTCGTTCGTTGTTTCTATGTGATGCTGAGAACTGCTCCCTAAGGCAGAAACAAGAATTGCAGGCGAAGCCGTGTCCGAAGATTTTCTTTGGGTCGGAAGGCACTCAGTTTTGTTTTCATACGAATGGTAGCTGCAGTGGGGACTAAAGTTACTTGTTTTGTCATTCGCTTAGAAAACCTCCTAATCGGTGCTGCTTCTTTAGACATTCTTCTTCTACTAAAGCTATTAAATATGCGAATATACTCCTCTATGCGTGTATATATACATATACGTGTATATATGTACATACATAGGCATATACATATACATGTCCATATTAACATGTAAATATATACTTTGAGGATCGACTATTGCTGTCGTGAAAGTTGCTGGTCTGTTACTGTCGGACAGCGCAGCTTTTCCATTTCTTCAACAACATTTTAGCCACCACTCTTTGTTAGTTTTATATCCCTACAAGTGCGCGTGTGGCGCAGTGGTCGGAGGCGCCCTGCAACACACACGTGGAGTCGATCCCAGCACGCATGGTCCACGAAGCCTTCTATCCCTCCGGGGTGGGCAGATTGGTACCAGACTTGTCTGGGAGTGTAGCAGCATTGAGTCGATACATCGATAGGCCATCGCGAGTCATTGTAAAGGCCAGATATGCGTTCAGTTGCCTCCAAACGATGCTTAATGAAGTCGTTTGCATGGCGCATCCCTCAGCGATTGAACAACACCGAGAGCTTTATACTTTTTTTATATTGCTCTACTTCCAATGCTACCTACTTCGATATCTCCGGTTGTTCGCTATCGTTACGGTTTTATAGTTCATTTTTTTTTGCTCCTAACGTGGGCAGTTAGCTTACGAATCGAGAACTAATGGCGAAGAGTCTCTTGGGATCACCAATGTTTCCAGGTGTTTTTCTGGCCTTGACCTTGAGTGCCTATTGTTATGAAATATAAGATAGCCGATTTTACATTAGCAACCACTTAGCCTTAAGTGTAATTTCAAATTTCATGATTATTCGCTGAGATAGTTTACATACGTATATGTGCATGTGCTTGTTCACATATATATATATATATATATATATATATATATATATATATATATATATATACATATATGCATGTATGTATACATATGTGTATATATATATATATATATATATATATATATCATATATATATACAACGCATATGTGGGTGTGTGTTGTGTATATGAATATATATATGTTTATACGAATATATGCGTATGTATGCATTATTGTGTGTTTGTGAATTTAAGTATTAAGTAAGCTACTTTTAGCATTTCATTGTTATAGGGACTTCTAGCGAGCTCGAACTCGCTCGTTTAATGAATGTCCATCCATCATCGTCTTCCACATATCTGCTGCATTGTTGAGTCAACCAGTTATTTCATCACCAGCTCCACTACATTACAGTTTTCGGTCTTTTAAAAATTTCTCTCTTTTATGTTCGTTTTTGTACAGTCCAGTGAGTCTAGAGAGAAACATGGGATTCGTTTGCTGGCTTTCAATTGGATACGATCCTCAGTTTTCGTTAGTGTGACGTAGAACTGATTTTTGTTGCAAATTTTTGCATTCAGTTCAATATGCTTTGAACAGTTTTGAATCTTTGATGAGACATTAGATTTCGCTTGTGGCATCTGCTTATTTGTGAGGGCAACCCGAGCTGGTTCACTGTTGTACTGGTACCCCAAGCTCGTTCATTGTTGTATTCGTTCATTTATGATTGAATTTTGGGAAATAAATACTTTGTATGGTGTTGAAGTTCCGATACAAAATCGTGGCTTATTCGAAAGCTTATTTGTTTCGATGTTTACCATTCGATACCAACGACTACACCGGCGTCCTCCTTGCGAAAAAAAACTTTTCGACGTCCCTTATATAGTGAAATGGGTGCTTTTTATGTATAATAAGTTCTCCTTCATTTTTATGCATTTTTTCAACTTAGTATCTTTTTCACTCGCAATATATGGTCTTGACAATGTGTGTTGAAGATTCCTGAACATGATGGAACGTATCTTGATGAATCTGATCTTTGACGAGAACAAGATCGTGACAGCTGTGACCCTTTCCCGATATCAGGATATTCCTGTTGATGAGGCTTACAGGTTGTTCTTATCTATCTTTTTTTTCGTTATGTTGTCATCATTGATACTATACTACTATACTCCCTCAATGAGGAACCTCATGCCAGTTAGCTAGGCGACTTAATGCTTCTCCAAATGGCGGAAATGGGGGTTGATTGCTGGCCGGAAGCGACCTTTCCTTCCCTGAGACGCAAATTGATCCAGAGGATGAACTCCTTATTTCTGCTACACTGATTTGGCACATACATTCTGTATTTACGAGTACATATGCGTTCGTGTGTTCTCGTTTATGCGGATTCTATTCTACGAGTCAATTCGGCCAAAAGCCTGCAATCAAGTGACAGGGAAGTATATGGGAGGCAGCCAGGAGTCGGCTCCAACAAATAAGCTCCATGTCCACTCTAGGAGAGACTGACAACCTACCCGGAGTATACCCACCCCCCACCTTCATAGACCAGCAGGCTATATGTGGGTATCAAAATGCTAAACACAGTTTAAAAAAACGGGTCTCAATCCTCTGACCTCGAGAGAGCCCCCCAATTTCGCACCGTTGGGTAGGACGAGTACAGAGAGGCTGCCAAAATCTCAGGGCCAATGGAAGCTTCCTGGATTTCGAAGAACTATGGTGACGATCTGTACCTACAATGCACACACACACTTGTATCCGAGTCCTCGATAGAAGACTTGCTCATGCAAGCAAGAAGGATAACGTACGACGTCATCGGCCTGGCCGAAACGAGAAGACGCCATCCTTTCAACGCCGTCTATGACACCGGAGAAGAACTGTTCCTCGGAACATGCGACAGTAGAGGAGTCGGCGGTGTCGGAGTTCTCATCAACACGAGTTTCTACATAAACATCAATTCATTCGAACAACTAATGAGCCGAATCGGAAGTTTACGATTGAAGAGATGTGGATCAATACCGGCTTTGACAATCTTCGTCGTTTACATGCCGACATGAAACAGAAGAAGCCGGGAGTTTCTATGTATACTTAGAGAAGTTCTACAGAGGAGGCCATGCATTCATTGAGGTCATCGTTGAAGATTTTAACCTAAAGACTGGACCCTGAAGAACGTCACATTGGGCAGGCGGAGTAGAATAGAACGAGCAAGGTGAGCGGTTCTCTGGATTTGTTATGATGACCAAGACCATCCATGATAACCTGCAATTCCAGAAGCCCCACTCAACGCTGGACGTAAGAGGCTTTCTGTGGAGAGTACCATAACGAAATAGACCAAATCGCAGTAAATCAAATGTTTTGCCTTACCAATGTCGCTGTTGTCTCAAAATTCTACACGGGATCAGACCATCACCTCCGTGGAAAATTTAATTTTTCGCAGAAAGAAGAAAAAGCCGCTAAATTAAAAAAGAACGAAGTCCTAGAACCCCCGTAAACTAGGACTAATTCAGTTCACTAGTCAGCTGTTGGGAAGATGCCATTCTCGATAACATCGACAAGGAATATGATGGACTCATTCAACATCTTCACCTTAGCGCAATGAAAGATGAAAGTTCGACAGTCACCAAGAGAAGCCTGTCTCCAGAAACACTCAAGCTGATAAGCCAGCATGGAATTGGACTAGCTATAGGCAACCGCCATCTCACTTCCGAATTTGCAAAACAGTGCACACAGGCAATAAAAGAAGGTCTTAAGGAGAAAATGGCAGCAGTTGTGGTCGAAGCTGTAGAGGCTGGCAAAAAGCATTCACAAAGCTCACTGAGGATTCACCAATTAAAAAACCAAGATGAACGCAATCCGACGCCCACACGGAAAACTTCTTGCTTCCAGAGCTATAGAGAAAACCATTCACGATCACTGCTCGCATCTCTTCTATGGCCATGTCCTCCTTCCCTCATATGAAATAAAGGGGGATATTATGTCATACCACCGGTTCTTGCTTTCGAAACTCGACATGTCGCAATTATCCCCCCGTCTGCTTGCTATCTGTCGTGTATAGACTTTTCACTCGAGTCTTCTTAAGCGGGATTGACAGAACACTGAATGAAGGACAGCCAAGTGAGCAAACAGGGTTTCGAAAAGCTTTCAATTCGGTGGACCACGTCCGCACGATAATAAGACTCATTGGAGTACCGCTGAGTACAAAACATCGCTTTGTCTCACTTCCATCGCTGTAAAGAAGGCTTTTGATTCAGTTGAGATTGAAGCAGCTGTGGAAGCCTTGGAAAATCAGGGACTCTCTACTCAGTATATAAAGATTCTTCGTGAGCTGTACAAAAATTTCACAACCAAGATGTCACCATTCTACAACGATGTTAACACCGACGTCAAAACACGGGTTAGTCAAAGCGATACCATCTCTCCAAACTTGTATGCCGCCACCCTCGAGAACGTCATGCCAACATTAGAATGGAACAACATGGGAGTGAAAATCGATGCTCCGCAGTTACATCATCTTCGCTTTGCTGATGACATCGTCCTTATAACACCAAACATTAGTCAAGTGGAACGAACGCTTGCCGGCTTTCATAAAGCCTGTGGAAAGATCAGTCTTCGACAAAACTCACAAAAAACAATGTTCATGAGGAACGGATTGGTTTCATATGCCCCTTCACGCTGAACGGGGCGAATAATCTCCGAATGCTTCAGTTATGTCTATCTAGGTCGGGAAATCAACGTGATGAACAACTTAGCTCCAGAGTTGCGCAGAAGGAAACGAGGCAGCTTGAGAGCTTTCAAGAGCATCGAGTATGTAGTAAAGAGAACAAAAACACTCAACTCCGTGCCCACCTTTCCGACTCCATGATACCTGTAACTTTAACATATGCATCAGAAATCTAGTCGCTGCATAAGCAGTATGAAAGACTACTCAGCTCTATTGAAGGCGCAGTCGAAAGGACGGTGGTAGGAGTATACTGTGTCACACAAGTAAGGCAAGGGATCCGAAGCGCTGACTTGCGTCAACGATCAAAAATCAAAGATGCCGTTCTATGCGCCAAACTGCTAGTGGGCCGCAAATGTAATGCATATGAATGACAACCGATGAAAAAGAGCCGTTAATGACCGAATTTTCCGGGATGTCAAACGTGCTCCAGGAAGATCATCGACGAAAAGGTGTGATGCGAAACGAGTCCCTAAAGCGAGCAGAATCCACTGGACTACTTTTGCACATGACAGGGGAACAATGGAAGATTTACTGGTGCACGGATTACTCGACGACCAGCGGGACTACAGGTGACAAGTGATAGTGTTTGTACTGTGATAACAGCCATTTATTATCTTCTTGTTACCTCTCTATCTTCCATTATTGCATTTTTACTATTATTATTGACTAGTATTTACCGTTGTGGTTTTGTTGTCATTGTCATCTTTATCATTAGTTTTAATGGTATTTCAAGTTTCCTTAAAGTATTTCATGACACTTCTTGTCCTTTGGAAGTTCTGTTATTAAGTGCGATGAAGCAGTTTTATGAGAAACACAACAAGTCAGACGGTTTGTGGGCGACGTTCAGTGTGACCGGTTCGACTACCACTTGCGGTGTGTTCGTGTCCTGCCGACCGGATTTCTGTTTCTGTTGTTTCTTTTTAGCACTAGAATGACAGAGCCTCATACTTGTAGAACCGTGAAGATTTAGCGAAGCTTTCGTACTGTCAAAAAAATTACACGTGAGTAGATTTACCAAGACTGTTACATTAGGTGTGTTCGCTACTTCCACTGTGCTCTACCGTGATCGTGATTTGGACAAGATTAAAGACGCCTTTAACGAAGTTTTTGCAGTGGAACTATTCAGCCTTCAAATTGTCGAAATCGAGGATCTGAGAAAATTGATGTCCATCGTTCGTTTCCAAGACCAAAGTCTTGTTCGCCTCAACGATGCTAGGGCACCTGTATATTCATCGGAGGTCTCGCTAATGGCCAGGAATTTACGCGATGAAATCCAACTTGCTAACTCGGATTTTCTTCTGGCTATGAAGAATATGTTAGACGAGAATGAAGTGTGTTTCTTTTACTTTATCGCCAAAAATTTTTCCTGCCCTTTTTTATTTCACGTAGTTCTTATTAGCTTAGTGGGCTAAAGATATTGGGTGTTTTATTTCCGTAAATTGAAAAGAATGCATGATTCCTCTTCAAATATTTGGCTGTTTTGTGTGCATTCGTTCATGAAGATCGTGTATCTTATCTGCTACACAAAATTACGGGGCATTTGACTACATTTTTTCATGAGTTGGCCTGTAGGTGCTCCACAAAGTTGTTGATAGTTAAAGTTCTCTCAGTATTTGATTACTCACAAGCTTTAGAAATTAGCTATCGTATTAGATTGCATGTATTCCCGTTACTTGTTTGGTGACTGCAAACCTTAGACTGGTTAAATTTTGTAATCAACACAAAAAACGAAATATTCTTTAGTCCATCAATCATTTGCAAAATTACTTGAGTGCTGAAGAGAAGCAGAAAATTGGATAAATTGAGTAACCTCACGAAGACGCTGTATAGACGTGAGAAGACGTCTTGATTAATCAATTTGCCGTGTGCCTCTTTATATCTTCTGTGAATCAGTTTCATATTTCATAGTCAGACTTTTCAATTTTCATGGTTTTTATCTTGAATCCAGCAACCTTATTAAGAATTCGTACTCAAACGGGAAGACAAGGGTCGATAAGAAAGAAAATCGCTCTCTGGAAGAAGCAGAGTTGGAGGTTAAAGACAGGTAATTTTACCTTTTTTGAGCTGTGACATTATTTTCAAGCTGTGGTTAGCAAAGTAGGGGGAACACCATCTCACCAACTTTGTATTGCTTGTATGCACTCGGTCCCACTAATTTGGTGAGAGCATGGAGTAGAAGCTCTGAATTCAGAAATTAGTTTAGACGAAATGCATCAGTGGCAGTAATTCGAATGCTTGATGGAAAAGGTGTTATTCTGGGAAGTAATTCTTTAAAAAGTCAGGGTCACTTATCAGTTGGCTCGCACGTACATTTTCACTTGTTCGTATTCGTTAGTCGTCGAATAAATGCGTAATAGCAGGAATGCTGTATCATCAACTCATTCTCTGTTTCCTTTTAGCCTTCTGAACAACGAAAGTGTCTCTTCACAAAGTTCATCAACAGATTCCTTGGAGCAGCCTTTATCGCCTATGGATAATCTATCGCAATCATCCACTTCTAGTGAAAGTTCCGGTGATTGTGAGTTAATTCTTTCTGTTATTGATTTGTGTATAGAGATTTCCTATTAGTTACATTATATGACGTGTAGGAGTGTGTTGCATTTCCAATTGAATGATAACATGTTCACCAAAGTTCCTTTTTTTAAACTAAGTTTGAAAAAGGTTTGATTTTATAGTGCCGTTCTTTCACAGAAATCATTAGTATGAGGTTGTACCAGGTACAGCGGCTCATTCTAACGGCAACTTTGAAGTGTTACAACTTTTCGCAAGAACAACTTCGCTGATTGAAGTACGAGCCGTTAAAATCGGCATATTTTTGCTAATAGCGTGCAAGTTCACATTAGTCTAGTGTGGAATTGTGGTGTTTTTGGATAGGTGGATTGTTGGAAGGGATCTTGGAGTTTTTGAGTCGGCTGGAAGAGGTTCGCTGATTTGATTCGATCTGGCAGCGTTAGTTGAGCAGTGTTTGGGCGAACTATGCCATGCATTAGGAAAAGGCCTTTTTTGGCAAGTTCTAGATGTTTACTTCAGAAATTCCGATGCAGTTCTTCGATTTGGTGAAGTATTTTATAGTTGTGGCTATTTTGCTAAAATTCAGAAGGTTGTCCTTGGTCAGTCCACCACACATTCGATGAACAATCAGTGCAGTATTTTGGTGCGATTTCGGTTTCGAGAAGTTTTTAAGAACTTGCTATCATTCCAACCAATATCATACCAACGCCATATAATTAGATTGTTTTTACCACACGAAAGAAGCTGTAGACAGAATTCATAACGACGTTTTTTGGTCACATGGCACCTGTTTGTGGAGTTTCGTTTTTTTTTCGCAGTCATTAAAGTAGTTATTAGTTGCTGATCGGTTTACTATGTGTTCACCTACAATCGCTCTAGTAGTTTCTATAAGATCAGTTTTGATTATCTGCTTTGAGTGGCTGTTTCAAATTGATGATCGTGTGTTACAATCATATCCGTTGCCACAACCACTCATTGCTTTTGTATGTAACATTGGCGTAATTGCCGTAATAGTGACTCATATGCTACCTATCCCATTAACCGAGGACCTTTCTTTGCCTTTCTCTGAACCGTATTTTACCCTATCGGTTCTGTTAGCAATCACATTACACTATTCACATACCAAATCATAGCCTGCCATGAAAAAGGAGTAAGCAGTAAATTAAAGCAAAAACATTGTCATTTTGATTGCGGCTTCACCTTAACCTTCTTCATTGCCGATTTATGATGTCCAGATCATTCCCGTTGAGAGCTAATTGCTGATGGCACCGTTAAGGTAAGAAACTGGCTGAGAGAAAGGTAAAACAAAGGCATCAGTGGTATAAAAATAGGCAGGAAATAAAAAGATATACGTTATCTTTGACGAATTATTAGAAGAGGTGTTTTCTTGTCAACCGCCAGTGCTGCTTGAACCTGTATCCGTCTTCTATTTCAAACAATTTTTTGTTTTCCATTTTTCCATTCCAAATAATGTAATGATAGCGTTTCTTCCGTGAAAGTTGACATATTCACAGTGGTGCACATTGATTTCACTGCAGACTACATTTTCAGCTTTAAAGGATTATATTTCTAGTTGCAGTTAAGTTCGTTATTTGGAGTAATGGTGATTAGAACCTGTCATCGCATTCCTTGACGTCCAAGCCCTTCATAAACGTCAGCCTGAGTTTGTAATTTTCTGGAGGAAAAATCCTTCTTCCTAATTTTCATCGACTCTGGCATTCTGCAACTCAAAGCGACTCAACAAGCGGAATTCTATCCACCTGGAGATGGTTATGTCCTCAAATGCGTCCTTAATTTCTTCCACTGGCAGGCTTGCGTTGCATTTTTCAAAAAGTCCGCCTCTTACTAATGCTGTCTAATTCTGGTTAAAGACGCATTAGGAATAAAATTTTGAAGCAATCGCATTTTTCTAAGATTGGTGGAGTAAGAGCTACTTTCTGTAAGCTTATCAATTTCTCAAATCCTCAAGTTCTGTTGCTGTCGAAAATTTATTGCCAGCTGGTGAAAAACTAACATCTTCGTGAATGGAATATAACAGTAGTTCTTAATGGATGTTAACGATAGCGATCTTTGGATTTTAAGTCCTTTATATTTGCATGCAAAGCCATTTCTACCGGTGAAGTCAATTCTCAGTGAGTCGAATGAAGTGCTGCCGTGGCAAAATAAATCTTGTCTGAAAAACTCGCCATGTACACGCAATAAGCACCACGTAATTGTTGGTATACGATAGCTATGATGCGACAATGAATGATATGACGAGTGCGGCCAACAAAATAATTTCCAGCAAAGCCTTCCCAACAGGTGGTTTCAAAATCGGATCATGGGGAAGTGTCACTTCAGCCGAAGTCCGAAGATGAGGAGAGCGCCGTTGATGGTGAGCAGCTTGTTCCACGTAAAAGAAAGAACGTTTCCAAATTGGACGAGGCTCCGGCGAAAAAAAGGCAGGCTAAGAGATCTGTGGAAACCTATAGGGATGAGGACGGCTTTCTAAGTATGGATTTAGTGCTTTCTTCATGCTAATTAGTGTTGTTTCTGAACGAGTTCCTTCTAATCACGAAAGAGGTAATGCAAATGGTGGAAAGTGACGAACCGAAAAACAGAACTCAGTCTCAGCCATTGAGTTCAGTAAGTTTTAATAAGGTGGGTTTTATTGTACTGTTCCTTGTCTTTTATTATCAATCATTGTTATTGTTGTTATTTACTGCATATTATTTTTCTTTCTGATGACAGCGTATTATGTGAAATACAACTTTAAGGAAGCTGAAATATGAGCTTGGAACCTCAAGTGTCCTTGCAACCTCTTATTACCCCGCGAAGGAAACTGGTTTTTCGACTATTGCTGGCAGATTTTCACTAGCTACAGTCATTGAGGAGTTGAGAACTTGATAACCTGATGAAAAGGACTTCTCTTTCTGTGCATCGTCTCGACAAAAGTCTGCAGAAATTCATTGTTTTTAAAATTTTTCAGAACCAAAATTTCTAAAAATTGGTAATGAGATTCAAATTCTTAAAACTCATAAGAAAATGAACTTTAAACGCAAGCTTTTTAATGAGGAATATGTCTTATATGCGGTAAAAGTCAGAATTTCGACTTCAGAGGATAGAAAAAACCTGTGTTGGGTCGGCAAAAAATCGAACTAAGTAAGTTTTTT
This sequence comes from Angiostrongylus vasorum, assembly GCA_018806985.1. NCBI lineage: Eukaryota > Metazoa > Nematoda > Chromadorea > Rhabditida > Metastrongylidae > Angiostrongylus > Angiostrongylus vasorum. The sequence goes on along the minus strand of JADANN010000354.1, from coordinate 648,906 downwards.
AAGAGCTGAGAGGTTTTTTAACCTAACAGGGCAACCATTTTGGGGCACATATTAGTGGGAATTAATTCATGGCAGAGTGTAAACATTAGTTAATGCCAGAAAACTGCTGTTAATTAAAAGGGATGGATTATGAGAGTGACTTAACTCATCTGCAATAGTGCTCACTGATTTCTAGAGGTGAGGTCTCAAAAGTGATTTAATTCTTCAACATAAGATGGACTTATGGTAGTTCATGGCGGACATTGATAACTAAAATTGGAGCTGTTAGGAACTACATACAGATCTTTCCAAAAATTAGCTTTTTTCTCGATTTCTCCCAAATAAATCCTTAGTATCTTTACGTCCACAAAATCCTTTTTTCTTTCTTTTTCCGTCGTTGGATGTATAGTGGGATTTTGCCTTTATGGAGGCGATGTCATTTCCCGACCGCATCGTTAATGCTGTTGATTGCCGCAGTTGTGTACAAAAAAAGGTTTCACATTATGAATTTGACTGTCAGTTTATAGGAAGTATCTTTTAAACAAATTTAAATAACTACGAAAATTGTTAATTGCGATGCGGGTACAGAGTCTGTGCTACCTTCTGAAAACAAAGAAGTTCGACATTTGAGGACATGTTCTCGTTATGACAATGTGGTAAACTATTGAAGAGCCTTCTTCAGAATGGCTCCATGTTTTTAGTTCTCTGGTTAGCAAAAAATTATGAGCTATTATAGAAAAGCTATTGAAAAACCATCACCACTAATTAAATGAGACATGAAGGGGTTATTTTGGCCAGTAATTGACAGCGATTACTACCGGAATCGTTATGATTAGTCATTGGCTGGACGAATGCAGGAAATACTGAATGAAGCAACATATTTTGCAAATAAACATTTAAATACCGGCAGCAGTATGGATTGACTGTGGGTCGCTCTGTGTACTATCTAGTGAAGGAGACTCCTATGGTGATAGAGCGTAATCTTTTCTATGAGCACATGAAGAGCTCACCTCTTTTAGACCTCTTGATATTGATGAGTTGTCGTCTCATATGGGAATACTGTCATCGTTCGTCATGTGCTGGTAGCATTTTATTCGGATGATTCCCGTGATTGCACGAAGTGCGTAACCCACGTAACCCAAATGTTGTGCCATTGGCCGCCAATCGAGATCAGTCGTGTAACGTTATATCTTAACTTGTAACCCTCCTGTTGTTATGTTTGTGTTGTCTCCGTTTGAATCTGTGTGCATCGTGACGGGTACAGGCAAATTTTTTGAAGCTGGACTATTAGTTTTATATTTTTTGCAGTTTTTCTGATAATTTAAATTGACATAACATTTGATGTTTTAAGGTCACGCTTCCAGCTCCTACAAAGAAGAGTTTGTCACGTGTGTCGAATACCCCGAAGATAAGTACCTTTTTCTCCAAAAAATAGATCAGTGGAGGCCCACCTATGTGATGTTTCCTCTGATCTTAATTTCCATTTCATTTCTTTTAATTGTGTACCTCTTATGTTTGACTGGGAAGAAAACATTGTATTTGTATGACTAGTAGACGTTTAAATCGCAATTTCTGTTAAATTTTTATAATTCATGCTTCCTTACTTTTTCTGACTTGTATGATATCCGGGGCACAATGAAGATCAGTGGTACTAGAGGCATTTTGAAATAGATTTGCTTTGACTCGTTTAGATAGTTCATTTCTCATAAGGCTGTCATATAGTCCCTATTCCGGTTACGTTTATGGCGTCTTCGTCTTCAGAGCCGATGGTCTGAGTCCACAGTCATTCATCATTGCCTTATTGGTCTTCAAAGTAATATGGAATCGAATTTTCATGAGTGGGGAACACTGTCCGAATGAACAAACCTCTTTAGGCGGAATCCTTTTATATAGGACGGTGGCTGACTGATTTCCGGATGATAATGATTTATTCTCATGTGAACAACTCGTCCTGTAGCAGTCGGTATTAGAAAAGCTAGCACGTTTCGAAATAATACTTTACCAGACCTGCTTTTGATCAACATTTAAACGTGACTAATCATTATGTTTGTTTAGATTGTTCAACTCACACGATTATTCACTTCGAGGTTAAAGTGAAAGTCGGTTTAGCAAAGTTTTATCTCGCCATGTGGTACCTATTCTAATCCTGACTGCTACGGAATGAGCTGAAAAGAGATCTTTGCCAGCCGACACAATCACTTAACAACCATCTTGTTTGGAAGCACATCGCCGAGTGAGATTCGTTCATTAGAGCGGTGCTTCACTCAAGAGGATTCGACTGGATACGACGACTGTAAACCATCAACTCCGAGCATCGTCTCCTAAGATGACGAAGATGTAGATACGCTAGCCGAATAAAGGTCAATAACGATGTCGGCTGAGCTGAACAATCTAAACGAACGTTTTGATTGTTCTGATCGAGCTTGGGTGGAATTTGGTTTAATGAAGTATGTTTGCTTTGGCGTTCTCAGGCTAGTAGTTTGTGCTTCCTTTTTGAGGATAATTCCCATGCAAACGTATGAAGTCATTTATCTTGTTAAGATATTAAAGAGGTAGTGTTTCCATTGTTTTCCTTCATTTTTTCTTGGATTGTTTCAGACCATTATTAGTTCACTATTTCTAAGAATTTCGAAAGTCTCTGCATGAGATCTGTGGACAAGATGATCTCATTCACGCTTTCCTTATATTGTTTTGTGTGCACACATCTAATTATTCGAGTTCAGCTCTAAACTACTGAGCTGAGTTGTAATAGAACTTTTGTCCATTTCGTGGTTGTTTCTTCTAAGCCAGTTTGTTTTTCTATAAGTTTCTCCAAAACAGTAGAGCTCTGCTTTTACTATGCTTGTTACTAAACGTTTAATTTGCCTTCTTTCATGCTCATTAAATCTCATACTTTCTGTTTTATGGAAAGTTGTTGCTATTGACCGTCTCAGTAAAAGTTCACTCAGCTTCGTAGGATGCATCGAAAGCATGTATGTTAACTTTTTGCTTGTTATATGAGTGGTATCGCATTACAGTCTGTTTACGAGATTCTTTCTTTTTCGGCATTTAAGTTCTCACGTAGATGCTTAGATAACCCGTATCCATACGTGAAGGTATAAGCACTTCTCCTGTTATCAGTTTCCTGTTTGTAACCTTCATCTGCATAGGTTGTCCGATCTGAGTGTTAATTCGACTGCATCTTGGTGATTTGTTTTCATTCTTTTTTACTGAGACGCCGGATACCGGCCAAATGGGATTTTATTTGAAATCCTGACTTAGCAGTACTAGACTGCTCCTATATCCTCACCTTAGGCAACCCCCTGCTTCGCTTTTCGTAGAAATTATGTGGTGCCTTGTAACTTAGATTGTTTCAGGCTAGTAGCAGTTTTTATTTGAGAGCAACAAATTCTTGAGTAGTCGCTGGACCACTTAAAGGAGATGCAATAAAATACATAGTAAGTACGAAAATAGACGTCCATACCAACTTTCCTTACACTATAGTTGCATAAGTGGTGGACAGAGTGTCCCCTGCGAATTGGTCTGCACTAACATGTGGGTGGATCTGTCTGCAGTACCCCCGGAAGAAGAACGTTGGTCTGTAAGTATAGAAGTGCAAGTGAAAATCTCTAGGAACCCTGAAAGCTCACGGCGAGGCAACGTTGGGATTGAAAAAGTGTGGTTTAAGGGGCAAAGCTGGGAATAGATAGTGTTGTTTTTTATTCACTTCTTCACCCTGCCCAATTGTACATAGGGTAGGGTAGACCGCAATTCATGGAGGAATACATTCTAAGATTACTCTAAATGGTACAAAATGATTGCTTACGTGCTGATGTTACTGGTTGTATAAATCGAAATGTTTCAGTGTCAAAACGGTAGTATCGGTTGTACGGGGGTTTTACTGTTGAAATATTTTCATCGCACTATTCTTCTCGATTTTGAGCTTTCAGCTTTCTTCGGTAATTAGAATCGATTGGTCCGTGTGGATGGTTTAAAGATGATCGATGCATCATGTGTAAATAGTGAATTCCGTTACAGTGAATACAGTCTTTTCCTACATTTAATTCTTAGTACTACGCATTACGTCTTTTCTATGAAGAAATGATTATTTTCCAGTACATGCATCTTTTCCATGTAGTTATGTTTGCAATTTTCCCTTGTGTTGTGAAGAATGAGGTCTAAAAATTGATATCTGGCGTTATCCATCTCCTGTACTTTCGTTAATATGCTCACTCTCACTTTTCAAGTTTGAAACATAGTATTTACTAAATACAAAAGCTCTCGGCGTTGATCAATCCCTGAGGGATGCGTCATGCATTCGACTTCATTAAGCATCGTTGGAGGTGATTGAATGCATATCTGGCCTTTCCAATGACTCGCGGTGGCCTACCGATGTATCGAATCAGTGTTGCTATCCTCCCAGGAAACTCTGGAACCAATTTGCCGACCCCGGAGGGATGGAAGGCTTGGTGAGCCATGGGCGCTGGGATCGCGTCTCTAACCACTGCGCCACACGCGCCCTTCTATTATTGATTATTTAATAACTTGAACAAAATTATCGCCATTCATGTTGGACGTCTGAAGTTGTAAAATTTCATAATTCGGATCAAATAAGGAAATGGTTGCCATTACAAGAATCGCAAGCTGAAGAGTGGTTTACAGCTTTGCATACAGTTCTGCTCCTTGGAAGGCGTTCTTCGGTATCGAACTAAGGTATACGGTAGGATTTCCATAATCGCAGTAATTAGGGCTGAGAAAGAGTTAAACGTCTTTATCTATAAAGGCAGCATTCAGTAAATAAAGTTCATGAAGCACTGTCGTCATAGAAGAAACTTTCTACATGCCCCTCCTTCAAATCTATAGCGACCGACGAGTGACTATTGCATAAACTTAGAAAACCCGTAGCACGAACATTTCGGCACTTCACATCTTTTTTGTTCAAGGTCCACAAGATATTTCGTTGACTAGGGAACTTCAAGCCACATGTTATAAAATATTTCACATCAAAGTCGGAGTATTAAGGGAAAGGGAAGGAGGGCGATGTCCCACTGCACCGAAAATATGTTGTGAATTATGTTTCAATTGTGTGAATGCGCTGTTTTTTTAAAATTTGCGGAAGTCAGAAATGTAGTGCGCTTCGGAGAACTACGAAAATGGGTCGAAAAGGTCTTCATCCCTGTTGTCAGGAATGAATTCGTTTTCGGAAGACTTTCTCGTGGTATTTAATGAATCATCTACTAGCAATTCCTACTCAAGTTTTCTAAAGAATAGAGTTGAAGCGACAATATCACACATTTTCCAAAGTGTGTAGGAAATGTTTAGGGTTTATGTTGTCCTCATAATGATCTACGTGTGATTAAAGACTTTACAGCTCTCTATCATATCGTTTGAAAAGATAGCGCGGATCGTATTTCTGCTTACCCATGAGAAAAATCGTATTATTTCGTAGCAATTTTTTTAATAAATATTGTTTTGCTATATTGTAGCTGATAAAATTCCATTTGCTGCAGGAAGGAGTGCCATCACTAGAAACGTGCAATCTTGGAAGGTGCAATCTTGGAAGGACAGTCAGTGAAGAACTGTGTTGTGTAAAAGAGCAGTGCTATGAGAGATTACTTGACCCGAATTTATGTTACTCCGAGGACTCACACATCGTCTGGAATAACTACTGTGGAGTTTTGACTCGCATATTGACGCTCTAGTGAAGGCAACGTGAGGACCAATAAAATTTCATAAAAAGCACGGTGTTAGCTTATCAATAGAGCAAGATGGTGATTGTTTACACCGAGTTTGAACGAAATCCCGTGCTCACACATCTCCTCTCCCGAAGATTCCCAAAGAGCGAGCGAGGCCTAATGAAGTACAATATGTACCCGTTAAACTAAAACATGGTTGCGAGATTTATCTCTTGCTTACATTCTCTTTTGTTAATAAGATCCACGAAATTTGTGAAAAATCACAGCAAAGAGATATGGTTGGAGCTTCTTTTTTGTGTCTAATTGGAAAAAAATGCTTTCTGTTTTCGACATTCACATCTGCACTATTTATTCATCGTTCCAGTTCGGACATTATGTTTCGAAATTCATGAGCTGAACTAAATTTCATTTGGTAGGGTTGCCCTGAAAACATAGTGGGTAACGGTGGTATAAGATCAGTCCACGAGACTTTTTGTCACGGTAACCATCACAGATTGCATCGTTTTGGCAGTTGGCTGAGACAATCCATTAGTGTGCTGATAACTACTTAGTAAAAGAAAAAAACCTTTCACGACATAACAACAGAATATGAGAAACGATATCGCAAAAGGTTTAACCACCGCCATGAAATTAGTAATCCAGATTGATCACAGGGAAATTTAACAGAAGATTAAGGGTAGGTCGGAAATCTTTTGATGATGTAGTATTCCTGAGATCGATTGAATAAAACAACTTCAAAGCTAAAATTACCACTAATTAACCTAAACCATGAACAAGAGGGTATTAATGCAGCGCTATGGAAAATATTCGTTTATTCCATTAAAACCAGATTCCCGAGCGCTTTGTTCGAGTATTTAACAGAATATTCCGTACGGAGGTGAAAGAACGCACATCTGCAAAAAACAATGAAGGGAACAGACTGAGAAAAGAACGAATACGATTATCGAGAGTAAGTCGAAAGTAAATCGAACGACACTTCTCGTGCTCCGTAGGCTACAGTGCACCTATACATGGATGCTAACAGATGTCGAAATCAGAGCATCGTTGCGGTACTTACGACTAGGTTGAAAAAATTTGAGACACCTCAAATACTAGTAAAGGAACCGGGCTGTTTTTTAGTACTGGAGTTGCGGCATAAAATTGAAGTTCTTCCGATGAAAGCAGCGAGATCGATGCTTTTAATAACGTTTCTTAAGCAATGCTTGAAGTTTAAATAAGACAAGGATTTAATCTGCAATATAACCATAACGATGCTCAGATATTTGCAAAACTCTGCACTGCTGGTGTTTGCTGTAGGGACCGAACACGGTATTACGCTTTCCAGGAGCTAACGCGTTCACCACCACACCATGCCAGTCCTCTGTTTCGTACTTTTTCTCAGCCGTTTTATTGAGCTGTAGGTACTATCGGCAATCACCTATCGATGGGATTGATCTGGGGAGCACAAATCGGCATAGAATCCGGTTAAGCTGAAACAGTGGTATAAATAACAATCTCGTCGCTTTTTATTTACTCCCTACTCTTTTTTAATGGCAAGGTAAAGGACTCCACGGTGTGGTGGTGAACGGGTTAGCCCGCGGAAAGGGTAATATCGTGTTCGGCCCCCACCGAAGACACTGGCAGTCCGGAGTTTTGCAAATGTCTCAACATCGTTATGTTTATATTTCACATAGTAGGCTACCATTAAAAAAGAGCAGCCAGTAAATAAAATTTGACGAGATTGCAATCTGCAATACTTTCTTGTTACAAAGGAGTTGAACGCAGTCGCTCAGAAATTCTCTCGGCTAGGAACGGCTGCTTGTCGAGTTCAAGTTTCTTCACTGCTTCAAGGCATTCCTTCCCTCGACGATGAACTAGTCAAATTTTTGCACCATACTCATATTAGTAATAAATACCACCAAGATTTCAAAACTGACATCGCGAAAGTTCCCGTAATATCGTATAATCCTGGACGACTCCGTAAGTTATCCACAGGACCCACAAGCGTTGAAGACCTACTAGCTTTTTGGCCTCCATATATCTTGAATGGTTTTGAAACTTCTCCTCAAATTCAACCTCGCATCTTTGAAGGAGTGTTGACTTCTAACAGAAGCGTCAAAAGAAGACAATTACAATTGTTAAGAATCCTTTCCAATAATTATTAACATATTTGCATCTTTTTTCGACTGTTAAGAATCCTCTCCAATAGGTTATTAACATATTTTCACCTTTTTTCCGGATCCATAGAGAAATGTTTCTGAAGTTAGTTCATGCTACGAAAGTCTTTGTTCGTAAGTTTGGAAACACCAGAATGGAAACATACCTGGGCGAGCAGATAAGCAGATTTCAGAAGACATCATTGGAGCGCTCTGTGAGTAGTGCGCAGTATTCTTGACTTAGATGAAGTATTAGCTTACGTGTGTGTTACATAAGAGAGTGCACAAGAGAGTGGTCTGTTGAATCGGGAAGGTGAGGGCGAATTTTAGGGACCTTCAATTTGCCTGTCGCTTCTTGAGAAGCTCGAATGTAGCCCATGCTGCTTTCCTTCTTCTACCCAACTTCTCCTTCATGTTGTTCCTCACGTTCATTGAACCCCCAAAGTACACGTGTAAGGTGGTATCTGTAATCAGAGAACCATCCAATTTAAACTTTTCACCTTCTTATCATGGCTTTTTCACAAACTTGGACTTATTCTGATTTCTGCGTAGTCAAATCTTTTTTGTGCTTCGTTGGCACTTCTTGAGATGATGATGTCGTCAGAAAAGCAATGATTTGATAGAAATTTTCGCTCAATACGCATGCTTGTCATATCTCAATCGAGTGACTTCATTATCCATTGCAGTGCGGTTTTAAACAATTTTGGAGATATTGTGTCGCCTTGTCGAACCCCCTTTTTCTATGGGTATAGTAAGAGGTCGATGTGAAAGCTGTATTTTCGTAGTGCAGTTCCGATAACAGTCAGACATAGTTCTTTTGTAGGGCTGGGCCACTCCTTGGTCAACAAGCGCTGATAGGACTGCATTCATTTCGACACTGCCAAACTCTTTTTTCATGGTAGTGGTCTACGCAGCAATATCCTTTTCGAAATCCTGCGTGCTTCATTGGTTGCGCCTCATTTAATACCCCCTGATATGCGCGGTAGGGTAATCTTCATGACGAGCTTGTAGAGTACATTCAACAAACATATTGGAGAGTGGTTACAAAGATCCCTTCGGTCGTGTGCGACGTACTCCAATTATTTGGCTTACTTTCCTTTTAAAGGTGGGATGTCGTATGGATGTGTAGTGAAAATGGTTGGTATAGAACTTTTCTGTTACCAATTCTATATTATGGCAGGAAATTCAGTGACCCAAACTTCGTCCGTCAGCGCTGATTATACTCGCAGAAGTCTGAACGGAATTTCTTCACAATGGTTTTTTGTTGCGTTAATTACAACAGTTTCTTTTGCCCCTGTCGATCTAGGGTCTTTCTTTAAAGCACTTCTACTTCCACTTATTACTGTCCGTGTCAAGAATGTTGTACTAGGGTCAAATGTCACCTTCCTTCTCTTTTCAAGAAACTCCTTAGTGGTTATGAAGATGGGATCTGATCTTCTTGCTCGAGGAATTGATACTAATTTTTTTAATAGCCTTTAGAACAATGAATAGTGAATAGAATAATTGCTTCCTTTTTTTATTCACTACTTATTCATTTTCGTGAAAGGGTAACATATGAAATGCAACAGTTGGCAGACTGAAATACTAGAAAAAACCGAACATCATTTAGGCTTCGACATTGAGAAAACCCTTAGTTTGAGCTAGCGTGCTATCCGGGATAACAACAGAGGTCTTTGTTTTGTCTTTCTCTGAGACAGTTTTTTTTCTTAACGGTGCTATCAGCAATCACCCGTCAACGGGGATGATCTGAGGAGCACAAGTCGGCGTTGAACCCTGTTGGGCTGAAGCTGCAGTCGAAATCACAACGTTTAATATTTATTTAGGGCCTATCGGTTTTTTCGTTGTAGATAATTATGTGAAACACAATCACAAGGATGGTGAAATGTGAGCAAAACTCGGAACATCAGCTGGGCACGAACTCGCAATTATTCTCTCCAGGGGCTCACGTGCAATGCAACGTACGCAGGGAAAAAACTGGCTGAGAGAAAGGCAAAGCAAGGGCCTCGATTGGTAAGTGGATAGCGTGTGAGACCCCGGTAAAAAGTACTCGTTGGTTCGAAGCTGAGGTTTCGAGTTTTGCTCATATTTCATCATCCCTGTAGTTGCACTTTAAATTTCACTCTACTATGAATAGACACTATAACAGACACTAAATAGATGCTAAATATGGTGATTTCATTTCAATATATGTTGAGATGTGAATGATATTCGCATCTACTACGAACAGCAATGAAGTTGGGTGGTGGTTTCTTGAGGCAAACCTGCAATACAGAAGTGGCTTTTTTGGTTCGAACAATTGTCCCGAAGAAATCAAAACCTTCGCCCCTCTGTACATAGTGAATTGGCAACTGATTTGTCAGGAGCATAAAAGCACGGACTTGATGAATCCGTTGGCCCCAATAAGCAACTGTGCAGGACAAGTATGCACCCAATCACCTCAACGGTTCTTCTAATATGGACGAACGCATAGCGATTTCCTGAGGGGCTGACCAACTCCGAACGCTTTATCTTCTCTTCTTTACAGCGAAGCGCCAAACTAACTTGTATCCTCCATCTTTCATCATATTCCTTTAGCAGTTATGATTTTTCCGAAAGTGGGTGAAGTGAGACCATTAGAGTAATAATTATTCTAGCAGTGCACAGAAGTTCTTGAAAATATTGCTGAGTATCTCTCATGTTTTGAGCTGGATTATAATTTCTTGGTACGATTATGCTTTTCTTGTCACCTTAGGCCTTTTTGCGATTAAAGGTGAGCGTGCTGCGACTGAAGGCCGAGTAGTGCTTTCAGTCACCTCTAAGGATGCCTGATGGAATGGAATGCATGACCCATCCTTCAGGGATTGATCAATACCTGGAACTTGAATAACCCCGTAATGGATAAATGAAGGATAAAGTTCCAGGTATTGATCAATCCCTGAAGGATGGGTCATGCATTCCATTCCATCAGGCATCCTAGAGGTGACTGAAAGCACATCTGGCCTTCGGTCGCACCACGCTCACCTTTGGTCGCAGGGGGGTCTAGGGTGACAGGAAAGGCATAGTCGTATCAAGAAATTATAATCCCGCTTTCTTTAATGTGAAGAAAAATAGCAGGAAAAAAACACGCCGGCTTGCATCCCCACTGCTTCATAATCGAATTTGCTTAAAATAGCGTAGAATGAGGACTCAGGAGTTCCCCATTTTCTAGAGTGTTCAGATTCAATATCACGGCAATCGCTCTGTGTGGCCATGACCGGGCAACCTCATGTTTCCAAAGCGCCAATTCCTACTTTTTCTGACTGAAACCACGTAGATACCTCGCTTTCTGCGTAAAATAAAGCTGAATGAGGATTCAATAGTTTTCCAACTTCTAGAGTGTTCAGTTCCGACATCACGACAATCGCTGCCTGTGGCGATGATGGCGAGCCTCAGATTGTTGAGCGTCTTCTTCCTTTAGTTCCTCTTTTTCTGTTGGCAAAATAAAAAGTTAAAATAGATTGTGATGACGAACCAACACACTTATTCACTACATTGGTTTAAGTTGTGGGTAAAAAGATATAGCAGAGATAAAGAAAACAGAGTAGACTCAAATTTAACTAAATTACAGTATTGGCTAACGCCATCTCGCTTTATAAATTTTCATTAGGACTAAAAAACTTATAAAGATACAAGGAGAAGCATTTGCAACAACATGAAGGGCCAATGGAAAAAACGTAGTGGCTAAGTCGTGTGTTAGCGCTTCCCTCTTCCAGTTGTAGCACGCAACGCTTTGTACGTCCAGCACCTCGTACACTCAAATCTCGGCCCAATTCAGGCCTGGCCTGCGGCGCCAATTTTTTGGGTCACTGCAATACGGGCAATTTTTCATCGGCTGCACAGAACAGCTAGACATATCCGCGCCTCATTGCGATGCCAATCAACACCTATCACCGCGCTGATTTTTCGGTGCTGCACTATTGTTTTCCTTTGAACCTAGAGTCTTCGAAAATTCTAAGCCTTACATTTTTATTTCTTGCACCTTTTCGTGCTTAGATTTCCATGTTTCACTTCCCAACGGAAGACCTGGGGCAGACTTTGCCCAGGCTGACCTCGGAACTCCAAGGAAACAAAATGGCATAGCCAGCAAATCACCAATAAATGGAGATTATGCCGGGGGCCGCACAACAAGTGAGAACGGGCCATTCAAGTACCAGGTATCAAGTTTCACGTTTAGATTAGAGAGAATTGCAAATGGTAGATAGTTTATGATTATGAGTTAGGTTATATTATTTTTGTTCGCATTTGAACCAAGTGAGCTGCGATATTTTAGAAACCTATTACCCTTTAATTTCAGCGTGAGTAAAGAACATTTTTTTCTATTTGTGAGCTTGAATGAGATAGATACGAGTTGTTTTTGGTGATTACCATTTCAATGCATTCAGAGGTTCAATGATTCCAGTAGGTTGGCCACAGTCTTTCCGTCTTCTACAGAATATATGTGGAGCTTCACACGCACATTCACTTTATAGGACACATATCTCCTTCGTCTACATCTTGACAGCTATGGTAGCCGTTTTTTTCAGTCGTATTAATGCATCTCAACATTCACATTATACAGCCCCGTAGAGAGACTGTCGTGCCTTCAAAAGCAAGCAAGGCAAAACTGAAGCAATCGTCCTAAAACTGGACTAACTACCATTTTCGTCTCCAACACTACTAATCGTTTTATGAGCACCATTTTTTATGACAATTTTTTAATTGTAAAGGAAACCGTAGATACCGCACTCGAATCGTTGCAGCTCTCAATAAGGAGAACGCGGCGAAACAATAGCTATAATACATGTTTTTCATCCACATCGTGTAAATTTATGAGTAGAACAAAGTAATTAGTAGTAATCATCCTTGGAACTCCTTTAAACACTATTTACGCTCTAACTGTAAACGGTTCCGTCTATGTTGTCTATGAGTTCCGTGCTTTGATAATGATAGGGTTACATCTTTCTAGGATTCTAAATTCCTCGCTTGTCGTTATGGGGTAGTCAGCGATTTAATTGTATAGTCGAAATTTGAGCTAAACTAAAAAACTCGGCTAAGCCTTTGATGAACTTTGGCGGGTTACTGGTGATGACGCTTTTGAAGACATCATGACGGGAAGTATGCTTTGAGTTGAGCGAAGTATTTCCAGGGTTTTCAGTAATTTTGTGATTTCATTATCCAGATCTCTTGTTTCTTTATTGTTCTCATTTCCGTTTTTCACCGCACTTTTGCGTGTTGCCTGTTTAGATTTCTAGAGAGAAGAGAACCTGTCGATCAACTAGCACTCAAGAATGGTTGTGAGGAAGGTAAAGAGATGAAGCACAATGTGCCATCTTGCCGATTTGTGTGTAATAAGCACTTAAATCATCGCTTTCTGTGGTTATAACGAATCCTTCCTACATTCTCTCCTAGGAAAGGATATTATCTTTTTATAAGGCAGTCCAACGTCGTACATACAAATACTACTTTCTAACGTGTCGACGATAAACCAGTTCGAAAACTCTAACCTATAAAAAATCATAAAATTCTTAGTAGTACACTTGAAATACAAGTGTCGCGTCATTCTACAGAATCTACTACTATTTGTTTTCACTGTTAATTGCCATTATTTTTTGTACATAAAATACAAAAAATAAAGAAGCTTTAATGATGCTGAGATATTTGCAAGACTCCGGACCGCAGGTGTCTACGGTGGGGAACAGAACGCGCTATTGTCCTTTCCGGGGAAGTAGCGCGCTCACCACCACACCATGCGGGTCCTTCGTTTCGCCTGTCTCTCAACTAGTTCTATTCTAATAATAAGTCTAAAGAAGCTTTATAACTATGGCACGTAAGGAAACTTATTTGAAATAAACGTATGCCCCTTAGCCCAGTGCTGAAGAAAACGATCTCACTGCTTTGACGTCGCATCTTTTTATTCACAGAGTTTCAGCAACACGACGCCATTATGACATATGGTACAAAGGGCACCGACATAAAGAAAGTTGAAACTGTATTCAACGATTGCAGTAGCCTACCAGAAGTTGCTTCTACGGACGGACGAGTGCGAAATGAGTCTACAGGGAAACCATACACAGTGACTCGTGACAACACTGACGATTCGGATTCTCTTAATATATCTGGACGAAAAATACATCTTAAACGGTACTCCATACCGAACTATTACTTGGGCTCTAAAAAAACATGAAAAAAGACGATAATTGCTCATACAACACACAAGACGTGACTTGCGAGCGAAGAGACCATTGAAAAAACAACATCACCATTGTAGGCTATCAAAATCTGGAAGAATTAGTGGTATTTTGGCCTTACAGTAAATACACGCTAGTATCGCAAGGTTAAATTGAGGATATCGTGAAACAAACTGAGAAGACCAACTATGTTATTGGACAAGCCAAGTTATTAAAAAAATAACGATCCGTATCAGATGCCTACAGTAAGATAACTCCTTAAAAATGATGTTTCCGACAGTATTCGTTGCCTGATATGAGGAAGAGATTTGAATGGATGAAGTATCGGGATTAGCACAACATGTGATGGGCAGGTCATGCAGAATAAAAAAAAGATGCAACGACGACCTTCAGCCCAGTTAAGGCTGCAGTAGTCATGAAAGCCGTGATTCTGAAAATCAGAAATTGAAATATACGAAAACTCCTTGACCAGGGATTCCATAGCCATTTTAAAACACTACCATCTGGGGAACGCTGCACGAAATCTGGAACTGGAACGCATGACGTTGAAGTGATATCGCTGGTTGTTAGTCTCGCAATCTTCGTTTTTTACCAGGCGATACTGTTTTTCAACGCCATGCATGTAAGAGACTAAACGAATAACTAACTATTTTTCGACACAACGACCCGATATTTCTCAACATCGGTCTTCTGTTCGACCTCAAAAACGATGTTTTAATTTTTATTTAGTAGTTATGCTTTCGGTTCGTGCAGCGGATAGCACCTGATCCCCGGCAATGGTAATCGCGGGTTCGAAGCTCACATATGATCTCGAAAATACACCTTTCAATTAAAAGCAGTATTATGATAGCGTTATCTCGCAGTTTTTGAAGATCTCCATGATTCATAAGGTGTTGATTAACAGCTTCGTCGTTCCTAAAAACTGCACGCTGCTCCTTTCTGTAATGATGCCGTCAACCAGATCGAACTATATAACTACTATCAAAGATGAAGGCCGCAAGCTGAGTGATATTTTATAATTTCTTCGTGTTTATGTTTTGATATGGTTCTGTCATTCCAAAATATACCTTTTAGATCTCCTCAGTTCTTAGTAGAGGAGCAAACTATTCTAGCAACTCCCAACGGTTCATGGGTGAATACACAGTCTAGGTCCATCAAAATGATGTGAGATCTTTAACAACTAAAATTCCCATGTAACAGATTTTAAGGCAAGCAATGATTTGAAATTGCGCGAGCTTGCTAGTAATATTATCAAAGGGTGCCAAGAGGAAATCTCTGTTACTCCTCAATTACTTCTATTTTTCTCTATCTCGGAGGGACAAATCGACATGGTAACCTAGAATTCAGCTTTATTTTCCAGGATTCTTTTAGCGTTCTACGGTTCAAGATAATTGGGAAATATATGGTTGTTATCCACAACTGCTTCTAGTCGCTCTCGTTAGGATATGAACGATACAGCGCAGCTTTAACTGTGTCAAAGCACCACAACGAGCGCATATATAAATTGGCGAGGCAGGTTTATTTTTCTCTATAGTATTAAAAACGCAAAGTTCAGACATCTTTTTTCATTGTAGGGTATTTCTTAAACACACATATCTGATCATAACATTCCGGGTGTGACCGTTACACATACAAAGATTGTCTCGTCTGTCAGATATAAATTTTTATCTCAATGCTCACTCGGCGTTTCAGGTTGATTATTAATCAACTTTCATGCTAGATTTGATATAATGCTTTTTTTCCTGCATAGAGATAACGTATTCTTATATGACTACTACGAAGACATGAAATATTCGATTGTTGCCATGGTCATTCAACGCCGTCTATGACACCGTCGAAAAAGTGCCCTCGGAAAATGGTACAATAGGGGAGTCGGCGGCCTTGACGTCTTCGTCAACACCAATTAGGGTTATGCACATCGATTCATTCGAACAAATAACAACCCGAATCGGATGTTTATGATTGAAAAGATGTGGATCAATACGGGTTTTGACAGTCTTCGTCGAGTCCGCACCGATATCAAGCTGTGTTGAAGACGAAATCAAAGCATTTTGTAGAAACTTGGAGAAACCATACAGAGAAAACCATAGCTTTCTATGTTCATCACTGGAGACGTCAGCATTAAGGTTGGACCAACGAGAATGTCCAAAGCATATCACATTGGGACAGAAGTATTAAATAGAACTAGTAGATTGAGTGGATGCAAGAATTTATTACGACGACTGAGACCATCCATGATACCTCACAATTTTAGAATCCGCACTATCAGTGTTGAGCGTGGAGCTCTGCCAGTGATGAGTACTATAAACAAACAGAACACTTCATATATTTATTTATATGATCTTACAAACTGATCTTCTTTAGCTGATGCGAGGTTGGTATAGGTCTTCGTTGTCGTTGTCGTTGTTGTTGGTGTTGTTGGTCGATGGCTGACGTTTCAGCGATTTCGCCTTCCAAATACCAACAACAACGACAACGACAACGAAGACCTATACCAACCTCGCATCAGCTAAAGAAGATCACTTTATAAGATCATATAAATAAATATATCAACTAGCTATGCCGAGGTTTATAGAAAGTCGGTGTTTTGAGTTGTTAAGACCACTTCTTAGTAAACCATAGTTTCTACCTAAAAGTTGTCACCGTTATCCCAAAACTTTTAACGGGGTTGAAGGTTTGCCTCTTCATGCTAGACTCCTTTCGCGAAAAAGAGAAAAAACTGCAAAGTTCAAAAAAGAAAACGCCAAAATCACTTTGGATTTGAATTTAGGTATGAAAGCCGAGAGTTAGACGCTTGTCTTTTGGAGCACTCGAGCTAGTACGCTAACATAGAATCTCATGAGCCTTAGGCAAGTGAATGTTCACGTCCAAATTTCAAACTCTGTACATAAAAGTGATAAGAGAAGATCTTGAAACAGTAGAAGCCATAATAATGACAAAGGTTTCAAAGAGTAGGCCGGCACTGGCAACGCTCACCGATACTTCGTCGATTGTGATACCAAGACGATCTCGGTGCGACGACCAAACGGAACAGTTCTGGTTCACAGAAACACCATGAAGAAAATCGTGAGCAGTCGTTGCCTTCATTTCTTCAAAAGCACTAAGGAATGCAAATGTGTCGTTATATCGGTTTTCCCTGCGGAAATCCGTCATACTGTTTCGTTGGCCTTACAACACCCGGTCCGACGAGGACAGGACCCTAACATTTAAAGAACCTTTCGTCAGTCCTCTTCAGCACACTAGGAAGATCGTCTTGTTGTACAAAAACGGAGACCATCACGACATTGGTAACTACTGCCCGGTCTAATTCCTCCCTGTCGTCTATAAACTCTTCATTCGAGTAATTTTAAACAGGGCTGACAGAACAGTGAGCGAAGCATAGCCAGGTGAACATGTAAGGTTTCCAAAAGGATTCATTACGATAATACTATATCCATGCGATAACAAAGGTCATTGAAGCGTGGCGAAAGTCTAACAGACCTTCTCTCTTCCACTTTAATCGATTCAAGGAAAGCTTTCCACTCCGTTGAGATAGTGGCATGGAAACCTTGGACAACCAACGCGTTCCTGTTCTGTATAAAAAGATTCTCCATGAGCTATGTAAAAATTTCATGACCAAAATATAACCATTTTACAACGATGTTAACATCGACCTCAAAGGAGGGGCTAGGGCAGGGGGATATCATCTCGCCAAATTTATTTACCGCCACCTTCGGGGAACGTCATGCGAACACATTGGAATGGGACAACATGGGAGTGAAATCCGATGGTCGGCAATTGCACCATCTTTGCTTTATTGTTGGCATCATTCTTATAACATCAAGCATTAGCCAGGCCAAACGAATTCTAGCCGGCTTTGACAACACCTGTAGAAAGACCGGTTTTCCACTGAATCTCACAAAAACGATGTTCATGAGGAATGGATTTGTTTCGTACTTCCTGCCTTGACGCACGCGTTAGAAACATGGTCGTAAGTAGGATGAAAGATTATTCAGCGTTATAGAACGCGTAGTCAAAAGGACGATGCTAAGAGTATCCGAATCCCACAAGTATGAGAGAAAATTAAGTGTTCCGACCTGCGCCAACGATCGATCAATGATGCCGTTCTGTACCCGAACTGTCGAATTTGGCACTCAACGAGCTCTTAGAATTAGCGGAACCACATGCACTAATTGGCATATGACAGGGGACAAATGCAAAATTGACTGGAGCTCGCTCAAATTACTCGAACATCAACGCTTCCACGGGGTAGTACAGGTGATAAAACCTTTACTAATGGTGAGCGACATTGTGCGAACTTTGAAGTGGAAATTTTTTTGTTCATTCTGATGGTAAAACTTCTTCTAATTAAAAAAACTCTAAGTAGATTTTTTGCCAGCAATGTGTTATTTTAAAAACATTTTCGCATGATTTCAATCTTTTTCAGTTTGACCTTGATTTTACTGTAATTGATGTAACCTTGATTTTCACCCTGTTCATTGAACTTAGTACGTGGGTACCAATGTAGTGTTATACGGACGTTCTTCTGGGTCCAACCTTAGCTCTTAGAGTCTCCACTGGTGTTTGAACAATGTATGGTCTTCTCTATAAAACTCCTCCTAGTCCATATGGATTTTCGACTTATCTCTCGTCATAGCTAGGCGTGGGTGGTAACCGGCGAACATTGGGAAAGCAGGTTTTGAACCACATCTATTCAACAGCAAACGTCCGATTCAGGTTGTCTATTAATTGTTCGAATGAAACGATATTCATGGTGAAAACTTTGTGACAAAGACCTCGGTAAAATTAGAGGATTTTTATCCATACAAAAAGTTTATTTTAAAAGTTAGTCTGAGTTTGTTTTAAAAATTAAAAATTTATGGCGTGTGTGGCGCAGTAGTCGGAGGCGCCCTGCAACACAAATGGGATCAATTCCCGCTCCCCGTGGCTCACCGAGCGTTCCATCCCTTCGAGATTGGCAAATTGGTACCATACTTGTCTAGGAGTAGCAGCATCTGGCCTATACATCGGCAGCTTCCGCAAGTCATTGTAAAGGCCAGATATGCATTCAATCACCTCCAGACGATGCTTTATGAAGTCGAATGCATGGAGCATTCCTCATGGATTGAACAACGCCGAGACTTTTATCCTTTATCTTTTTTACAAAAAAATTTGTAGCTTTTAAATACTTTTAATGCGATTGGTAGAATTCAACATGAGTCGGAACATTTCGATCTAAAATTGGAAGTGGCCTTCATTTTTTGCATCTCCTATAGAAGTCATGTTGTTGCGAATGTGTTAACTATTTGCGACCAAAATGAGAATGTACCTTTCACACGAAGATTTGATTGAAGGCTTAGTACACAAAACTATATGATCCGCCGTACACAACTAGAACAGGTTCCAAATCTTACTAATGCGAAAAATCCTTATATCTCCTAACCTGAAACAATGATCGATTAAGCGGTTGAGCTCTCTGTTTCAAATGCATCACTTTCATGTACACACTACTATATATATATATGTATATATATATATATATATATATATATATATATATATATATATATATATATATATATACCGTATGTATGCACATTATATACATGTATATACATGTATACGTATTATGTGTATTTTATATAAAATGTGACATGTATTAATATATTATCAAATATGACTGTATTATATGGAGCGATTATTACAGTTTATATATTATTATCTTTAATGTCATTAAATTTTACTAGTATATTTATTGTATTATGCACATTACATATATATATATATATATATATACATACATACATACATACATACATACATATACATGTCACATGTACATGCATGTGTGTGCATATGTATATATATATATATATATATATATATATATATATATATATATATATATATATATATATGTATATATATATTGATGGTGTAAGTGAAAGTGGTGCAGCTAAGACAGAGTTTATCCACCGAATCGAACATCGTTCCAGGTTGAGTAAATATTGGCTACGAGAGCCGCGTGCGTATGCAACCGCGGACAACCTGGATCGTCGATCCCTGGACTGCAGTAGACTGTACCTAACTGCCTGAAATATCAACGTCATTGGCTTCGTTGTTTCGCAAGGAATTAGTAAACTGTTCCACTGTTACTCCTCCTCCTTCGGACAAGCCTATCGTTGGTGTGCTACTGGAGTCAAACCTGAATCGCTACTGTGCCTGAAACATTGAACATAATAGACCGAGTAGATTATAAAAGTTACATTACGGTGTTTGATGTGCGACTGTGAGGCGGCCATATATGGACATCAAATGTTATTGTATAGAAAGATAGAGAACTTTCCCAGAGAGAAGTTCTCTATAGTAAAAGACATGTAGTTTTTCAGATTAGAAGGATTAGTAACTATAGTTATTTATGTGAAGCAGATCATGTGGAATTGGTCGTTAACCAAACCTCCGTTAACTAAGCTCATTCTCGTTTTTCTCGAAATTCTTTTAACACATTCGCAACTTCATGACTTCTACAGGATTCATGCGATGCGAAATGCTGCTGCTCCCAATATTACTTACCTGGATGCTTGGACGTACTGGTCCCAGCACGATTTCCATTCTACCGAGATTTGCTGGTTTAGCCATTGTGTTTCTTTGGTGTCCTGAGGGTCAGCCTGGCTAAAGTTTGCACCAGGTCGGCACCATCATAGAAAATCGCAGTTCTTGTGGATCAGAGTGGGGATTTGCCACCATGCGACTAGTTTGATGCCTGAACGGTGGTAGATCCTGCCTGGTATTTGTTTATTCATAGCTAGGTTTCCCTGATGGAAAAGCCGGAGACCTCATCTAGGGTGACCCTGCCGGGGGATGAATCCCCCGCTGTGCATCGCATCCCGACACCCAGGAACACCTCCCAACCACGATGAGGCGGTAAACCTTTAGGAGACTTCCAATATTAGATCAACATATCTCAGCTCATGGCGAATTCCAATAATTGCAATAAAAGCTTTTGGAATTCAGAATTTCTCTGTGTAGGCGACAACCCTCTAATCTTGCTGGGAACAAATCCTAATTTTCAGTAGCCTGCGGTATACATCTCTTCCACTTTATAGCTTCAAGGCTCATATTTCTAATAGAAAACCCAATTAGTAAACGTAATTTGCTCCGCAACGCTGCGACAGCCTCCTCACTGTATGGTTTATGTCTGAAGCTGCCGCTAAACCGTTGTATAGTTTGAATTTTACAAATTTTTGAGTTTTTTTTCTAAACTTGGATTTTATTAAAGTCTTGTTTTTCCATACATTTAAATTTTGAGAAAATTTGTATAAAAATTGCATGTACTGCTCACAGAGTCTCCCTCTACATATCTGCAAAATTTCGAACTCCTCGTACGCTCCATTCATTGAGAAATACCTGTCAGTTATTGAAAAACGAGCTTCGCCACAAATGTGCTAATGTGTGGGCTGATACGTCGGTTTTTTGCTTGGAATATTTAGATTTCGTCCTTTATGTGATGAAGAGGGTACCATACATGAAGTTAATAACTCACTTTATAGATAGATTCCCTGACCGGGAAAGAGTGTGTAAGAAAGGTATTGACATGGTGATCAACCTTTGCCAGCAAGCATACCAGTTCTTTGGAACATCCTGTTCAGGCCATCTGTTTAAGACAGACAACGCAGTCTGTTAACTAAATCTTCATCTAATGCATGATCTATTTCGTGTGATAACTATTACATTCTCACGCTTCACATCCCAACAAACCTGTCTCTTGCCAAGTAGCAACGTACTCAATCAACAGCCACTCATCAGTATCACTGAACTACATACTTTTAATTCTACTGAGTGACTTAATGCAAGAAATTTGAACTTGAAAAATATTTCAAACTTCAAAGCAATTCGCTAAAGCTGTTGTTACACATGCACAAATCCTGTCCAATAACACTTGAACTTCAGTGGGGTGGCGCGTCTTTGGCGAAAATGTACGAAACCTGTTGCGGCGAACGATTTGTGGTGCCTCCACCCTAAATACAAATTTCACATACTCACTCACACCTTTTACTCATATTGCCTATATTCCATGTTGTTTCTTCATTGTAGTCATCTCTACGACAGCTAATTACTTTGAAACCATACATCCATCATTTTATCAAATTGTGATCACTAGCTTTGATTTTTCTTGGCTTGTAATCATTATCTCCATACTTTACGAAATTACAATTATATGTGCATGCCTCCTGAAACACTTGCCATGACCTTTACGTTAAGTAGAAGTTACTGTGAATACTTCATTTAAGCTATATAACCAGTGATTATATAGTAAGGCCTGCTAAATTCACCTTTTTTCATGGTGAAATACGTGGGGGGAAGGATGAGAGGATGGTTAGTGACGCCGTCGATAAGGAGGCAAAGGTGATAGCTCGGTCCTTGACTCAACGTTCTCCTCCATTTCACATGGGAACGCCTTAGCCCGGCTATCTCCAAAACTACAAGGAGAAATGAGTGAACCGGAATTTTACGACATTCATAAATAAAGAAGACTAGATACTCAAACAGCAGCTGAAACAATGCACGGAATGTTTGAAGACTATTGTAGATGTTGGATGCGAGGAAACGACTCGTATCCAACATCTACAATAGTCTTCGAACATTCCGAACGCGAGAAATGCTGGGATCCGCACAGATGTGATGACGAGTCATGTAAAATTAAAGAAAAAGAAATGCATAATACGTAGCAAGAAAACCAAGACTGGGTGCTGGTTTGTTGGAATGTTGCTTCTTTGAGTAGCAATTTTCTCTACAGTTAATATCAGAAATAGCTTCCGTAGCATGGAGCATTTAACATACCTCTCTCCCTCTTCATGACTGGTTAAGGCGGTACACTTCCATGTATGCGCATGCTTATATCCAACACAGCAATTCCAACGAAAGCGTAAAAACAATTGAAGAGGAGGTACTGTACGCGGGAGTTCATTGATGGCCACCGCGAATAAGTAATACCAACTCTATTTCACTAGAGATTAACAACGAGTATTTTGGTGTACCCAGCTTTCACGACAAACATGTGCTATGCATGAAGACTCTCCCGTTTCCCTTACGAGTCATTCGACTACAAAAAGTGGTTATAGTCTGTAGAAATGATACAGCTGGTAAACTATCAATGCATGTAGATTTCGAAGAGAAAAATGAGTATCTGCTTTCTTAACTGTGTTATTAACTGGATCATTCTTGTGATTCACATGACACTTCGTTCAATAGTAGGTGTTCGCTTTTAATGTGACTGGAAGGCTAATAGCAAAGTCGTTACCGTCTCTATTCTAGGGTCCCTGTAATATCTCAAGATTGGAACGGAATCCTGTGCAGTATCCGAATTCGGCAAAAACCTCCTTTATTTCTCCAAGCTGCTGTTGTCACTCTTTTCTCATTATATCCAAGCAATCCCTGTTAGGAATGGGACGAATGCACATCTTCTTGGGACTGCTCTCGGTTGTATATTTTTTCGAGGCCATTGGAGGGAGCTACCTCATCTCAGCTATTCAGAACATCGAGCGGCAATTTCAAATTCCGTCGAAAATTTCTGGTCTGATGGTATCGGCAAGTTAGTTAATCATGTACTTGATTTTAATTACAAAGGTAGCTCTACACATAAATAGCGTGCAGTGTATGGTGGTTAGGTACTCATGCATACATTGCTGTCTACTCTATTTTTATTCTCACGCTAACAGAAGGAAGAAGTTTTCCAGCATAAATTCACTTCTTTCTGAAGATATCAGTATTTTCATGTGTAAACTAGTTTGGCATGCAACGCAATAACAACAACAACAACAACAACAACAACAACAACAACAACAACAACAACGATTGTTCCCAACATCTCTTCAGCTCAACAAGAGCAGTTCGTAATTCTACATGGTTAAAACGAAAACAAAATGTTTACAACAACACGATCATTCCTTGTCAAATAGTTTTGTAGTGGCCTCATTTATTTGTGATTTATTACCGACATACCGTTCTTAGGTCTTTAGCTAGGTTTTGTTTTCTTTTCATGCTTGCATCGTTTCAATGACACAATTGTGTAGATGAAATGAGCTTTAACCTTCACAGTCCGACATGGGTTGATTTGCATGCAGTCGCACGGTTCGAAAATGACGTCTGCTTTCTACATTAAACCAACAAATGACAGCTCAGAGTGAACTTTATTCCTTGAATTAGGAATTATACAGATCTTCATCAATAGTATACAAGATCTCTCATTCGATCAAGATTAAATTTTCATTCATTGGAGCCCATAAGTTTTACTTTTGTTTCCTTTGTTTGTCCCTGTGCTCTTATTTCAGAAACAAAAACATTTAAGCAAGTGGCATTTCGTCCAACACGATCATGTCTGCAAATCCGTTATTAATGCTTATAAGAGCCAAGATTTCGTTTCGACCTGTAAAATTTAAACTTCATTCTCATTATGTTCGGAAATTTCAATCATAACCAACTTAAAAAGGAAATAACGGTTTTAAAGAACTTTCTCTATGTAGATAGAGCGACGTCTCTTCTACAATCCGATCACGTTTTGGACTTTCCAAGTACACTGATTAAACCGAAAAACTACCAACAGTTTAAAAAAACCATCTTTGATTCCCTAAGTGTTGGGCTAGATCACCATGTGGTTGTGTTCCTTCTCTTCTCCTACTGTTAATATGTAGTTTTTTGACTCGTAATATAATATTTTTTCATTTGAGAGATGTGGGGTCATCCAATTTTGATCGCGTGTTCTTAGCAATGTGTATAACAGGTGGAAGGACCTTAAAAAGCTCGCTTGTGCAATGTGAAGAAGTCGAGAAAAACTAATCTCTACGCTAACCTTCTCTACGAAGGGACAAAGATGCCAAATGAGCTAAGAACAGCGGTGAACCAACGGAGTAGCTTTTCGAAGTGATTCCTCTCTGTCGAACGAAACCGGCTTTTTATGAATCGAATTGATTCGACGGCGTCGGGGGTTTCGCGTTTTTTGTCTCCTGCGATTTATACCGTAATCCACTGTGGAAAGGAGTCCTGTCAATCTTTAAGTCCACTACTTTTTATTCATCAAAATAGAAGCGATGAGAATTTGAATAGCTTCAGCAATGTATTCCAGCTTCTTTTATTCCGCCATCGGAGGATTCCATAACTTTGGAACTCGTGAGTTAACCAATGAATTAGCCCTTAGCGTTTATTTAAATGACGTTCACAGACGATGAAGCTCTTCGTAGACTTCTTAGCATTTCCCACCAGTTCTTCGTTGTTACCGCAACTTTACAACGCTTCTTTAGCGTTTCCTAGACGTAGACGACTCCGCTTACCGGATGGTTGTCATAACGCTGCTATAATTTAGATTTGATTTCATATAGCACTTCGATGTTGCTTTTCAATCCGACCATTGTGCAGAACGTCGTTGGTTATCTTAGAGATTCCATAAAAAATAAGCAAACAGTCTCTATCACGACTATTTTCCCTTTTTTCTATTCAAAGAACGGGTATCCATTTCTCCACAACTTTCCTGATTTTAATCTAAGTTATGTGGTTGTACTTGCGTGCAGTGTTTCCTCAAGGCTATCGTACAATTTCGAGTGGATCTTCTTCGGTGAACATCGAGTGGTCAATGGCAAAGAGTAGTGTCTGACCGTGCTCTTTCTCAAAGTTTTAATTTGGACTACAAAACTCTTCGTGACACCCAGTGATTCTCCGACCTTAAAGATTTTATGGCTAGGGTGAACGTCTATATTGCGACGTTTAAATTCATACAAAAAATCTTCTTGAAGTCGTTTTCTTGTCCAATTTTATTTCTATAGAGTTAATTGACCAGAATATAATGTTGGATTACTACAATAAATCATGATTATATTGAGACTAAAAATGGAATATAACTGGATTTGTACAAACCGTAAATATCTGCGGTTTATGAGCTTTCTCGCCATCCAAAACTTAAAAATAGTTGTTGTGTTAGAGGGTTAAATTTAAAGCATCATCCATACGGTTTCACTCAAGATTGAAGGGCGACTCGTGATATTGCAGGTGACCTTGGATATATCCCAACTGTAATATTTGTCGCGTATTTCGGATCGAGAGGAAATCGTGCAAAATGGATTGGAAGCGGAGCACTTCTGGCTGCGTTCACTTACCTCGCTATTGCATCACCAAATTTTATATATCCTGTTGTCGTTCCACAAGCTAATACGTCAGAAATACAGGTACACTTCTTGTCTCAAGGGTTCACACTTTGTTAATTCAATTTGCTAAAAGCAGTTGTTATGGCAACCTTTATCAAAACTGTTGTTATCCCAATCGTAGCTAGCAGAAAGACATAATCAAAGTTGTCAAGCTTTCATGGGATTTGGATGATTGCAGCAGCTTTAGCAAATCAATACATTAATAATAGATAGATGAAAATTTTAATCGTGTTTGTCGGAGCAAAAAGAGATATTATGAACATTAACGTCGAGCTTGCTCATATTCATGCGGCTTTGTGACTCGATGCCTTCCTCTGTCAAGGGCTGTCGTTACTCCTTGTAGTTCTTCAGTTTTCTGTCCACACTTTGAAAAAGACGAGTGCTAGTTTTTTTTCAAAGATTTCTATTATCCTTGTGATTTAATGATAACAGATTTCCCAAGATTTCTTAATGCCAAGACATACTGGCCAAACATGGTAAATCCTTGAGGGATGTGCAATCTACTCGATTTCATCAATCACTGTAGAGGTGATCGGTGCATATCTTTCTTATAAAATCCTTGAGGTGGTCTACTGATGCATCAAGTCAGTGTTGTTATCCAAGTCGAATCAATTTGCGAACCTCGGAGGGTTGGAATTCTTGGTGGACCATGGCGGTAGGATCGCACTAGCAACTGATCCAGTGCGCATTACAGTGCTCCTCTAATCATGGCGCTGTCCCATCCCTAAACAGGTGATGTCTCTTAACTTATATTTACTGCCTATTCCGCCTGTTATCACCGACAGAGTAGACGCACGACCGAGAGAAACTCAAGGAAGGATCTGGTATGGCGTGGTGGACAGCACCTGCGCCCACGGCAATGGTAGTTTATGGTTCTGAAGTCCTGGGGTTACAAGTGTTGCTCATACCTAGCCTCCTTGTATGTGTATGTGTACGAATGGGCTAACATCTCTCTGACATCTAAACAAATACTTGTTTATTTCGTAGGATTTCAACACCAATGTTCTTGCCGTCGTTATACACTTAAAAAGCCCATTTTCGAACGCTTTCCGAGCTTCGAAAATGGAGTGATGGCAACTATTGACCTTCAAGAATATTAGTTTTGCTACTTACAAACCAAACAGTTTTCTAAAGCTACATATTTCACTGCATACTGTTAAGATTTGTCAACCGTGAAAGTTAGAATAAGGGGTATGTCAGAGCGAATAGTAAAACACTAAAACAGTGAAATCTGGAATCATGAAATACAACAATATTTTTAATAACCCGTAACACAGACCCTCGCACTTTGTTATGGGCGCTTTATGTTCTGCTTGAGTATCTGCACATTTTCAAATCCCAATTGCGCTAATGGAGCAGACTTTGGCCAGGCTGACCTCGGGACTCCAGGGAACCACAATGACTTAACCAGCAAATCTTCGAAAAGTGGAGATTATGCCGTGGATCGCACAACCTATTAGGACTGGCCATTTAAGTATTAAGTAAGTGAGTATTTCCACTAATGGTAACTGTGAACTGTGAAGTGTGCACAAGATAATAAACAAGAGCTACCAAGTGTCAGAGTGGAAAACGCTGCCAAAAAAGAACGTGGAAATGGTGAGGCACGTAATTACTAGTAAGGGTACCACATGCGTAAGACCTCGGTAATAACGGCACTAAATAACACTTCAGCAAACTCAACAATGTAATGTGGCATTGGAAAACGAAGACCTGCTGCACACACTAATTCTGACCAGGTAATTGGATGAATACTAAGTCTGTTATGGCAATGTTTCCCTTCAAACATTCAAATGTGAGCTGCCACTGTCTTTTCCAGATAGATGAAAGTCTGTACAGTGCGTGTGGCGCAGTGGCTAGAGGCGCCCCACAATAGACATGGTATCGGTCACGCGCACCACTATCACCAAGCCTTCCAACCCTACGTGTTGGACAAATTAGCACCAGACTACTCTGTGAGGATAGCAACACTGACTCGATAAAACTGTAGGCCGCAACAAGTCAATGTATAAGCCAAATATGCATGCAATCACCTCTGACGATGCTTAGTAAAGTCGAATGCATGACACATCCCTCAGAAGTTGATCAACGCCGAGAGCTTAAGCGTTTTTTATTTACGTTTTGTTAGTCGATTTAAGCACCCACACATATGCTTTTCAGCAAAGACTACAGCCATCACCGTCACAACTATCCACAAAAGCTTCATTACGAGATTTATTGGATTACCCACTTATTCGGAATAGAATTCCCTCGAACACGCTACAGAGGCTGCTCGATTTAAAAAGCATTGATGATGACGACAAGGTCTCTTTCTTTAATCGTAGTTGCCTTTTTCAATCTATCTTGGAGTAATTTAATTCACAGTTAAGATTAAACGCACTTGTGACGCAAATGAAGAGGAACACCCATAAGTCCTTAGATTTATATGCGAAAAAATGATCTTACAATCTCTTCTACACGATCAATACCGTAGCTACCGTCCCTCAACAATGCATCTTAAATATGGTATCTCAACCATAGGCAAATGTTCTTGCAGTTTCCTTTTAGATGAGTGATTCTGTCACCAACTGGACGACTTATAACGATAATGCAGAGTACGCCTACTATTCCATTGATGGAGACCTGCTGAATGAGGTAAGCTAAGAGGCTAAATTTACACAAAGGCTCTTATCATTTTTAGCGGTAAATATTGCCCTGATTTGCTATGGTTAAGATCGCTCCAGGTTAACATTTTATAGTACTTTGGAGATCGTTTAGCACTAAATATAGTGGGAAAGTTGTTTGGATGTAATAAACCAACAAATTGGTGTTACACCGAATTTTTCGCTAGAACTGCTTTTAGGCGATGAACCTTGTTCCCGGCACACTTGCAGGCAACATCTCCACCAGTGAACTCCGCCAGTTTTTCTCACTCTTCGTTAGACGGCGCAGCGACAAAGCAAGCTCGGATTTATTCCGTATTCGACGTAGCGCGGTAGCTCCATTCACGTATTGTGGTCAACTGGTGAACAAATTTCGAAGAATTATGAAGGTACCTTCCTAGAAAAATCAAAGTCTTCGATGAAAGCTTTATCTCATATGTTGAGCATCAGAAGCTTCGTACTTAGTTCATTCATTAAACAATTTGTTTACTACTAGTGCAATGTAATTTTCGCATTTAATTAACGGATTTCAAAACATATTTCAGAATCTCCGTTGCTCGGATAACAGTGGTAATAAAAGCCTGTTATTTATTCTGTTACCCGCTTTATTTTTCCTTGGAATTGGTAGAACTATGCCTTGGAGTCTTGGCATTCCTCTCGTGGATGACAATGTCAAACGGAAAAACCTTCCTGCATATTTTGCCGGAATGTCATTTGTTCGTGTACTTGGACCAATTAGCGGATTTCTATTAGGAAGCTTTTGCAATAAGCTTTATTACACTCTACACCCACCCGTAGGAATTACTCCATCTGACCCGGCATGGATTGGAGCTTGGTGGATAGGCTTTATCTTTATTGGAGTTGTTACACTATTTCCATCAGTAGCGCTATTTCTTTTTCCTGTAGAATTTAAAAGGTGAGAAATTCATACGATCACTCTAAACGCAACCTAAAAAAGAGTTCTATTGCTATCATAGTGGTTCTGATGGGCGGAAGAAACGATTAAATCTTTTCGATAAGTGCAAAGATAACATGGAGAATAAGAGTTGCTTACGTGAAAGAGCAATGGGTGCGTTTCCTACTTCTTTATCATTTGTACTTTCAATGCCTCGCATTTCATTGCTTTCGATGTAGTGAGCAGTTTCAGATTTTCTGCATTCTTACGCTAAAGTATTCCGAACAAAAGTATATGTTGGATCTGTGCTGGGCCGCATCTGTGACGTTCTAGCCTTCAAGGGTTATCTCGTTTTCCTTCCAAAATATTTAGAGAACCACTTCGGAATTCCTCAGTATAAGGTTCATCGTTACATGGGCGAGTTTATGCTGATCTTCAGCAGCCAAATATATATTTAAAACACATAACTCCTATATACATGATGCATCAGTATCAACCAAAAGGTGTTATGTGGTCTCAATGAGTGTGGTATTTTACAGCAATGTTTGGCGTATTCGGTTTTGCTCTTGGAACGATAATTGGCGGCTTTGCTACACATCGCTATCGACTGAACGGAAGAAGGGCTGCCATGTTTGTACTCGTTGTTTCGACGGTGAACATGGGTCTATTTTTTTTAAAGGCGTTCGTTGCATGCGAATCTGTTGTGAACAGTGTTGGATTAAACGGCAGGTGATTGCTTCCGGTGAACTACAAAATTTCAGTACACTAGAATAGAGGACTCGCGCTTGTATTATCTCCTAATGCAATACCTTAAACGATTTTTTGAGAACTCTGCAGAAAGTGAAAAGGGATCTAGGAAGTAACAACGAGGCTTCTCTTTTAAAAAAAAGTCTTCTTTATTAAATATGTGTTCACATTTTTTCTATGTTCTGAACGTTTCACATATTTATCACTCACATTATTTACCGATAATATTCCTCATTAGGTATTACAGGTGTTGTAGCACTAGTATGCACGGGTGCTGTGCGGTGGATAGAGGTGACTTGCAGTGTGCACTGGACGGATCGCTAGTTCGATGCCGCACACGGGCATAACCAGCCCTTCCATTCCGTCGTGGTCGGCAAAGTGATAACAGACTTGTTTGGGAGGATGGCAGGGCTAACTTTGTGCATCGCTTTGCACTGAAAGTCATTGTATAGACCAGATGTGCTTTCAACCTCTTCTATGGCCCTTGATAAAGTCGAATGCATGGCGAATGCCTCCGGGATTGATCAACGTCGAATTCATTATCCTTTCATTTTTGCTAGTTACGATTCTATTCAGTGCACGCACTGTTGAAAATCATGTCAGGCAAATTCTTGTACATATATTAAGCAGGCTACTTTAACGCGTAACAGCCAAAGCTGGTTTCTCGGCAACTGACGATAATTTCTGCGCCGCTAGAGTATCTGATGGTATAGGAGTTTCAAATACATATAGAAGAGTCCTAAGCCGTCGCAGTAATCGAATTTTTTTTAAGTTTCTAACTAGCCATGGACACTAATGATATGGTGGGGAGCATCATCAGCTCCCTCTTCGCTCGATTTTTCAGCTTCATCCTTGAAATACTATTCCTGATGCGAAAAAGTGAAAAAATACGTTTCTTGATCGAAGAAAACAAGAATTTCATAATAGTAGGATGAAAGAAGATCCACGTATTAGGCCAAGATCTGTCGCGTTATGAACAACATCACTACCTCTGAGTTACTCGCCAGCCGTTATTGATATGCAAAACGATTTTTAGGGACAACAACTACAACTTTACACATGTCTGTAATTCAGACTGCGGCTGTGCCGATGCTCGACTGTATCCAGTTTGCGATATAAAAAGGGTATAAAAATTTTTTCACTTCCTTCCTAATTGCATTCTAGCGTGGTCTCGGTCATCAAAGATTCGTTTCAGATATGCTTTCTTCTCTCCTTGTCATGCTGGATGCCGAGAAGTGAAACTACACCATGATGAGACCGATTACATGGCAAGTCAAATTTCATTTGTTCGTATTGTTGAATTATTCGGTTGTGAGCTTCCTTGGCATGATTTAGGAATTCTCATCCTGCGACTGCGCAGATGGTGGAGTGGTCCGAAAAGATTTTTGTAAGGATACCTGCACAATCCCTACAATTATTTTCTTTTCTTTGGTACTAAGTGGTGCACTATTTGCTGGCATGGGCGTTGTACCAGGATTACTTATCTTACTTAGGTAAGAAAAAGCAGCAAGTGTTAAAAAAAATTCTCAAGCATGAATGTCGAATGCAGTAGGAGGTCCACCAACTAAGGTGTAATACATTGAAGGTGTGATCGCAGTGTAATGCAGATGCCTACACTCTACTTTATATTTGCCAACATTTTAGAGTATTGTCCAACATGGTGAGATCATGAAAATTGGACAAAAATTCTTAATAAACTCCATATTGTATACACATATATATAATAAGATCTATTGAGAGGAAAAAGGTTGTGGAGAAATGTAAATCTATGCTACGTTACGGCCTGGCAATTGCATTAGCTAGTTCAGCAAAAAATATTTATTGGAAATAAATACATCTTCAGGCCATGTGGGCTTTCTTTTGATTCCGCTGGAGGGTGAAGAAAAGAAGGATCCAAGGGCCAACAAGAACCCCCATACCTTCGATGTCAGGAACTTCGTAACAGACATGTGTGAGGAACGCTCTACGATCCATAAGGCTGACAAACGTCTTAGCACAGCTATCACAGGATTCCAAGAAGGATCATCTTGATCACCACTTTACGACATTCATAAAGGGCAAAAAAATCCTGAAGCAACAAACGAACCCAGAAACTCTGAAAACCCTTGTGGATAATGAATACTGGGAAGCGAGTCGCATGAAAGAGGTTTCTAGTTTCGCACAATAGTGATTTTGGGTGATGCAAATATTTATATTAAAAGGGAACTAATTGCAATTCCACACTTTGTCGCTATTTGCCGAGTTCCTAGAGCTTCGTCACTAACTCTGTTGGTACTCCTCAAACGGATACTAATTTCGTCAGCAAAAAGTTTTGGTAAAATTTTGTCATCAATGTATATCCTCTATTTAGCCATTGGAATTCGTCACTTAGAGCAAGGTCGTGAGATAGTAAAAGGTCGATTGAAGAACTACAATGTCTCGTTGCAGTTCCTGTACCACTCAGCTAGGATACTTATGAAGAAATTTTTAACTCTTTGATCGACCACTGGATTGTATTGTATTCGTTTCGACGCAACGATACTACTACAGATACGGTTTCGAAGAGGTAAATGCAGTAGGACCCCTTTTTAGAATCCTCCTACCTGCTTAAATGATTGTCCGTAATCCATGTCTACAAAACGATAATCTTCGTGAAGAGCATTCTACTAGTAAACCTATTACTAGCTACAAAGATGACTCCGGTCTCTCGTCTTTGAGTGTTGTTCGCGATTTCCAACACTGATGTGGTACTCCAAATTTTGTAGGCATGTTGCCATATAGGTTGTGATAAGCGCAGGCAGTGTCCGGCTCCCAGCTCGATGGCTTTGATCTAGTCCGGTCAAGCAGCTGTGTCTGTCTTAATTTTATTGATCGAATTCCTGAGTGGAAAATCTTGGATGACTTTTCTTCTGATAGCGGTTTGAGGTTTGGAATAAGAATTTTCGAACCGAAAAAAATCATGGCGTATGGTGGTGTGATCCTATCCGCATTCATTAGGATCGGTACCAGAACATTGTGTTCACATAGAACACGATGGCATCTCTTCACATTCTTTCTTCTCGAGCGGTTTTTAATTTCGCGATTTTCTCTGTCTGTCTGTCTAAGTCCTCCTGCGAAAGATCTACATGTGGCCTTTATTAGTAGCTACGTCAGTTGTGTTGCTGTATAATCAAGCTCAAGCTTTGTTCTTTTTTTCGAAGAACTTCTGATAACTAGTGGAGATGCGATACGATTTTCCCAACTGAAGAACTGAAGCGTATTCGGAACGACTTTTCAATTTTTTAATCAACATTTGCTGGTCTTTGGCCAACTTTCCCATGATCTGTCACGAAGGGAAGCACTTCTACCGAGAATTCTTTCATCACAAAGCTTTTCAAACCTAAATCTAAGTCAAACTTCGCACGACGAACGCATCTCGCCATCTTTTTCCTAATCTCGCGTTGAAATTTTCGACGATATATTGAATGAGTTTTCGTTTTGGATCATTTCCATAGAGATGTCACGGAACGTAATCAAAACTAGGAATGCTAATATTCTTCTGAGGCGGAAGCTAGGAACTGAGGATGGAAAAGCGAGGTGATGAATCCGCCGTTCGAGTTCAAGATGAGAAACGTCTGTCGCTTTTCTTGCTTTTCTTTCTATCGGGTGATGAAATGTAGCTTTATGTGCCCGTCAATTTCAAAAGTATCGAGAGAGTTTGAAACCGTTCTGGCCTTATAGGTAAAAAAAAACAATTCATCGTCTAAAGTGACGTCCTATGCAACGTGAAATTTGATCATCTGCTTTCCGTTGTTTCACCGTCCGATCTCTGATTCTGCAGTATACAACATTCAAACCATTAGGTTGCTGTCTTTCACGAAGCACTGAGGTTCTCAGGCCGCATGTCGCTATAGTTCAGGCAGTCGACGGGCTTTGTAGTTAGGTGCGAAATTTCCCAACTAACAACTAGGTTCCTACCAGAACGGCGGTAATTTATACTGTATAGGTTTAGGTGTGTCAAGCTCCTCAACCTGGAGGACCCCACTGGGTGAACGAAGCTGGTTGCCATACCGCATAGTTCGGAAGCCATTATGTATATGTATATATATATACATATTTACATATATGTATACATGTGTATATATATGTATACACACGTGCACATATGTACATATATAAATATATATATATATATGTATATACATATATATATATATATATATATATATATATATATATATATATATATATATATATATGAGAAACGCTGCGTGTAGTGCAGTGGTTAGAGGGACCCAGCAACACACATGGGTTCGATCCCCCGCTCCACGCTCACCAAGAATTCCATGAGGTCAGCAAATTGGTAGCACACCTACCTGGAAGGATAGCAACACCGAGTTAACACATCAGTAAACTACAGCGAGTATAGTACAGGCCAGATATGCGTTCAGTCACCTCTAGTGATGCATAATAATGAAATCGAATGCATGATGCTTTCCTCAAGAATTGATCAACGCTAAGAGCATCATCCTTTTTACCCTTTATATAGAACAGCGAGAGAGAGACAGGAAAAAAAACCAAGATGAACAAAGATGTGTTGGAACGTTTTCAGGTCTGTTCCATCAGATACTCGTTCACAATCTCTTGGACTTCAAGGACTTCTTGTATCCTTATTTGGCACATTACCCAGTCCTATTCTTTGGGGATACCTGATTGATAGCGCTTGTTTAGTATGGGAGACCTCATGCACAAGCGACAGAGGAAACTGCGTAATCTACGAGGCACACACACTTAGGATGAGGTTACTTAAACATTTTCTATCGTAGTAACACTTTACACTGAGTTATTTTCTAGTTAATTGCGGCCTTAATATGCATGGAGAAGATCAGTCAAATAACAAAAATTTTTTAAGAATGCACGTGATGTACACCATAATTCGTATAGTTTCCATGTTCACCGACATATATGTCTGGTATCATGCAAAGAAATTAAATATTATCGACGGCGACGAGATTGAAAGAGACGGCAGTGCGGTAAGTCAACTTATAATTAGAAAAAACAGACTCACGCTTAATCTACTATTTATTCTACGCTACCATATTCAATCCTCTATTCAATCGGATTAGTGAAATCACTTGAAGATAGGTACTAGAGCGGTCGTAGGCAAACTCTTAGACGTGACGCAGTGGAAATCCAAATCATACGTGGTTCGCACGGGTGAATCCAGATCTAGGTGCAGGGGGTGCACATATCAAACTGTTCACCTGCTTGGAGTGGTCGATACTGTCCTTGTAGTGATATGGTCAAAGTTCTTTAACTGTAATTGCATAGTTCTTAATCAAATTAGCATATGTCAAAGCAGAAGAAACAAAGACTACAAACTGGAAGCGAACATTACGTCTATCGTATTATTCTCTAAACTGTCATGTTGACTGTGATAAGGCATAAATGGTAATTCATAAAGCGACAATCTATGTTGGACCCAAATTTTAATGCATCCTACAAACTTTCCTAGTTCAGCCCTATCATGAGTAATCGTGTTAATGATCGAACAAGTCAAGCTGTCATTTGCAAAGCATGAATTTCCCAATTTCTTAGTTACAACTTTTAACACTTACTTTTCAAGACGATCGAAGATATCAGGAAAGGATCCGTTCGTCTCAATCCTCTTCCAATTAGCACAAATTAATCTCAAATGAAAATTATTCTATGCAAATTGGATGATGAACAACTGACTCACTGATGTGTAAGGTATCTGTCATAAACATTACTATCTCTTGTAAAAATCTTGGAAAATACTTTCTTATATCAGCACAATCTCACTTCAGTGATGCAGTAATTTCGAAGTGCATGTATCTCTTCATTGCAGGTGCTATTCACAAGTCTTGCTTACAACGGAGTACATTATTTTCCGTTGTCGTGA
This sequence comes from Angiostrongylus vasorum, assembly GCA_018806985.1. Lineage (NCBI taxonomy): Eukaryota > Metazoa > Nematoda > Chromadorea > Rhabditida > Metastrongylidae > Angiostrongylus > Angiostrongylus vasorum. The sequence goes on along the minus strand of JADANN010000354.1, from coordinate 612,597 downwards.
TCCTCCTTTCAAGATTAGTTATCGACAGTGGTAAACTACACTCCTAACCATACCAACTTAGTGGTCCTGTTCATGGCAGAGGTGTTGTGCGTATAAATGCTGCTGTCCTGTTCCAGTCCAAAACAATTTCATCAAAACTAACCGACATGATTAATACCACACCTGGCTTTATTTTTTACCTCATGATCTTCTTGTTATCAAAGAAGGAAACAGAAGCGTGTAATTCTCCTCTAGTATGTTTTAATCTAAAAGAGAACGGCTGCTTTCAAAACAACGTAAAATCAATAAGTTATTGGACCAAAAACGTGATTGAACTAATCTTCTACTACTTCAGTTTAATTAATGACACATCTGTTAGAAAATGAGGTTGGAAAATCATTCCTTCGTTTTATCCTCTCCATGCTATCAATAGCTTAGTGTAGCGTAAGCTAACCCCTTAATACTCATGTAAACAAGGATGAAATGGATTTCGAGAATTCGAAGCAGAGCATACGTCGAGTTCACTTTTTGGACAACGAAGTAACGTTGGTAAATGAAGGACCATAAAACGATGTTTGACAACGCAAATGCGGTGTCTAAAAGTCTCTTCGCTTAAAGTTTGGAATTGTCCCTATGGAAAAGAAAAGCAAAAAAAAACTTAAATTGCCCGACGTCGTGGAACATTAAAACAACATACGAATTTACTGAAGATTTCATAAATAACATTGGTCTTTGGTGTCGCTTATTCAACGATACATAACATGTTAGAGACAATATGAGTCACATATAACCCATACGTGGGCGAAAATGATTTTGTCCTTTAACTTCAAATAAATATATCTCAGTGCAGTTATAATCTACAGTTCGTTGCCAACTATGTACAAGTTTACATACTTTACGATGAAAATCTGGCTCTTGATGTTCCACCCAGTAGGATGCAATGGTGTCCTCAGCTGCATTCCTCATATTTGTACTGCTGCACTTACGCTAAAATTCAAGATAAAATGAAACTACAATGTTCTAGGTTTTATTCACTGCCTATTACTTTCTGGTAGCAGGATATTATGTGAACCACAGCATTTTTTTTATTTCAGAAAAGATAATAATGATTTAAAAAGTCAGCTTTACACAAATTAGAAATGAAAACGAATGTGTTTTAGGCTTGTACACATTCTTGCGCGCAGTCGCTTGCTATCAGACTAGTATCTGAGCATAAAAACACTGACGTTATACAACAATACGCCTCCGCAAGTCACCATATCGGACAGCTATGCCTTCAATCACCTTTACGATGCTTAATGGAGTCCAACGCTTGGCGCAAACCTAAGCGATTGATCAACAGCAGCCCTTACATGCTTCATACATAGCTTTAATAAGACTCCACAGTGTTATTACTACAAAGAAGTCCCTATTCTCAGCTCTCAAGTGCTCTAGTTATCGGGAAATTATCGGCAGCCGTCGAAAAACTCGCGTTGTTGCGAATGTGTTAAGAAACTCTGTGTGGCCTTATATGAGCAACCTCAAGCACAATGATACGTAGCTTGTCACCAGACATCAAGTAGCAAGGTTGAGCGACCATGTTCTTCTTATGAGGCAAGTGTGACTACAAATTCTCTCGTTTTTTCCTCACATCAACAGGATCTTTCTGGATTTTTCCCCTCTTTTTCTGTTCAGACGATATAGTGGAAAATAATGAACATGAACCCGAATTTAGAATGGCTGAGGTTAAAGTAATTACATCTGAAAGGCAGCAAACATCGTTTAAGTAAAAATTCATGAAATGCACGAATATTTATCAAAATTGGAAGGAGGACATTAACTGTTAGCTCACACAGCAGGGTAAGTGGAGCAATGTTGAAACCTAGCCAACTTTGTTTCACGATTCCACTTTCCAAAGGCTAGGCAATTAGTTTCATTATAATTCACTATCTTAGCTATCGAATTAATATTCGAAGACTAGGATGAGTAATGATTAGAATTCGAAAGAAATTCCTCTATCCTATGTGAATATGACAACAGAGTGATAGAAGGAAGAGTAAAAAGATATGTCACTTCCAAAATTAAACAATTAGCACAATAATGGGAACGAAGAAACAAGGATAAATGGCAAATGATAGAGGTTAGTTCCTTCGAGAACCACACACTGGATCTTATGTCGTCATTTCTAAAAATGAGAACATCGGAGTATTTCAAGTACAACATAATCACCACTCAGAAAAAAAACAAAGGAACAACGCACTTTCGGCGGCATAGCAGAGACAGAATGTTGTTGTGCAGATAATGAAGAATGGTTTATACTAGTTTTTCTTTGTTGAACCAGTGCGGAAATATTGTTCAAAACCTCTGGTGGAGCGTATTGGCGTAGCAACTGGTTTTCGCCTTCTAATGAAGACACCTGATAAGAAAAGCCAGTAGTACAGATGCAGAAATCACTTTCGTAGGATTATGAAAAAGTAGACATCATTTACTGTGCAGTACATAGCCTTTAATAAATAGGGGCGCGATCATAATCTTTCTAGTGACAGATGACCAAATGCTGTTAATTGAAGTGTGGAAAAGGCCAATTAAATAAAAGAGATTTAAGAGAAAGTGACATTCACTTTATTTCTGTGTGAATTTCTTCACAGCTGTTTTTGTCCCGCATTACTAGTTTACCTTCCTATTTTTGAATCATTACCTGCGTAAATGGACGCAGCATAGCTTTTCACAAGTCAAAACCCTAGTATAAACTGTACCAAATCTAAAACGCACTCTCATATTTTAAAACAGTACTAAATTTAAGCCAACGAGCTGCGTTAATTCGAAAAAATTATTTAAGGAAAACACAAACCCTTTGCTCCAGTTCTGCAATGGTTTGACGCAAAACCTCAACCTCTTCGCGAACAGCAAAAGTGAGGTGTGTTTTAACCAAGTCCTAAAACATAAACGACATCAAAGACGGCACTTATGAAAGCTTCACTACACATATAAGAGAGAAAAGTAGGAGCTGGTGACATGAAACCTATCTGACAACAAAGCACAGTTACAACCGAATGTTCCAGAATAAATCAAGGATAAGATGGTATTCAACATATCCATGTGCTTAAAATTAAATAAAACCACTGTTTTATTATAAAATATGTTGCTATAAAATGTATAAACTTCATTAAAAGCAATACCTAAAAACATTAATTCCTAAAACAGAATGAAAGGAAGCAAAAAAAGAAGTTGCTTTTCGCTCTCAAGTTCTCGCTAGTAAAACAAATCTCGAATCATAAAGTGGAGGATCGACAGATAAGTGTTAAACACTAATCTACTTTTTATAGTCCATTAACACGCACGGAAAATAGAATCCCGTCCATCGTGTCAGAAAATTTGGAAAACATTAATAGAGTAATCAACACCTACTACTTATCATACCTAATTCGCCATTTGTCCACTATTATAACAAATAGTTCTTTTACAGCATTCTTAAAAATTACAAATACAACCACTTCACTGGGAAAAAATAAACACTCATAATACAAATTCCCGCCTTGCTAACAATAGCACGACGAATTTGTTGAGCTTCTCTGATGACTAGGAAGTTTTGCTCAACTCGTATGCCGAAACCCATTTAAGACACGCTACGGGAACCTTTAAGTACTACATCTGACTAGTTATTACACATATATTTATCATCTAAATTTGTTATAAAACAATAAATTCACTGCGAAATATACAAATATAAATGTATTTCAGTCAAAAAAACTTCTCAATGGCAGGAAAATTGTATTGCTTATTAACTTAGTACAGTAGTCAGATGAAGTTAGTGATATATCCGCCACATGTAATTTTCAATGGCGCTCGCGTGAAACAACACGCAGTTTCTCACTGCGCACCATACGAATCGAAAACAAGGCACATTGGCCATATGCTACTTCTCATTCACTTATTTTTCACTCTACAATTCAGAACTTCCTATGCTTTCTTCTCATGTAACTCCTGTGTTTATTTCCCACGTGCCGTTTACGTTTTTATAAGTGCTATCTCGTGTTTAGGAATGCCTCCATCTCTAGTCTGCGGTGAAAAAAAGTAGTCCACAATTGGTGCTATCTGCCTATGACACACAATTTCGGATTATATGTAGAATATACTTCGGTAATTTTCCAAATGTCATCTACATAACAAATTCCATACTGCGATCACGATTTACCATTGCGGTTCAAAAGGATGGTGCAATCAATTAGTGGTCAAAAATCGAATGTTCAAGCCCTGATGAACATCGGCACAAAACAAATTGGAATTTCACTTCGGTAGAACCCTTTCTTGAGATGAATAATAATAGAATGAAGACTCTGAAGTGAACGAGAATCTCCTGAATTGTCCCTAAAAGATTCCGAAAAAAGTGAGTCGGATACTGAGAACAAAGGTGATGATGATGACGATAATGAAGCAAACGGTGAGATCCAAACAATGTGGTAATATCTGAACCTTAAATTACAATTAGTTGGGAGTGCAGTAACCATTTCTTGGATACATAGAACTGATATATTTCAATGAATTACTTATAGCCGAAATTTGCAAACTGATTGTAAATCTGACCAATAGATACAAGACAAGGACAACTTGTGGCAACCGACCACTGCTGAATAGCTTAACCAAAAGACTCGTTGGCCAGTTCCTTGAGATTGAAACTTCTATACTACTAGGGTTGACAGATTACTGGCGCTGCAGCCTGATCCTCAGAAAATATCCTGATGAATAAAGCATAATGTGAAGAACCACGTTTTAAAAGCTGTTAGCCCACCGTAATTTTGCAGATAAAGGGAATACAGTGGACAACCTGATGCGGAGACACAGAAAAACATACATATAAAAGTTCCTGCTTACTCAACATGTCAAAAGGAACTGCAAAATGATCTAAAAATTGGGGAAAATAACTGTATTCATAAGTGACTAGTGCCGTTAAAGAGGGAGAACACTTCAACACCACACAGTATCGAAGGCTATAACATCATGACATAAAGAGATGGAGTTATATTCTCCTGTTCTCCCTATGCAAGAAAATTTGCATTTGGTATGCATGCTTTTCCTTCTCCATGACTTCTAATTCATAACTTGGGCATACACGGGATTTCTTCACTGGCTTCTTTGATGAATACATGGGTCTAATGTGAAAATGTGCAAAAAATAGCGAAGTATGAGTTAAAGCATAACCATATTTGAATATGACCGAACATGAATATGAATAGAGTGCACATGTCTATATTCTCAAATAAGTTTAATATGAAAGAAACCCTTGGAGTGTCAAAAAAAAGGGATACAATCTCATGAAGTCAAAAGAGATTACTCAAATATCATGACTCCGAAAGTAGTTCAGAGTGAAAAGCAGGGAAAGGCCAAATCCAAATTCTGGAATATTCTTCCAAGCCAATTGAAATCCCATTCAATCACGAAACATTTACAATTCTGGTTTAACAAATTGATTTAAGTTTAAAGAGGATAATCAGTAAGTGCAAGGAAAAAGCATTGATCATGAAAACAAGGAATATAATTCCCTATGGAAATGTTTAAATAAAAGTCCGACAATGAATTTACCATCGCTTGTTCAATCTTGTTATCGATCGCAACTACGTTTGGAGCCGATAGTGAGGCTGCACTTGTAGAAGTAAGACTAAATATCGACAGAAATGAGAAAAGTATTAATTAACGCTCAAACATGTTTCCTCAATAAGTCAGCTAAATAAGGTATACAGTGGCAGTCTCGACTAGCGCCAATGGCGATGAAACCAAAGCAGAGAAAACATTAAATAAATCGTAAAGCAAACTCACGTTTCATCTTCACCTGAAGAACTACCTCCTGCTAATGCTCCTTGTGCTACTATTGCCTAAATAGGAACAGATATAGAGAAACTAAACACAACTGCAAAAGTTTGCAGGAAATAACACTGATATCTCCGAGATGTTTTAACGCATATGCGATCGCCGTGGTGACTATGAATAACTTCTCGAACACTAGAAAAGTTGAAAAATTAGGAACTTTACAGACTGATAGAAGCTCCACTAAAAGGCATAAACCGTTAATGATATTATTTTAATACCAGAGTTATTTCAAAGTCACATCTCTAAGGAACTGGAAACAAAATTTGGGAATTTTAAAATGTAAATATTTTCGACAACAACATCGTATCTTGCCGGGTGAAATCCCACTTGTTCAATCGTCTTGTCGTTCAAATGTGAGCCTACGCGGGAGAAAAAGGTCAAAGAATCTTGTGGTCCTCAGAGAACCGGAATATCACCTTGATGGAAAAACAAAGCTTGCATAACATGAAAGACCACCTTTTATTTAACCTGGGCATAAATAAACAATAATGTCTCACGAACCGCCCTGATGTAAATTTAGGTTTTATCCTTTCTTTTTCAAATGCAGTGATTGATTTTCCGGCGATTTCGCCTTACGAAGAAAGAGACGCAAGTTTAGACGTATTATACCATGCAATATTTCAATATTTGGTTAATATTTCCTAATTCTAACGAAAACTTGATATAAAAACCAATCTAAAACTCTGCCTATTAAAAAAAACCCACCTCTACTTTCTTAGCTGGAGTAAAGTCAACCGTGTGTTCTCTGCACATTATGAACAATAAATCTTACTCAAAACAAGAAATCAATCTGAGATAAGGCGCCATATCAAATGTGATAGTTAGGCAATTCCATTTTCCATTCTTTTCCGGATCTTTGAAAATTATCCGGTAAGTCCCGAAGGTTTTGCGGGCTGACATATCTGATTGTTGCTCCAGGATTGTGATAACCACGTGGCATGGCGGCTTATCTGATTGATTTCTTGATCCTGAATAAGATTTATTGCCCATAATGTGTAAACAATACACGGTTAATTCTACACAACCTAAAGAGTTAAAAGTTGACTTCCTCTAGTAGGACGATTTCTATATCGGTTTTCGAGTTAGATTTTCATTAGAATTAGGAAATGTCAATAATAAAGTACGGCACAGAATAATACGTCTAAGCTCTGAGGAAGGCGAAATCTCCAAAACGTCAGCAATCGTATTTAAAAAAATAATGGACAACAACCTTGTACTAGCTTAAACAAAGCTTGCATGTTGTTTAAAAGGATCTGAACACCGCTTGTGCTTCTATCTCAATAAATAAAGTTAATTACAAGCCGACACCCGCTCGTTTAAAGTTGGAAGCCGCAAATAATATCGCACACGTAAATCATATCATCTCAAATGTGCTAAAAGCAGAAACTTTAAATTCATCAAATGATAAGTAGAGAGCAATTCACCACACCTTACCTCAGGTCTAAGAAGATAGAGGCGTGTCCACATGTACCAATGTCAATCATTATCAAGAATGTCAGATTTTAAAGCACATTAGTCTTCCGATAATACATTTCATGAACGTTATAAGATGATCCAGATTGGTATATATGCACTAAGTTAGTTGCTAAGTGTTCTCTTCAAAGGAAAAAAAGATTTAACGAGACTTTGAACAAATGCAAGGTGAGTTACAAAGCTCATATTCAGCTGAAGCTAAATTTTCTAGTCAGACTATTTCACACCACAGAATATAATCTAACACACAAGTTCTATCCACAATGCCATTGCATCATGTCTACTTTCAGTTCAGGAACATTCAAACAAACACGATCCCGATATAAAATGAACGGCCTTTCAAATAAATGCCCCTTCAATTCACCAGATGGTTTGAAAAATTCGAATAATCTCGATTGCAAATCACATGATTGAATCATCTCAAATCACTATGCGAATACTATCCGAAAACGTTTTCCAAACAAATATGAAATTTCTGATTCAATCAATGAATAACTTTATTTTTCGATTTTTTAATTTTTAAAGAAAATTTGAACCACTGAATAATCGGTTTTGGATAATTGTGATTTTTCCGTTAAAAGTGCTCGTAAAATTTAACAATAGAGAAGATTTACGCTGCCAGCAAATATGGTAAGGCACTTTTCTTGGTGTTCAAGGTTTATTATGCTGCGAAAATGCCACATTCAATAGAAAAACTCAAAGTTTTCTCTTTTTTTTTGAATTTTACAACATAGTAATTTATTGCTGTGGAATACTTGACAAGCTGCATAATTCAGTAACCTACAAGAATATCGATTTGTCATAATGACGTTAGGTGGGAGGTCCCTAAATAGCGAATAAGGAGGTTAAAGTCAATTCAATTACCGGTGAGTACCCTCGACTCAAACCTCTTAAATGGAAAAATAAGAATGAACGCTCTTGTACTACAGATATGATGATATTTGTGCTCAATTAAGTGGCGCCAAAGTGGTAGCTCTAACTCGCAACACGACTGAAAAAAACTCTTCACTAGTGTTTGTTTAAGTCAATCGATGATCAACGGGTTTAACGGTAATCTTGTTTCACTCAACTTGACCACAAAAATTCAGTGTTCTTATATATCACAAGTCGAAAGAACAATGAAAGAACGGAAAAAGAAGACTCATCAAAACTTTCTACTGTTACGCTGCACGATATGGTTATCAACGAGCATCTAACTCAATCATGCCTAGTCACACGTCCAGTTTAAAAGACGATAGATGGCGCGTGTTAAGGGCAAAATATTAACAAATACGGAAATTGCGAAAGAGAGCGAAAAGATCACATTTCTTTGTCCCTCCAAACTTTAATGGTTAAAGGTCAGTCCTTATTGATCAAAACACTGAACTATCCGGAAAGTTCCACAATGAAAGTTTCATGGCGTATAACGTTCGTACTTCCAAAATTTATCGTGCATCAACATAAACAGCACTTATAGAACGTTGGTCACTTCACTTCCTATGAAACAATTACTTAATCCTCTAGGAACCTTAACTATCTTATTGGTATTTTCCGCAGTGCTTTTGATTTTATGCTACCATGAAAAAGGAAAACCAGAACCAACTCATGCCACACATCCTCTAAATATGCTGTATATGAATGAGGGGGTGTTTCTTGTCATATAATCGAAAATGGTTTGCAAAATTCAGAATAAGCAGTGAGTTTATTCGCAACACCAAACCGAATTCTGCGTTCATGTTTGCTGTAAACGAGACCTCATTATATAAGCTGTTTCCAGAAAACCAGTGCTAGAAAGCGTCAAACATTTCAAAAAGCAAAGCATACATGAACATTTAAACCTCAGTCATGTAAGGAGGGATTCTTAGATCACCGTATAATTTCACAAAGAGGAACTTTTTTACTTGCATATCATCCTACGAGTCTCTATTGAAACTGTATTTTTTAAACAAATGAATGACATGACCAAGTAAAAGAGATGACACCTTAAATTCATGAGAGCTCAGTGGTTATAGACAACGATTTCTCTGCCGAACGTGCACTTCCCTCTCAATGCTTAGTGATCTTCAAAGGCCAAAGTTCTCTGTGCAAACTTTCCCATGAACATTCGTTGACAATTTCTCATGTCGTTTTTTCCTGATGTGAGAATTCGGGGCTACCGTACTGTGCTTTGGATCAACCTTATCAGACTGTGTTGCCTGAGAAAAGTTCTCCCACCTCCTCTTCAGACTATCTCTTCAACTACTTTAGCCAAACTCCACTTATTATACTACGACCATAACCAACTCCATAATTAACTGGAGTGAGTTCTCTCTGCCAGGGCTCTTACAATCTCCTTCTTGGCAGTGGCGTTTGTATTCTTCACCCCTTTGTATATTGTCACACTGTTAATATCGTACTGTTATTATTGCTATAAATTGATATAACAAAAACTTGAGATTCTGCTTTGTGACAACATACGAAAAGTCCCGCATGGCATATTCATACAAAGGTGAGCAGTCAATTTCAGCTAACAACTCTATGAAATAACTATTCGAACTGTAGTACTTCTTTCACTGTCAACGTCAGATTTATTGGTTCATTGGCCTAACCATTAAAATTCCGAACTACAGTCGTCTGATCAAGAGGATCAAGGTCAAGAAATCACCTCTGGTGGTTTGTGAGTCGTAAATTATGAATTATTTTCACGTAATCGGATCATGAATTCAAAGAAATACAGCACCCAAGTAGCAAACTAGCATGATACCGAAACGAGTAAAAGAAACTGGCCAGTCGTCGCTGCGTTTTCTACAATTACGACAACAACGGGTCACAGGAACTTATGCTGAAGACATCAAATTATAGATAGGACGACTCCTTCAATTGCTCATACTCCCCCAAGCTCGCATTATCGGACCGTTACCTGTTTTTACCTTGTAAGGTGCATAGTTAAACTCTTTGGACACTGTTGAAACACGGATTTAAATTGATAAGGTTACACAATGTTGATAAATAGACTTATTCGGTCAACATTTTCATGTCTTCGTCTTCATCGGAGCCAAGGATCCGAGATGGTGGTCCACAGATGTTCATTTGCTCATATTCTCGATGTGGCGTCTTCCTAGTCGCACCGAAACGGATCTTCCTCAGTGGACCACCGCACGTATGAGGAATGCTCACCCGGTAGTGCTCTTTTATACAAGGCGGTTGTTGTTGACACGACTATCCGTTGATAACACTTTGTTTTTCAATGGATAATCCACCCTACAGCATTCGGTGGTATGTTAGCTAGCACACAGCACAGAAAAGAGCACTGCCGGGTAAGCATACCTCATTCGTGCGGTGTACCACTGAAGAAGATCCGTTTCGTAGCGACTACGAAGAGGCCACTTCGAGAAGACGAACAGCTGTGGACCAGCGACTTGGATCATGGGCTCTGATGAAGACGAAGACCTCGAAACGTTAAACGAACAAAACTGTTTATCAAATGTATAAGCTCAGCAATTTAGATAGATGCTATTTTGCTACCGAGGTTAAGTGACGGTTGGTCTGAAAACTGTTAAAACGCATTAAATTGACTTTGGCAGTATAGATTGACTCTGACAGTGAACAGCGAACCTTTTATAAGGAAAGGATTTCCTGATTACTGATTTCTCCTCTAACTCTAATCAGATAGCAAAAGATCAAACACCTGCGAGGCGCCTAACGCTTTTTGCAGTGTTTCATTCAAAATGACTTTGAAACCGCAAAACTTTTCGGACGACCGAGTAGCAAAACATCCCAATAGCCTTAGAATACTCAAATATTGTTCTCAACTTATTCGAAAGGCCCAGTGTTTTCAGAAATTTACCCTCTTCTCGACATTTTCAATATTCCTACAAAACGGAAACTTGGCGTCATTTAAATGTATTGCGCGCCAAAAAGTAAGACTTATTTGATTTCGTAGAATATTACTCTATTGTACTACGACACAAAGCACAAATGAATACTCGATAGTAATACAGACGATTAAAACACCTTCAAATTAACGCATAACAACAAGATTTATGCTGATATGAGTGCTAAAATTGGTCACTTCAAACCGAATGTTCTTGTACTAACATGGAAATCATACATAAACTTTCAAATTTAACGTGCCTGAGCGGTAGTCGCCATTGTCAACGTTGAGCTTGATAATGAATGAGAAGAAGACATGGGTCGTGTTCCAGTAACCTCAATTAGAGGGTTCTTTTTAGAATAAAATCACAATGTAGGAATAAAAAATGACAAACGAATGAAAAAATAAATGAATCAAAATGTACCTAGGCATTTAATACAAATAAAAAAAAGGAGCAATGAAACAATGCAACGAATAATCATTGGAGGCTAAGGACTAATATGAAATCCTTTCACACGAAAATAGTTTCGCAAGCGAATATTTCAACCACCTTCCAAACACCTAATAAATTTTTTGCAGAAAAAAAAACAATAAGTTCTACCAGGACTACTGGCATTATGAAAAATTAAATAGTAGAGGCAGCGCTATCAAAAATCACTGGAATGCGTTATCGTGATTTACATCAAACAATTCGTCTTCACTAACTAGTGAAAAGTCATGGTTTGAACATCTAAGCAACTTATCCACCCATCCCCCAGAGAAACTTTTGTGGAATAAGTAGAGGAAACCTAGTTGAAAGACCACTATTGTCAATAGTAATAAGCATGAACAACCAACAATGAAAACTAACCCTCGATGGATTCCCTCTTTCAAGTTCTCTTATAGCTTGTTCAGTAGCTTCAACATGATGTGTGTTGTGTTGAGGAGTCGATGGCGCTGGAGCTATAGAGGTTACCACAATTGTAGAGGACTCCTTCTGAAAACTGTCCTTCGGAGTAAAAACAAGACAAAAAATCGTAGGTGTGGAGCTGAATGAGAGCAATTATTCCATGAGGAAAAGCCTCCGAAGATGCATCAATCGTACTTTAGCAGGGAAATATTGAAAGATCCTGTCACGCTGTGTGCATGAACATTCTCATCATTGTGTGGTTATAAAAATTACACCAGCAAAAACTGGCAAACAGAATAACGACAGAAAACTAACTACGGGAGACGAAATTGCGTCATTCGTCGGCACATCACTTGGAGCGATCTTAGCCTCAGCGGATTTCCCATTTGATGACGCCTTCTCCACAGCACCGGCTCCGTCTCCTACTCATTACGTGTCATAGAAGGGAAGGAGGCAAATGAACATCAAATAGACAATTTCTTAGCTTCGGAGATACAAAAAATATCGCACTTACCCTCGCGTTCTCGAATATCGGTGAAATCAAGAATTTGATCGCGCGAATCCGTATGGTCATCTTCGCGATAGTCACGGCATTTCCACCGACCACGAGTGAAAACACCAGGTACGGGCACTACCTAGAATAATTGATGTGATGCACCTTGTTGAATTTTGAAGCATAATGAACAAAGTCTGGTAACGCAGTATGGCTACGTTGCGGGTCTACGACAAAGTGGTGTTCGCTCCGCAAGTTCCACTGTGGATATGGTAACATTGTACGGTAATAAAGTATGGCAGTAATACCAGAACGATAGTGGCAAGAATTTGAAGAAAAAACACATAAACGTGGTGGATTCATCCAATATACCTATAAAAAATGAACATGCCACTTCAGCTCATATAATAGAAGGATAAAGTATAAGACTCTCGGAGTTGATCAATCCCTGAGAGATGCGCCATGCATTCTAAGCATCGTTTGGAGTTGACTGTACGCACATCTTGCCTTTACAATGACTCGCCGTTGCCTATTGATGTACCGACTCAGTGCTGCTATCCCCCCAGGCAAGTTGGTACTAACTTGCTGACCCTGGAGGGATGGAAGTCCTGGTGGGCCAGAGGCGCGGAGATCGATACCATACATATTGCAGAGCGCCTCCGACCACTGCGCCACACGCTTCCCATCGTATATACTACTTCAGTGAAAATACATAACGGTGTGATATTGGCGATGACGTATCACTCATCGTAGTGACATTGCGCCACATGTATTATTCATTTGACTCCGTTTAGATCATATGAAATAAAGCATATTCTGTTAAGTTTGCCTTAGATATGAATAATATTGAAAATAAACGAAACGTAAACGATTTCTTTACTAGAATCAACTTACATGGAACTGCCTTTCTCTTGGAACCCTGACGGTGGTAGCCATTGCAGATGATTTGTTTAACATACCATACTCGGCACAACCCATTACAGATCAAGCATGAAGCATCACGGAGAACATCGAGCGTCGACGTTTTATGATCTGGAATTACTAGCTGTTCGTAAGGGAAATCGTGTTCGGAAGAATATCACCGCACATAAAATGGTGATAAACAACAAATGGACGAAAACGTACACCGCGACCAAAATTATTAGGACACAACCAACGTTCTGGCACCATTAAGAACCTGAAGCTCATATGCACCCAGCAGTGACATCACATAAAAAATGAGTATGAAAAACGTGAAGTTCGACAGCGGTGTACTGAATTTGAGCATATTCAAGTTAAGATGAACGATAGACACTAAGTATGCATTGAAATTAAGTACAATGTAGTTCGGCACAGGAGCAAAGTGGAACTGTTCTCCTGTACATAAAAATTCCAACAGCGGCAATTTGATGTTGTGTTGACTCCCTAGTTAAAGATAAAGCTAAACAAGAAAGATATTATTAGAAAGTACTGAAATTCAACAGCTTCGAAATAAAGAAGGTTGAGCAAATGAGATACGTAGAGGAATTCAAAATTTTAAACTAAATGAAACGCTTCCACCATGAAGTCATTCCATATTATAGCGACAGAGACCATTCAAACAAACTAGCCAACAGGTTGCAGATAACATTTAACCATTCTTCGTAAGTCAGTTAACCATTCTTCGTAAGTCTTCGTAAGTGTCAGTTGAACATCATAATTATGACTATAACGTAGACGAATGGCTTTGCTACAACTTCTCTAGGATGAGTACGAGAGGAAACAAATGCTTTTTTGTGCGGTATTAAAGACATAAAGGTTTTGCTACGAGTTCCTCAAAAGCAATGATAAAAGAATAAAGGATAAAGCTCTCGGTGATGATCAATTCCTAAGGGATGCGCCATGCATTCGACTTCATTTAGCATCGTTGGAGGTGATTGAATGCATAGCTGGCCTCTACAATGAGCTGCGGTGACCCACCGATGTATCGAGTCAGTGCTGCTATCCTCCGAGACAAGTCTGCTACTAATTTGCCAACCCCGGACGGATGGAATGCTTAGTGAGCTTTCGGCGCGGGATCGATCCCATGTGTATTGCACGGCGCCTCCGACCACTGCGCTACACATGCTCTTAAAACAGCAACGCAAGAAGCAGTCGTACCGCCTACAAATGCTTTCTGTGATGTGGAAAAGCCATAAATATAGCAAAAATTATTTTTGTAAGGTATCCACTATAAGATCAGATACTTGATACTTGGACGGCCCATCCTCACTGGTTGCGCGTGCCTCAGCATAATCTCCAATTTTCGTAGTTTTGCTGCTTTAGCCACAGGTGTTTCCTGGAGTCCCGAGGTTAGCCTGGTTAAAGTCTAACCCAGGTCGTCACCACGACAAGCGGTTACAGCTCTTGTGGATCAGAGGGAGATTTGCCACCATGCGACTTTTATACCAGGACGGTGGTGGACTCTGGTATTGGTTTACTCTTAGCTAGGCTTCCTAGTGAAAACGCCGGGCTCCTTCTCAGCCTGGGAGACCCTGCCGGGAGGACGAATCCCCCTGCTGTACATCGCAGTCCGACAACCAGGAACACCTCCCAGCCACGTTGAGGCGGTAAACCGTTGAGAAGAAAATGCAATTTAATTAGCCAAAACTATCGGTCCCACAATGTCGAGTTCGACTTGTATCGAACCCAACGCTCTCACATAATTACAAAGACATTTAAAACCGAAAATACAATAAATGATGGTTTTGATACCAGGTGACATCAATTAAGTGTAAACAGTGCTCGTTTTCCGAATATGAGAGCCTATTTGTAGCACTGACGGGAGACAAAAATCCCTACCTATAGTTTCTTCCTCTCAATACATCTCTTCCTATCTTCCCGGAGTGGACAAGGACAAGAGGTCGTTCATTCTTCAGTATGTACGCAAATTCAACAGCCCTCCTAAACAAAAACACA
Organism: Angiostrongylus vasorum; assembly: GCA_018806985.1. Lineage (NCBI taxonomy): Eukaryota > Metazoa > Nematoda > Chromadorea > Rhabditida > Metastrongylidae > Angiostrongylus > Angiostrongylus vasorum. The sequence goes on along the minus strand of JADANN010000354.1, from coordinate 597,171 downwards.
GTACGAAGACGAAAGAAGATCGGTTCTGATGAAGACGAAGACGTCGAAACGTTAGTTGAAAATAAACATTATTTCTCAACTTCGTGTAAACTTATCAAGGAAAGAATACATACTGATTAGTCATACCGAGGCTAAAGAGAACTCGGTTTTCAAAAATCACAGTGTTAGTTTCCAATTTCTAAGAAAGTTCGCTACCATGTGTGTCTCCAAACGCAAACACACGAGCACACATATCGCAATTCTCGAGCTTACTAATTCCAACGAGTCGTTAGCAGTCTTAACATCCATGGAGGAAACAAAGAATTGAGCTGGTATCTGTCCTATGCATTCAATTACTAACAGTAGTTAACAATAGTCCGAAAACACCAGTGGGAACCAAATCGAAAACATTCTTCACCTTCTTTCCTTCAGTTCCTGCGACCAAGGAAAAGAATTCTTAACTAATGCGTACACTCTTCAGAGCTCTTATTGTGCTCAGATCGTCCAACATTAAGCTGCACTTATTAACATCTGTCTTGAACATCATGGTAAAGTTGCTGTTAGAACTGAAAAGAATACAACACATCCAGAGTGGCATTTCTCGAAACGAAAATGAATTTTTCCATCCCTGACTGTGACTTTCCGAAACATCATCGTGTGTGAAGAACATATTCAAATAGTTAAAACATAACGCCTGACGCGCATCGAATACAATGCATTCAATGCGAAAACAATGGCCGCTTTCAACTTCAAACCATCATGTCTCAGTGTACCACAACCTTTATGGATTAGAACACAAACTGCTAGAACATACGGATCTTTGCATATAAGATATAAACGCTTTTACTCTAACAAGGTCTAAGCTTAAGCCTACGCCTAGGCATATTTCGAAAAAAACGATGAGAAAATAGAGATTTCGCCCGGATGTACGTAACACTGTTACTCAATGTATCGCCCATGTTCCCACCTAACACTGTTGGGGTTAAATTTGATAACAGATAATTGAAATTCGTTTCCAGTTTGCTTAAAACTATACATGGAGCAGTTTTTCGCGTCTGCAGAACCGTGACTGCCCACTCGATTCTTCGATCTTCGGGGGAGTGAACCTTGGAACCGGTGTGGCACCCTAGCCAGCAAAGATAAAAACACAGTCTCGACTAATGAATAAGAGTGGTCCAAACATTCCGATAACATTTAACGGGGAAAAGGGCTTCATGAGAGCATGGAAGAGGTGTTCATGACAGCAAATCAAGTGGTTCTAATATCATGATAAGATACCCAACTTTCGCGATAACTTCAAATTGATCTGTGAAAAGAACAAGAACACAAGGAGTAAATCAACGCTATTCCGCCTAAATTCGCTGTTCTATCTCTTCAGAGGGTGGGAATGTGGCTACTAGAAACATAATAAAAGGAACAACAATGAAAAATTATAGTAACAAGCTATAGCTTATCAACTTAAAAACTGGTTACGAAAACGAAAAAAAACGGAAAAAGCCTCTCGCCATTGCTGAATCACCCTTGACAAAACATTGGCCGGACCTTTTCTTACGGCACAGACAACGTCAGTACAGAAGGGCCTTAAGCTAACGCAAAACCTTAGGTGCTAGATGATCACCACTGGAGTGGCGGCGGTGTATCGCTGGCCGCTGCCGCGCGAACCGCGACGCGACCTGCGCACGTCGCCGGCTCGTTGGCCAACAGAGTGTTTTGAATCTCCGAGTTCGCGCTTCGCCTCCTCATCGACTTCCTCATCTAGTTCTGGTTCCTATCACTACTTACTTACTGGATAGTATATATGTTACATTCCAGAAACCATGGGCGCGTGTGGCGCAGTGGTCGGAGGGGCCCCTGCAATACACGCGGTATCGATCCGTGCGCCTAAGGCTCACCAAGCCTTCCACACTTCCGGGATCGGCAAATTGGTACCACACTTGTCTGAGAGAAAACAGCACTGGCTCGATACATTGTTAGGCCACCGCGAGTCATTGTAAAAGCCAAATATGCATCCAGTCACCTCCAGCGATGCTTTATGATGTCAAATGCATGGCGCATCCCTAACGGATTCATCAACGCCGAGAGCTTCATCCTTCTTTTACCTTTAGGGCGACAGAGAAATGTGCTTTCTTTGATTAGGTGAAGCGCCCTTTACTTTTTCATCACTGTACTGGTCAAGGAATTATACTATTTTGTCAAAGAGCCTCATCAACTTCCCAGTACAGTTCTGGTTCCTATCACTACTTACTTACTGTGTAGTATATGTAGTGTATTCCAGAAATCATGACGAACTCGATAAATTTGCATCGCTACGCTGGGATTCTGGCTATTCTCGGAGTTTCCGCGGCCAGTCTGTGTTATATAATGTGGCGCAGGAGAAATCCGGTATGCTTTTATACAAACCCTTAATTTATTCATTTAGACGGGGAGTTTTATGTCCTAAGTTATTACTTGATGGTACTTTGCTTAAGCTAATTTCTTCTTACTAGCCGAAATTGCTTCTCCTGCTGTTGCTACCTAGTTCTCGTCGTCTGGAGTAGATTATCTCCTTCCACAAACAAGCATAGATTTCCCAGCGTAATTAAGCATCAGAATACAAACGAGTACTCTTCTGAATTGCGTCGAAGAAGTTGCTTTTTATTGAAGTAGGCAATTTTGAAGCAAGCCTAATTGACTGGAACAGTTTCCCTTTTTGTATGCCATCTGCTTTCATAGTTCTTCCAGTGATTATGAGTAATCGATTTTCTTGTAGCAAGGACTTAGTGAAGTTTAGATAGGCTACTGGAAGTATATTTCTGTAAGCACCGCGTGTAGCGCAGTGATCGGAGGCGCGCTATAATACACGGTATCGATCCTCGCGCCGAAAGCTCACTAAGCATTCCATCCGTCTGGGGTCGGCAAATTGGTACCTGACTTGTCTAGGAGGATAGTAGCACTGGATCGATACATCGGTAGGCCACCCGCGAGTCATCGTAAAGGCCAGCTATGCATTCATTTACCTCCAACGATGCTTAATGAAGTCGAATGCATGGCGCATCCATCAGGGATTGATCAGCGCCGACAGCTTTTTACAGCTTTAAGCTTCGTTCTATAATGAGCACTCTTTATAGCTGCACTTGCGGTGCATTTAGAAATGAATTTGACAATAATTCATTGTTTTATTTTCTTGACAACGGCAGTGTTCTTACTTTTATATTGAAGTTAACTCTCAATGAAACGATGAGGTAGTGGTCCCTCAGGAATACCTTAGTTGAACGGATTAGTCTACTAACCAGAGCAGCAGAAAATCTCTGTCGATACGAAACATGAATTATTTCAAAGTTATCTCCGTGAATTGAAGGGATGCATTGTTAACACTGGAGAAATGTATCTTTTTCATTTGTATGCTTCAATTATCCTACGAAATATATCCAAATTTGTGAAAAAAAAGTCACTCAAACTAAGACCAAAGAAGAAGACAGATCCAGGTATGGGAATAGTTGCAGTAGTGTTACCTGTGTTTCCAGATTACAGTGTATTGCAGGATCATGTTTTATTTGATTGCTCAGAAGTACTTATTGCCTTTTCGCCCAAATATGTTTGTGACACTGGAATTCCCCCAGTAATTCATTTACAATTCTTCCTTTACAACTTGCAGAAGAAGAGTGGTCCAACGGTGAAAGAGTTGAAAGATTTGGGTAACAAACTTTTTGCGGCCAAGAAGTATGGGGACTCCATCAAAGTGAGTTTATATTTCTGCTTATTACACAGTACTTTGTCTTTGAAATGTATCACGTTGTTTTCAATTGCAATATTAGAATAATAACAGTATCTAAAATAAAATTCCTAAGTGCTATAAGAGCCATCCAACACCACAATCTGACTGGTTTTTTTTAAACGTGGAACTGAGTTATAATATCATTATAAGAATGAATGTGACAGTTGAATGCTCAGATGACCTGTCATCACTGGTGATGCGAGCCCTAGAATATTTTCCATTCGTTCCTACCTCACGCAGTCGTCGTCAATGATGGTGCTCTGCTTCGAACATGGTGAAACTCGTGAAGTTCATTGTGTAGTCATGAAATCGTTCCCCATCAGCGAATGCAGATGGTTGACGTTACCCACGAGCGCCTCTGCTCATTGTTTGGGTGTTCTTTCAATAGAACACTTCAGTTCTGTTGGAGTTCACTCCACTATTCTTTTCGTTGATGTGTCATCTGTTCTTCTTATTACGTGACTGGCTCATTCGTATTTCGCTATCGATGTGTATTCACATGGATCCTGAAGATGTGACATGTTTTGAAGATCTGTCTTGTGCATTCCGGCTAAATTTTGTGAGTACCGGTTAAATTATGCAAGCCATCGTTTAAGCGCTCTGTGGGTGGTTCGCAGATTTCCTGACATGGTAGAAGTACCAATCAATTTCTCTGCTGCGTAACACAACGTAGTGAGCGCTGTTGAATCGAAACTGTGAACGTGGAGTTATGGTTCATCACTTGGAATGCGTCCCACTCTGGTCTCCTTCTTCAGTCTTCTTTTGATGTTATTTTACATGTTCAATAAACGTCAAAGATACACGTGAGAAGTGGTTCCTGTAATGAGAGAACTATCCAGTTCTATTTGTTCACCTTCTCACCGTGGGTTTTTCGTGAACTGGGTCTTCATCCTGTTTACGTACAGTCCAATCTTTTCTTCCGCTTCGTTGAGTTCATTGAGCATCGTGTATGCTTCACTGGTGCTTCTCGAAAAGATGACGATGTCATCCGCGAAACGAAGATTTGATAGGAATTTTCTATCAACACGTATGCCCTTCTCGCTCCAGTCGGGTGATTTCATTATCGACTGCCAGCTTTGTGAACTTCAGTGCGCGAGCTGATTCCATGCAACTCTTCTACGAATTTCTCGGCCCAAGAGGGAGGTGGGGCTCGGTTGACCCGGGTCGAGGTCTAAGCATGGCATAGGGCGTACTGAAAAAGTATCATTGCCATTGCGTTATCCGCTTCTCGTTACGAAAGTTGTTATATGGCACATTATTGAGCAAGAAGTAGGCTTTACAGTGGTGCACATAAACAATTCATTCAACGAATATTTTTTGTGAATTTTTTTTCCCGAGTTTTGTAACGACGAAAGCGCATTATTTTTTGCATCAGCCTAGTAAATTCTGTGTTATTCTGATCTAGTGCTAAGGTAAATCCTAGATCGAGAGATACTATTCTACATGAGTATGAGTTCCTATTTTTCCTGGGAAAGTAGGATTAGTAGCAATTTTTGTTTTACACTCAATGGAGATTTTCTAAGTTCTAGTGCTATGACCGCAACTTTTGGATGATTGGAATGTTTTCGTGGCCCCCTTTTTAACTAATGTGATGCAACATTAAGTGAAGCAACTAGATCAGCGATTTTCATTGATATCTGTTAACTGGTGTGTAAGGGCGCGTGGGGGCGTAGTGGTCGGAGGCACCCTGCGACACACACATGGGATCCATCCCTGCGCCCGTGGCTCACCAAGCCTTCCATCTCTCCGGGGTAGGCAAATTGGTACCAAATTTGTCTGGGAGGATAGCAGCACTGGCTCGATACATCGGTAGTCCACCACGAGTCATTGTAGAGGCAAGATGTGCATCCAATCACGTGTAGCGATGCTTGATAAAGTCGAGGGCATAGCGCATCGCTCAGAGATTGATCTACTCGGAGAACTTTATACTCTTTTTTATCCTTTTATTTGTCAACAGATTTTTTCTAATGCTTGTAAAATAAGTAAGGTTCTAAACACTTTTCATTAAGATTTTCTCCAAAGCAATTAGTGCTTGTAGCCCCGAAGATGGTGAACTCCTTAAGGCGGTGTGTTTTCAGAATAGAGCTGCTGCAAAAGAGGTTAGCATGAAGTTTGTTCTGATTTAACCTAACGTAGCATTAAAGGCTTATTATACTGCTTTCAAAGTAATTTGCCAGGTATAGTCATTCGACCGCTTCTTCCATTTTTTTTTCTGACACATTTGCACTTTAGCATTATGGTGGCTACAGTATCGATGACATGTTAAGTGACTGTCAGGACGCCCTCAAATATAACCCTCGATACGCAAAAGCTTATCTTAGAAAAGCTCGTCTTTTAAATATGAAGAAAGAATACATGCCTTCTCTTATCTGTTTATATTGCGCTACCCAACTTGACCCTGCCCTTGACACTCAGGCAAAAAGTATTCTGTCATCGTTGCTGGAGAAGCTTGAGAAAAATTCTTATGAATCATGGCTTCATGACAGCGGTGTTCAAGGTTCAAGAAAGCACGTACGTCATGAGAAGGTCTACAACTGGTTACACAAGACGGTGGTTTCTGACTGTATTCGTCGTGACGTTATTTCGCCACGCGTTTTTGGGAACTCGTGAGTTTTTTCATGTGAAAAGTTGTTGCTATTTCATTTCTTTTGATTATCACCTGCAGTTTTGCCTCTTATTCAAATTGCATCTCACATTTGTTCTGAATAAACATACGACACAATGGAAAAGTGAAAATGTGAGCAGCTTTGCAAAGTGAGATATTTCTATTGTTGATTTTCTTGCTTTGTGTTTTTGTTGTTGTTCTGCTACTTAAGGGAAATCCAACTCATGAAGCTTCAAAGTATTACCACTACGTAGGTGTTATTTTAACACCTTATCACCGGCATGATTCATGACTGACTCAGTCGTGCTTGAGAATGATTATGCCCTTCAACTTTATGCGAGCTTTTGTGAGCTTGTACTGAAGTACTGACTTTTACTGATTCGAATAGAAGCCATTAGAATGTACAAATTTTGCCAACAAGCTATATGTTTTAGTCCACAGCCAAAAATTCCCATTTTCTTAGGACTCATATGACGCACTCTCGAACACCGATGTTATTGAAAAAGCGGGACATGACCAGTAGACATCAGGATTTTCTTTTCCAACGTTTCTTCGATGTTTCCAGCTTCCGCGTTTGCGTTAAAAATCTAACAAACACACAACGCGCTATGTTGGTTTTTTTGAGAATTAGCGGTAATTTCTTATTCATTGGAACGTTTGAGAATTTAAGAGCTTTATTGATTTGTAGGAGAACATTTGCACTACTGTGAGGACAGAAGTAGTTTTATAGTGTTGTTCTAACACTTAGACGATGACGTGACCTATAATGGGAGTCATGCTGTACGAGAATCGTTTCCCATCTCAACTAAAAATCAGCTCTCTGCTCGTATTGGATTTTACTAATTGCGTTAAGAACTGTCAGTGTCTGCAAGTCTTTCCCTTCAGGGTAAAAGGACTCTTGCTTTAATTTGAAAGTTTTTTTTCTAAACATTCATATATGAAAGGACGTTGTTTAAAATTTGCTGATTAATGCATTAGGGGAGAATCTCTTCTATAAACCTGTAAAGTTCTGAACTTCTGAAATGTTTAGGTAATTATCGTTGTTTATTGAAAAAATCAACTTGTTGTGAAACATTTCATATTGCAGTTGTTTAAACTGAGTTTAAAAAAAAACGAAAATTTGAAATTTTGTTTTTTTAATCTAAGAGCGACAGCAGCAAATAACAGCGACGCACATAGAATACCTTTTTTTTGGTGAATAGTATTCCGATTTTCCAACTTCTTTTATCTTGGAAGTATGAACCTTGACGCTATGAATGTGAGAAAAAAATGTTTCGTGGACCTCTACGAAGACAGAACTTCTTTCCTTATATGACGAATACTTGCATTTCATTTTGAAAAAATATATAGATTGTAGTGGTTTTCAATTCAGTTAACAAATTTCGATGTAAGCAGCTGTATATTTATATAAATTTGGAAGCAGCAACTGTTTTTTTTACCAGTTGCTTTGTTGTTAATGCATTTGGTGGACTATATTTCAAATTTTCCTCTTGAAATTCTTGAAAATTGGACTTTTTCAGAAAATTTAGCTCGGAGTAGTGTACCAGAAACGGTTTACACCAGTAGTGATGCTCGTTCAGTGCGAGCAAGGCACTTATTCATCCCTGCATCGGGCCCACCATGATCCCATCCATCTGCTATCGAGATGTTGATAGCGGAGTTTTCTGCGTTCCTCAGCTCGCTCCAACCCAAAAAAGCTGGGCAACTCAATCAACATTCAACGACAGTCATGGAGAAGGGCAAATGAATTATTCGAATTCACTGCCGGATCCCAAGACCTTCGTGGATGATGAATGCGTGGAAACGAATCAGGTGTAAAAATTGGTGAATTCGCACATCATGTGATGTCGAGTCATATTAAGAGAAATAGTAGGGTGACGTATCAAGGTCTTTTCAAAGTTATGTCGATTCCTGCACTCCTGAAACACTTTCTAATCGACAAACCCGCGGTAACGAACGAAAATTAGTTGTCATCTGAAGCAGCCGCAGGACAAAGTTGCACGTCGCCGCCGTATCAAGGATAAAGTATTCTGGAACTGGTTTTTCGCACGTTTTACACCGCCGTCCTAGTGGGAAGATTAGTCAAATCGAAAACATTGAGTCATGACACACGCCAAGATCGATGGCCGCCACACAGTTTCTTCGGGTATTCAAAGATTATTGGTCATAAATTTTGATTTCCACACCTGTTGTTCTAGTAGACAACAAACAGGTAGATGGATGGAGTCGAAAAAATAAACGGCAGCTTCATCTTGTTGGGTCATATGAGGTTTTTATTATTAAGTTGCTTGGAAACTAGTGTTGGGTTGCAATTTATTTCTCTTATATTTTAGAAATAGTTTTTTTCTTTTGGAAATTTTTGCATTATTATACTTTATTGTCAAAGTAATTTCATGCGCTTTTGCTCCGTTTGCTTGAATTGTGATATAGTTTGTGTTTTTTAACAGATGCTAAAGATTAGTGTTTCGGATGTAAAAACAACAATTTTGACAAATTTACTTTCACTATTTCAAACTAGAACATATGTAGTACAAACGACGCGGAGTATTAACTAAGAATAGCGACAAGAAAATGTTAACAAGGGCACAGAGCAACGTCAGTTTGGAAGCTTTCATGGTGGCAAATCCGACTTTGAAGTTGAGGTCGCGGTCGTTCTTCTGCTATTGTCGGCGATATACTGAACGAACACCTTCCAGCGGTTTACTGCCTCATCGTGGCTGGGAGATGTTCCTGGGTGTCGGGCTGCGATGTACAGCGGAGGGATTCATCCCCCGACAGGGTCTTCCAAGCTGAGGAGTCCGATGTTTCCATCAGGAAGCCTAGCTAAGAGTGAGCCAATAACAGGATGCACCATCGTCTTGGTATCAAAGTCGCATGGTGGGAAATCTCCCTCTGATCCACAAGGGCTGCGACTGCCTCTGGTGGTGGCGACCTGGGGCAGACTTTGGCCAGACTGACCTCGGGATTCCAGGGAACCACAATGGCTTAACCAGCAAATCTCCGAAAAAGGGCGATTCTGCTATGGCCCGCACAACCAATGAGGACGAGCCATTTGAGTATCAAGTATCAAGTATACTGAACGCACAACTGTTCAAGAACTTGCACAAAATTCGCTATAAATATTGTAACTGCTTCAGAGCGTCTAAAAAAAAGTTTAGAAAGCCGAAGAAGTTCGAGAAGTGGGAACCGCACGAGTTACATGACAATTTGAAAGAAACTGTTGTTCTGAGGTGTTGTTGGCGTTTCTTCTACGCAACTAGAAAACTAGAACTCCCGTTCAATGGACATTATCGTGATGTTTGAGGAGAAACAGACACTTTACTTAAGCCTGCACCGATCGGTTAAGTGGTTGGACGGTGATGGAGCTCTGCAGCACTTCGTAAAACCGTAATTGCTCTAAGGGAAGATCACGCTGACCGTATGGTGCTCAACAACTGGTTTGATCCATCACAGCATTCTGATTTCCAACTGAAACGATTACTAGGGAGAACTAGATCCAGCAAATCACCAGGAGCAAATTCCACCGGCAACTTCGTCTGTTTAGCGCATCGGTCAGAAGAAAAGGACTAATGCCTCTCCGCGCTAATGCGCGAGCAGACATCGGACCACTGACGCTGCAAGAGTTAGACGCACTTGTGCTACGAAACTCAACTTCATCCATCAGACTTGCTAGACTTCTTGCGAACCGACTATAGCTTCTTCAAGCGTTGATTTTCTGTTCGAGAAATCGTTCAAATACCTAGACGAGGCCAAAACTGCCTTCGACGACTTCGCTACCTCCAGTAATAGCGAATTTTATGCAATTGTTGTAAGGAAACTTTTTTCTCGTGGCAAAATATGTAGATTCAAATGGTTTTTATTCTGATTAGTAAAGTTTGCTGTGACCCACTTTGACAATACAGGTTTAAAACCTGCTTTAGTTTTCTGAGAACCTATTGTTATCATCCGGATGTTTTCATTTATCTTGTTTGGTCACTAGGAGAAAAAACTCGAATTTAGACCATATGCCACTGCTATCCTGAAGGTGCGCAATAAAGAATATGATGACGTCGCGGACACAGCAATACAGGAAGACGGAGAAAACTTGCTGAAAGCTCTTATACTTGCTGGTCGCTTTTATTTCTACCAGAATCGTTTGGACCTCGTATGTTTGTTGCATAACAGATGAGTTAATATCGTGCCAGTGAAATGGTTTCCATGAAATCAAAAGTTGTCTTTACTCATAAGCTTGATGAGCTTTGTTAACGAGAGTGAATTTTTCAATCTAATCGAGACTTTCGGAAATCATTACCCATCTAACACCCATTGTTTTCTCTTTTTTTCTGTTGTGAGTAATGCACGGTACGTGCTACCTCTCAGTTAGCTTGCAGAAGATTAGTTATGAGAGATAACAACATGATGTTAAAGACTAAAGATTAGAGAACGTGACTGCTATAATATTTTGACCAAAATCTAGTTTCAGTAGTTTTTCATGCTTCAAAACACTGTTGTGTTTCTGTCTATGGCTAGATAATAATAGGCAAAAAATTAGGTGTTTGGTTGTTTTCTTACTTGTCCAACTCTTCAGGATTTTTTTTACATTTGATGTAATTCAAGTTTTTTCATTTCCAGAGGCCGTTCATTATTGTGATTGTATAGATTTGTTTAGCTATCATCTTGCTTGGGAAGATTCGACTTGGTCTTCAATGAGTTGCCTGAAACAAGGAACGTTGAAAAACAAGAATTGTTGAACGCCAAGTATATTTTGTGCATTGAGGCTGGACGCACATATGACGATGTTAAGAAGTTAGTTGCTTTTTATGAGATATTGCTAACATATTTCAATATATCGTGAAATTTTCATTGGAATAGTTGCATTACGATTCTAATATTTGGGTGTATTACTAAGTGACCTGATGACCTGGCTCGAATCCGTGAGATTGCTCCGCGCAGAGCTACTACTCCAAGAACGCTTGTTTGCTGTTGATTCAACATTGACCATATATAATATATATATATATATATATATATATATATATACATATATATATATATAATGTATGTGTATAAATACTTGATACTTGATACCCGAACGACCCGTCCTCAATGGTTGTGTGGGCCCTAGCATAATCTCCATTTTTCGGAAATTTGCTGATTAAGGCATTGTGGTAACCTGGAATCCCGAGGTCAGCCTGGCCAAATTCTGCCCCAGGTCTTCATCACCACAGGCAGTCGCAGCCCTTGTGGACTAGAGGGAGATTTGCCACCATGCAAGTAGTTTTATCCCAAGACGGTATTGGTTTACTGTTAGCTAGACTTCCTGATGGAAACGCCGCACTCCTTCTTAATTTGGAAGACCCTACCGGTGGATGAGTCCGCCGCTGTACATCGCAGCCGGATACCCAGGAACACCTTCGAGCCACGATGAGGAGGTAAACCGTTGGGAGGATACGATATGCACTGCACTATACTGTATATATTTTAGCTTTTATTAAATCCACTTAACTGGAATAGAAATGCATTTAGAGCGTTTACAAACGCTGTGGAGAATGCTGGTAGAACAAATGCAGATTTCTACGTTATGGCGGCAGTCCGTTACGTCTTGTGTAATGAACCATGTGCAGCTATGGAAATCTTATCAACTGAAGGGATTTACACGGATAACATGAAGCTGTTGCAGCTCACTCTTCAAATTTTAAACAATTTCATCCCTGGTGACCGTACTCTCGATATGGGAATGTTACACAGAAACATAATGGACTTGGAAAACTTTGTTTCAAGGCTTGAGCCGAAAACTGGTTATGCGCTGTCTGCTCTTGCCAAGGTATCTATCTTCCTAGAGATTATTCTCAGGCTACAATATAGATTTGAATTGATTACTTCGTCACAGCTTTTTCCAGATAACAGCAACATTCAGTAGCGATGAATCTGCACGACTTATTTCGGAAGATGTCCTCAGATTGGAGCCTAATGAATCAATTCACTACTATGATAGAAGCTGTATGGCGGCATCTTGTAAAGAAGGTATCGATTACTTGGAGAAGTGCTTGGCTATTGAACCGTACCACGCAGAAGCTAATCTTATGCTTGCTAGTTTGTTACTGAATGAAATTGGCGCGAGAGCGCTCACAGAGTGAGCTACGTTTCTTATTGGATTATTTTTTACTTTTGTACCAACATATATTTCTATAAAATTGCACAAAAATTCAGATATCCAGAGGTGATGTCTACTATTAATGAACCCTGTAGGCAGTGATATCTATCAGTTTGGTGTCTAATTCGTAGATTTTTTGCTAATTTGAGCGGTATTTTATTAACGAAAATTAGTGAAGTGCATTTCAGGGATGAGTACGAAAAAATAGAGAAGCACAATTCCATCGCTCTGTCTACATTCGACGACAACATAGATTTTCCTGTTCTCATGGGTGTCTTTCGCCTTCGTGAAATTCTGCTGGCTAAGAAAGAAGTTTCTAAGATTCTTGGTTCTTGAACTCCCATGCTTAGTTGTTACATTTAAGCATCGTTAACATCTTTTGACATATATTGTTATATGGTAGCCAGTTTTCCAAACCGGTCCCATTAATTGTTATGTGTACCGAAGTTTTCTTGTTTTAGAAGTCTTCATGTTCTTGCTGGTTGGCATCAGTGATTATGGATATATGTATAGCGGATTATAGCAGTAACAATAAAATATTTGTTCCATCCATTGCTAGAAACTTGCATGTTAAATCTCATTATTCTGTGGGAAAGGTTTTTTTTGCCTTGTGACAATTTTGCCGATGCATCCAAAATATAGTAGTTGTCAGTGCACGAGGAATGTAGTCCTTACCAGAAGAAAATAGGTCCTAGAGTCAATTTTTTGCCACGAATACTTAAGTAGAATGCTCGATTTTGCACGAATTTGCTAAGCAGGCCTGTCCCACGTTACCACAAAGCACGATCTCAAGCTTCGATAATTGGATGATATACGACGACAATAATACAACAAAAGCGATATGCTCTATGCCGAAACAATACGTGCTGCATTGTGGTGAGAGGGTCAATAAAGAAGGGTAAGACGAGTTAAAGGATGACTCGAAGTGAGAGAATAGCTTTTCCAAAGGTTGATAATGTAGAGCAGAAAGTTTTACATGGAAGAGATCTTGACAAAGAAGATTAAGCAGCAGATGAGTGAGCGGGAGGAGATTAGAGCAGAAACAATCTAGGCACTACTCGCTTTTTTCGGCCACGCTGACCTTCATATTTTTATTATATTTTACGTTGCTTACATATCAGTACGACGAAAGTCGAGCTCACGAGGCCAACCAGAACATAGTTCTTGTCTTGAGAACATCGTTTCAACCAAGTTAAAAACCACCAATCAAGTTGTGATAAAGACCATATGTTCAGTAATTAGGCAACAAAGAAATTTAGACTTTCGGCACATAAGCAGTGTAAATATCAGTTAATTGTTACAAAGTGCAAATTCATTGACATCGAGTGCATCGATTCGATCGGTAGGACAGTAAACTCCGCGCTCAACTTTTTCAATTCAACAGTCTTCCTAGCATTCTCTTATGCAGCAGGAACGTGAGCTTATCTCTTATGAATGACACATATAGGTGTCATATTCTTTCCCGGTTGTCTGTTTTCGTGCACAGAAGTTTTTTGGTAGGTTTTTTTCTAATCAAGTCGATAGCTCAACCAACTCAAATAGTACGGAGGATGTCGTTAATGGGAGGATGTCTTCCTAATAATTTTTCACCTAATTTCATTTTTGGTTGCAAGAGACTATTGCTGTCGAGGAGAGTGTGCAGCGTTGAAAGTGTAGCAAGTGAACAGCCGCAGAAATGCCTTGCATTGAAGAACTGGCAACGGAACGTAAGTAGTGTGCACCACTATTTTTGAGAAACAGTCAGTTATTTTCTATTTTTTCAATCTCTGCGATAACTTTTTGGTATTGTTTGGGATAAGAGGATATCAAAACTAAGAGCTAAACACCGTAGAATTCCATGCAGAACTTAAACAGCTTCGTTAAACGCCGACAGCAGTGTGATTGCATAGTGGACAAGTGTTTTTCTCCATGGTTGCACTTTAAAAAAAAGAAAGGTGAGAGCGTGTGTTGATGAGTATGAAGCACAAAGGATCAGAAAAGCGCGGAAATTCTTTCAAAACGCGGAGGAAAACCGGTTTATGGAACGGAAGTCACAGCAAAAAGGGTGGGGCTTCATAGAAATCGCTGGAGTGGCCAGCTTTACATCAGTTGGTGTCGCAGTGAGAGCAGCGAAAAATTAGGCTTCTTGCAGTCACCAACAAAGAGGAAATTAAGTGTTGTCGCGACAATATTAACCTCGTCAGGAATTTTGCGCACCATCTTCAGAACACTTAAACAATGTTTTCCGGGATTTAACAGGCACTTTCCAGCCGGATTGCGAAGCTGAGATCATCGCAATTTTCTCATCTTCGAGATCCAGGAAGATATACATCGATAACGAAACAAAGTTGGCAAAAACAGTGGTCACGTAATGAAAAGGACAGGTGATAGATGGAAGGAAAGAATAGTAGAATGGACTCCAACAGATTGTAAGCGTCCTACCGAATGACCGCAGAAACGATGGGCTTACGTGTTTGTGACTTGCCTCAGCCATCTGCATCTACAGTTGAAGATAATTTCAGAATCTGGGAGCATGCATCGCGGACGTGATTATGTACAAAGTAGACCACCACCATGGACGACGATTATGCGAGAAAGAAACGAGTGGCAAATATGATGGTGTGCTCAATAATAGTGAAAGACCATCAAAGAATCTTAGTAAGCATTATGGCAAAATCTGCCATTAGGTTTACACTGAATACTTATGTTCTTAATGAAGCGTTTACCATAACGAGTTATCTCTGAGTGTGGTATGGTAGGTCTACTGACAGCTTTCCAAAGCCATTTAACGCAACGCATACGGTTTAAAATGCTCATAATAAACCACCTTACCTGTTATTATTGTGATTTTTCGCATTGGTTTTTCAAAGATCTTCCAACCGCCAAAACTCCGAAAAAAATGGGGGCCGCACAGCCAGCGAAGGCGGGCCATCCAAGCATCCAAGTAGATAATTAAATTCGACTAAAAGCTGCAATGGAGTGACTGGGAAGTACATAGTACGTAGCTAGAGGTCGTATCCAACAAATAAGCTTCTTGTCTAGTCTAGGAGAAACAGGCAAGCTATCCCTTAGCGTATCCAGCTTCTACATTGAGAGTCGACCAAGCCAGCTATAAGCATCAATCGCCGAAAACTTACTGTAAAATGAAGTGTGTAGAGAATACTTCTCGTTAAATATCCTCTATCTTTCATTATAACATGTCTTATACTAGTTATGTAGTTGCTTTTGCACTGGTTACCCCTTCATTTCAACTACTCTATCTCAAGTTGTTTGACACAATACCGGCGTACCTTCCCTATACTGATACTTTTCAATCATTGGGCACGCCATCGACCACGACAGCATCGCTTGTTGTTTCGACCCTGCGACCTTCGCCACTGGCCCGCATATTAGTTACGCTTCACAGCAGTGCAGTTTGTCTTTAGAAGAGGCGCAAAATTCGCCGTCGCCTATCTTCCTCAATTTTCTCTCCCGTTCAATATTATCCTTTCATAACTCCTTCAATTCGCATAGGCAAGAATGGTGCCAAATAAATGCTTACGGTCAGGCACCACCGACATATTAAAGTTTTCGTCAAACCTCACGTAATCACTACGTGTTATGGTCTCGTGGCAGAACCATGAAGACCAATACTGGCCTTGACAGTCTCCGTCGTCTACGCACTCCCATCAAGCTATTAAGAACACGAGATAGGGGCATTCCCTATGGACTGGGAGAAGCTCTACAGAAAATACCATATCTTCATTTGGGTCATCATTGGCCATTTCAACACAATTTTTGGACATAGAAGAATGTCTGAAGGACTTCACATCGACACCGACGGATTAGAATGAAAAGGGCAGGGTGAACAACTGTATCATTATGACCAAGACCTTCCATGGTAACTCACAATTCGAGAAGCCACCTTCTTAACATTTGATGTGGAGTCTGCAATGGAGAGTACTATGATGAAATAGATGGCTCCTAGTAAGCCTACAGTTTTCTCAACCAATATCGCTATTGTCGAAAAATTTTTTTACGAGATATTAGCATTACTTTCTTTGGGATTGATCCTATTTTTCCGCATATCGAGAACATGTCACAAGATTGAAAAAATCGAATTCACAAAACTAGCATGAATTGGGATTTATTCAGACTATTTGTCGGCTTTGGGCAGATGCTGTTACAGACTTCATCGATAACGGATGCGACCGGCTTATTCAACATCTTCACGTTAGCCTTATAATAGCCGAGAGTTCGAAATTCACCAAGGGATATCTGTCTCCAGCAACAGTTGAGGTAATACACCGACGTGAAATTGCAAGGGCTGTAAACAATATCCTACTCTGTTCGAACTTCTAAACCTCTGCATAAGGTGATCAAAGATTTTAAAAGGAAAGTAGCACCTGATATCTAGACGGAACAGTTGCGGTTTAAGAAATGGAATGGATCACCTGGAATCATCTGTGACTACTATTTTGACGACCATTATGCAAAGATTCTTGATGAGCTGCACAAAAATCTCGCATCCGGCAAATCATTCTATACCAGTATTAGCATAGACATAAAGAAAGGATTTTGCTGGTGCACCTTGTAGCAGTTCCCAGGATCGACTTTCTATTAACCTCGGCATTGGGATATGAATGCATCGTTTTCTTGTTCAGCAATCGCGAGGTTGTTATGCAGCATACCTTTACTTCCAGAGAAAAACAATACAATACAACAATAGCAGACGTTTCGGCAGTATCGCCTTCTTCAGAGCCTGAAGGGTACACTGATATACAATTTACTATACCAAACGCTTCAATAACATATACAAAAAAGGCGAAAAACTCTGTGGCAATTACATGATTAACAGCTTGTCGAAAAAACTCACCCTTTTTTCTGACTTCCACTGAGGAAGATTAGAACAGCTGATTTTGGCCTCATGTGGTTGATGACTGCGCCATTCCACATCAGAAATTGAGGCGAACATGCGGAGCCAGGTCGCGTGTGACCTCTGGACATTCCTCCCTACTATTCGTTGTGGGATTCTTAGCATTTATCCAAAAAGCCTCAAGGAGTTTGTGCGTTAGTGTTTTACTCTCCTGTTCGAGAATATTGACTTTAACTTCAAAATCGTCTCCGCTATGCTTTTGTATCCTATGCGTGCCTAGTGGGGTACTTTGCCTTGCTTTTCGTTTGCCATCTAGGTGTTCTTTTTTTCGCATTCTTTTCTTTCTTACTTGTGCACACAGAGGTGCCTGTTCGAAACATGTTTCTCACAAACACCCTCTTTCTGTGTGAAGGATGGGAAGAGAGGAAATGAACGAGGATGTTTTTATTACTTCGTTTTCGGTACCACTTTGTCATATAGCCGGTACTCGACAAGTTGATTTGAACGTTAAGAAATGGAAGCCAGGTCTCTTTCGGTTTCTCCCAAGTGAATTTAATATACTCAGACTGCTCATTCGATAATTCAAAGCATTTGACCATCTCCTCCTGAGTAAATAAGATGACAAAACATTCATCTATATATCTGTAGTAGAGTAGCGCCCGGAGATCGATAACCGAGGCTTCTATTTTAGACATGAACTCAATGGCGAGAGTTGGCGCCAACCGCTGTCCCATCGCCATCCCTCTAATTTGTGCGTAATAATTCCCAGACCATCTGAAAATCGAGCAGTTTAGGCACTTTTTAAGAGAGCCATAAGCTGCTGAATATGCAAGCCATGCCTATTTTTTCCTCCTTTATGTTCAACAAGAAGTACGAGGATGGCTTGCATTGCGGAGTCATTCGATACGTTGGTGTAAAGCGCGGAAGCGTCGAATGACTCCATCA
Organism: Angiostrongylus vasorum; assembly: GCA_018806985.1. Taxonomy (NCBI): domain Eukaryota; kingdom Metazoa; phylum Nematoda; class Chromadorea; order Rhabditida; family Metastrongylidae; genus Angiostrongylus; species Angiostrongylus vasorum. The sequence goes on along the minus strand of JADANN010000354.1, from coordinate 578,921 downwards.
CGTACGCGTTGTTAGGAGACGCGTTACGTAGACGTTCTAGGAATACTTGGATGTTCGTGAGGTGAGCTGGAATATGGCTAAGCAGTTGGTTAAGTATTCGGCCTAGAAACCATGTTATTCTATCCTTTGGCCCATCTACACAGCTGATAATGGATGGGTCCACCCTTGTAGGGGAGTGGATTGGTAGACGCCAGATCATCAGCTGATACTAACTTATGTGTTTTAATAAGTAAGCGTAAAACGGAGCATGTTGATCGATCTACTCGAACCATGTGCGACTATAATCAGCTGTTCTAATCTTCCTCCGTTGTCACGAAAAAAAGTGGTGTGTTTCGAGAAGCTGTTGATCATGTAATTGCCATAGTTTTTCGTCTTTTTTGTAAGTGTTATTGAAACGTCTAGTAAATTGTATATCAGTATACCCTTCCAGGCTCCGAAGAAGGCGATGCTGCCGAAAAGTCGGCTAGTGTTGTATTGTATTGTGTTTTTCTATGGAAGTAAATGTGTGCTGTTTAACAACCTCGCGATTGCTGAACAAGAAAACGACGCATGAAGAAAGGAGTTCGAGAAGGTTACACTATTCAGCCTAAATTTCTCTTGAGGACATGAAAATTCGAACGGAACAACATAACAGTGAAAATCGATAGTCGGCAATTACATCATCGTCGTCTTGCTGATGATACGTTTCTTACAACTTTCAGCATTAACGAGGCGGAACGAGTGCTGGCTGTCTTCCACAACAATTGTGGAAAGATTAGTGTTGGAATAATTCTCATGAAAACGGTTTTCATGAAGAACGAATATGTCTTTGAAGCTCCATTCATCTCAGCGGATTCGATATTTGCAATGACCACGTCAGATTTGCGGCGTTACCGTGTGAGACCATCATGTGATATGCGTTGAACCTTACATAATCCGTTGTGCCGCTCAAAATGTAGACATGAAGTGTGTCACTCATTAGCAGCAGTCCTTATGCTGCTCTGTCGCTACAAAACAAAATCACAGCAGGGCTCATGTATTTGTGTCAATACCGCACGGACATCTTAATACCGTTCTTAGCTGTGGTCACCAGTGGAAGAGACATCTTATTACCCTCTTCACCATGAACACTGTCTTAGGCCAGGCGGATAAACTTTTCTAGAAAAGCTTTTTATAAGCTATGAAGTGTATGGTTCAGAGAAGAATAACACCTTTGCTTGTGAAACTATCAACAAAAAGTATAAAAGGTATGGCAAAGTGACTACGTGCTGTAACGTTAATACCCGGGAAGGAAGTGGATCGAAATCGATGCGTTTTATCCCAGTTTCTCCCTAGCTATAATATTACTTTATACCGTTACAGATATGTAGGATCATTTCATTTGTACGCCATAAAAATCACGTGAGCAAATGGGTAATGATGACTTTATCACTAAAGAATTAATCAATTGGCCTCGATTGACACATTACAGTCATTTGCCTGTCTTGTAAACGAACTAACTGCGGAAAACACCGGTAAGATAGCCCCTAATCGAGGTGGAGTAAACAGGACCGAAAACTAAACAGAGTGGACTGTGTATAGATGCATAGCCGTAGTTAACCATATTATAGAATCGAAGTGCCACAAATATCTCAGCCATATTTCGTGCAGTGTATCTGTAATAGATGCCGACGTTATTTCCTCGTAGATGAGGTTTAGTTCAAAGTTTCTGAGAACCAACCTTTCTCCCATCGGCTGGTTTTGGCTATGTTAATGAACGGAGAGATACGTAGAACTCATCTGGAACTTTTCCGTACTACATTTATAGTATCGGATTTATATAAAACACCTGTAATTGCAAGCCAAGAAGTGGAATGCAATACCGGTTTTCCAATGAACGTTATGAAATGGGACCTTTGTGGCACTAACTGCTTTTCATTCCTCAAATGTTAAGTGCAAATATCGAAGCATATTTGACGGATCAGAATCTACGAAAACGCAAGAGTTAATGGTTTCCATGCCATTCTTTACCGAGTCGTATAACTGTAATCTAAATTATAAAATCAACGAATGTGCTTTTGAAATCGAGAGGAAAGCGTATCTGTCACGCATTTTTTAACCTTTCACTCCATAACAAACAATGCATTCCATTTCCATTTTTCATCCCTTCTCTCCATTTGAACTCGTTTAGGCGGATGGCTCTAACTTTACGGGCTCGCTGATTATTCCCATTCGCCTTCAGCTTCTCGTAGCGATATACCGATTCCAGCGACTTCTCGTTTTGCACCACTCGACTGCACTTGAAAAATATCATTGTAGAATAATTTTCTGAAAATTAAAATGAGGTTAACCGTAATGATGCTGAGATAGTTGCAACATTCCGGACGGCAGGTGTCTGCGGTGTGGAACGATCGAGCTATTACCCTTTGCCATCTGGCACTGATCGATAGAACCAGTTGAGAAACATGCGAAATGAAGGACCCGCATGCTGGGGTGGTGAACGCCGTTAGACCCCCAGAAAGGGCTATAGCGCGTTCGTTCCTCATCGAAAATACCTGCGGTCCGGAGTTTCGCAAATATCTCAGCATCATTGTGGTTGAATCACACATCATACCCTGTCGTGAAAAATTGTAATAAGGCAATAAATAAAAAGTTGACATTAAAATGAGATCAGTTGTGAAAAATGGGACACTAAATGAATGGGATTTATCTACGTTTTAACGTCGCTCATCAGCTTCGATCAGCTATTCTAAGCTTTTATTCGATCTGTAACACTATCACATATAGTAGCCATAAAAAAATTCCGAGAAATCTTTGAAAAAGTAGCAGTTAGAAAAATTAGAGCCAAAAATGAAAAAGTTAGAATTTCTTGCGGAAAGGCAATAAAGAAGCTCACTTGAAATTTCAACGTTAAAGAAAAGATTTACAATTTTTTTAATAAATTATCAATATTATTATATATTCATTTTTCATATTATTTATATATTTTAGCACTAGGAGTATATTTATTGATTGTTAGAGGATTAATTCGTTAGGAAATAATGAGATACAGTTACTTTTTGTGCTATCGACATTTGTGGGACATTTGTGGAACGTAAACAAGGTGAATGACCCATTGTTACTACGAATGGAATTATGATACCATTTAAATGAGAATTTAAATGTAGAATGAGCAACGAAATGCATACGCAATCGCGCATTCCAAAGGAGAAAGCTTTTTGTGTTGCAGATGTATCGTGAGAGTGCGGTTGCTGACGAAATGTCAGTGTGATTCATAAGGCGATGCATTGCAGAAGTGCGCGTAGATACGACACAGAGGCCTTGAGGCTATTGCTATAAATATGAGCTTGATAGGTAAAATATGGCGACTTGTTACACCAAAAAAACGATAAAGCAGACTGGGTCCAGCATTGATCAATCCCGGACGAATGCGCTACGCACTACACTTCAACAAGCATCGTTGGAGGTGACTGAGTGAAAATATCTGGAATGCAAAGTGGCGTATGATTGCTTGCCGATGGATGAAGTCAGCGCTGACATCCTCTCAGACAAGTTTAGTTTGGTGGGTGAAGAGCGTGGGATAAAACTAGCGATCATGTGGGTATTGCAGAGCATCTCTAACCACTTTGCTACTCGTGCTGCTTCAATAGTTTACAGTAAAGTTACCTAGATTTTGTCACAACACAAAGGAAGACAGAAACGACTGTTTAGGCTGGAATGGCGTTCCTTATAAAGCATATTTTGACGATCATAAAATTAGTTGCCGTACCTTACCTTTTTACGGATGGACATTTCGGCTAAGGAAGAGCTAGACAGTGAGGAGGAAGATGACTTTGAAGGAATAGCACTAGTAAGGAAAGGTTACAGTGCACACAACTAGTCCAAACTCTGAAAATGATGATCACATTGCAAAGTGTGTGCGCAGTCAAATGCTATATGGAGGCCACTACTGAAGTAATTATGATGAGTAATTATGATGCTAATACACCTAGAGGAGCCCGTGTAGCGCACTGGTCGGAGGCGCACTGCAGTACACATGGCATCGATTCCTGCGCTCTAGGCTCACCAAGCCCTCCATCACTCTAGGCTTCGCAAATTGTTACCAGACTTGTCTGGGAGAATAGCACCACCTGCTCGATACATCGGTGGGCCACCAGAAGTCATTGTAAGGAGCAGATATGCATTTAATCACCTCCAACGATGCTTAATGAAGTCGAATGCATGGCGCATCCCTCAGAGATAGGTCAACGCCAAGAGCTTTGTCCTTTATTTATTTTATTTTTATACGCCTAGCAGACCGTTCTCAATGCATTTCTTTTGCCTGAAAATTTACCCTTTGATTTGCTTCCATAGTTGAATTTCTCTTTTAAAACAAAATTCTACATCGCAGAAAAAAATTGATCTTCAGTCGACTTCCCCACAAGTTCGAAGCAATTTCAACGAATGGAATCCTTGCCTATTTGTAGAAGCAAACGGATACTTGGGTCAGCAGCATAGCAGTATCCACATAGGTTATTAGTATCCTTGTACTCAAAAATACGTCTATCATGAAAAACTTTGCAATAAACTCCGAATTTTATGCAACATCCTGAAATGCATCGGACCTTCTACGATGTTCGGCATTTAGATGGTAGTATAAGCAGAATGTGTAGGGCATTTGTACCGCAGTGCTCGGAGGGGCCCTGCGATACACATGGGATGGATTCCCGCGGCTCTGGCCCAGCAAGTCTTCCATCCCTTCGGGGTCCAGACTTTTATTGGCAACAGACTTGCCTAGGAGGAAAGCAGCACTGGCTCGATTCATCGGTGGGCCACCCCGAGGCATTGTAAAGGCCAGATATGCGTTCCATCACTTGCAACGATGCTTAATTAAGTCGAAGGCATGGCGCATCCCTCAGCGATTGACCAACTCCGAGAGCTTTACCTCTTCATGGTATGCAGAAACAAATATTCAAGTAAAAATTAGCCGACCACATATTCGTTAACCTTCCATACTGTTCTGTTATACTTGTGCTTGTAGTGCTCGTAGATCCACCCTCATTCAACTGCACAGATTCATGAACGTGTCCACGAACGTGTGACGATAAGTCCTCAGTGCACTCACAGTGCTGCCCGCAGCACTGCTCACATTACTACCAGCATTTGAATTCCTGCGCTTCAAGGCAAGGCGGTACTGTTGTCGTCGATAGTCGCCAATTCGTCGTTCGGCGAGCGGTCGCGGTGCGGTTCGCGTTCCCTTCAAGAGACCTGACCTGTCCGTTTCACCCAAGGAAGTACTGCACATCCAATTTCCCTATGTCATTCTTCAGTACACAAGTTACGGTTTCGATTGGCTCTCTCAGATAAACACTTTACATCTTCACTATTTATGTGATTTCGCTGACTCGTCATTCTTCGTAATCGTTGATGTCACGTTAGGAACTGCTGACCTTCTCACTGTTTATCGCTGAATTACGTAATTTTCCAGGCATGTGGACTGTATTCCAAATTTATATATGTGGGTGGGCTTTAAGCGAGGAATAGCTCCTTAGTGAACAGCTAAGGTTCACTTTGGTTTTATTTTTCATACGACGGATGATGTCTTCCACGAACATCAGTTTGGAAGAAGATTCTGGAGTCATAAAATCAGGCCCTGTAGTCGCTGGTTTCGCACCAATTGTAAGTTGTTCATTTCTGTGTGTTCTTTACTGCATTCACATTGTGCTTTTCGCCTTCCTTCCGAGATGTTTGAGGAGAAAAACCTCGTGCATTATGTGTTTGCTAGCATAAACATCCTTATCAACCTCGTCTTAGCTCATCAGTGAAAGAAAGTGGATTCATCATACCGAGGCTAAAGGGGGAAGTCGATTTTTTGAGAAGGAAAAAGTTGCAGTGTTAACTTTTTTATTTGATGCCTACTATAATTTATCAAGGGAAGTTATGATGTGGAATACACAGGCACAACGATGCTGAGATATTCGTAAAACAGACCCTGGGACACATCGAACCACCATTACTTTTTCCGGTGGCTCGGATCATTCTCACTGACGGGTGACTGCTGATGGCACCATTAGGTGGAAAACTAGCTGAGAGAAGCGCAAAGCAAGGCCCTCAGTGGTGCAGTGTGTAATACGCGAGGGAAAGGGTAATCGTGGTTCGATCTAGCCGGGGTCCAAGTTTTGTAAACGTCATTATTTTATTTCCTGTCTTTTATTAAAATTGGAAACTTTCATGATGAGTTTTCAGAAGTCGAGAAAAACTTACTATGCTGTGTTATGTGAGCGTGCCTTGGAACTACATGATAGCGAGAAGACGTACAGAAAGGGCAAACCAGCTCGTTATCTCATTGATTTGTCAATAGCCTTCAATCTACACAATGAGCATGTGAGTAGTAACAGTTTTGTATTACGATACTAGTATAGCAGGATGTAGTCGTAGACTGGCCTTCAGTACTTTTCATTAGTTTTTCTTTCTTTTTAGTCTGTCAATCATCGTTGATTAAGAGAATGTTTGGCGTTTGTTTGTTTTCTTCTGGTTTTTTTTACTATGTGTCACTCCAGTAGCATAAGTATAGGTTCTTTCTGAGTCATATGTTTAAGAAACTGTCTCTTTTAAGTTTCTAGTCTTCTACTATTCCGCCTTCTTCGTTGCTATACATTTCTTGAATACATTGCATGGCTGTTTAGAAGTTTAAAAGAAACATGTTTAGAAGTTCATGGGTAGCAATGAATGTTAGGGTATGTTCCCTTCCAAAAAGCTTTCATAAATCCTCTTTCACACCACTGAATTCTAGAACATAGGTTATTTTCATATAATATGTAAGTTATGGATTTACTGTTAAACTGTTAATGGGTTTTTAAGTACTGTTAGTTCATAAGACTGTATGTCTTTGTTAAAGAATTGTATTGTGGATCTTTTCAGTTGGATCCGAAACTGAAAAGATGTGTCTGCTTGATGGGACCTGATGAGACGTTGTGTCTAAAGGTAGATGACGCTGGTAAAGGAGGGGATGAAGGACGCCAAAATGCAGAGTGGTACAACGCCATCATGTCTGCCCTCATCCCATCCCGAGTCCTTCGTTTGGGAAGACCTATACAACCGCAGGAATTCTTCGGTAATGTTGACCTTTAAGCGTACATATGAAGAATGTTGTTGGATTGTTATTATTTTCACCGGGAGTTTTTTGCTAGCAACTTCTATAAATGATGCTTGAATCTTTCATTTTCTTCTCTGATGTGCAATTCAGTGAACGATTGATGGGTTACGCAGTGTTCTCACTTGGCATCCATATGACCCACTTTATTTTAGAGTGCGCCTGGGATGTCGATGTGGTTAATGCGCCGAAGGTAAAAAGACCTGGTCGTTGTGAGGAGCCCCTGCAAAACATATGCCTTCGGCTTCCTGAGATCGCTGGACAGAAACGGTGCCGTTGACATGCTTGATTTACCTTGAGATATTATAGAAACTACCAATGACGTTGTTTCGTTTTTGGATATATGAGATATGATGGAGAACGCTAATAATTTAGGTGCTGATTGTTTTTTTGTTTGGAGCAAAAATTTAAATGCTTGTTTATAAGTGATACTTGTGGTTTTTTTTTCGGTAGAATAGCACTTGCGCAGGTATACTAACAACGCTTTGTTGCCATGGAGTAGGGAAATCTAAGAGTTTGTTTGGAAAACTCCAAGTTTTTTATTTCTGAGTAGTTATCTTTCGATATTCTAGATCCTTGATAGAACCACCTAAGCTTTCCTGTAATTCATCTTTTATCCAGTTTATTCTGAACGCTGCGAAATAATGGAAACCTTAGAAATACTCCCTCAAATTGTCAAGGGGTCATTGGTGGCCATACAGGTTTCAACTACAGAAGAGTGTTCAGTAGACTTAGTGTTCTTGTAATACCGTTTGTTCGGTTGAAGATCCTTCGTGGAACTAGTCGTATAGAATAAAAGTCGTTATTAAACAACGCTGAATTTACATGCTGTTATTAGTACTTTTTGGTTTCGAAGTTTTAGCATTATTTCTGTTTTTGCCATAGTTCATAGGGCACCATATTACCAACATGGTACATTTATAAGGTAATTTATGCTCAGATTACAGGCTATGTTTTTTACGCTCACACTATCGCTGTTTGTAAACGTCGAATTGAGCCCGCTACACATGGTATTCCTTCGTCGGGTATCCCACCATTTCACGTAGATGACTTTTTCGAGATTCCGGTGAGTATGCATTTAATATTCTCCACCGATGTTTTGCTACCATAGCCGGATTACCATGAACACGACATTGCCAGCTGTTCGTGGTTGTTCATAGCCAGTTATGGGAAAACCACCTTATAAATTTTTTTCTATCAATTTGTTTTAATGTGTACACCTTCATTCAATAAGATACGTGTTGCTGATGAGCGCTTAAGAACATTCATATGTGTTTCTTTGGTTTTTGATTAAACCAAGGATAACTTCAATGCACTTTGACGCATTGTAACGGAAACGATTGTAACAAAGCTACCACTGATTACTATCGATTTCTTATTTGCCTGGTTCTTATTCTTCGTCTTTTAAAACACTGTTCAGGATTTTTTTTCCTTTGTTTCCTTTTCTCTTTTCTATACCGATTTATCCCACCTGCGTGTTTTCGTCGAGCAGTAGCTCTGCAATTTTAATACACTGGTAATACTATACTTTTGCCATAATTACGTCATTGGTTGGGTATTTATAAGCAGGTCTAATCCGCCATGTTTATACCATAATACAGGAGCGTTTTTTCTGTGAACGGGAACACGATGTAAATGGTTCCGTGTGCTTATCCAGCTTGAAGAAACCTTCATTTTATATCGATAATACGAATAACCACTCCGGAGCAACAATTATTTCATCTTCATTTGATCAGCAAAATAAAAAATATTAATGATTTCATCGCTATATTTCGCATGAGTAGTGGTCTACACATTTTCGAGGTTAAAAAAGATCAAGCTGTGCAAGATCTTTCTTATTTTTCAATACGGACCATTATTTAACCTTGGCAGGATTAATCAGTGTGTTTTGAGATTACTACAATGATGCTGAGATATTTGCAAAACTCCGCACCGCAGGTGTCTGCGGTGGGGAACGAACGCGCTATTGTCCTTTCCGAGGAGTAACGCACTCACCACCACACCATGCGGGTCCTTCGTTTCGCCTGTCTCTCAGCTTTGAGATTGTTGATTTTGCACGTTGAACAATCTTTTGTGATATTGATATTTCTTGTTGTTTGTAACAGTAAGAAAGGAGTTGATGGCACTTAGATGACTGAAAATGATGGTGTAACGCAAAACCTCTCGATGTCAGATTAAAATAAGGTTAACGAAGACAAAATGATGATACTTAAGTTGTTTTTTTTCTCGTACAGTTTAGTTCGGAGCGCTTTTTAAACTGATAATGTTTAGGTGTAATTCGATTTTAAACCTGCGTTAAAATCATTTTAGCAATTCTTCTTCTTGGTTACAGGTTTATTTATGTTTTTTTTCTTTGCAGCGAAAGTGTGTGGCATTCTTTGGCTGTCAAGAGCGGTTTTTTCTTATGCGATTAGGTCGAGGCTCACCAATGGGAGCGAGTGAGCTGTGGGCTCAATGTGAGAGCGAAGAAGTTAGTCTCATTTTGTTTATTATATGCTTGCTTGAATAGTAGTATTGTCGGTCGAGTAGATTACAGAAAATTGTGTGGGCCTCAGAATAACTTCCTTTGAGTGGCAATTTGTTGGTCGGAAAGTCCCTTGGATGTGCTTAGGGTTTCCAAATCGTCACCGCAAGCAGTGGCCGACCTTTGTGGATTAGAAGGGAGTGATTCGTCACCTTGCGGTTAGCTTGCTGCCAGGGCAACGATGTTTCATGGCATTGATTTGCTCTTTAGGAGACTTCTGAATGAAAGTTTCCTACTTTTTCGTATCTTGGGAAACCCTGTTGAACGATACGCTGTAACCTGAATACGGTGCATGAATATGAGGAATCGTTTTCCACCTTCACAGATGAGGTACTAAAACATTCATAGGGACGAACTGGGCTACGCAGTGATTCTCATGAATTGCTACTCTTTGCATCAATCAGTAGTTGTAGTAATTAGTATTACTACAGGGTGAAGGTGTTCAAAAGTTTGGAGAAGTGAATTATTACATCAGTCAATACTTTAATCGTGTTATTTGCATATAAACTTATAGCTGTTGTTTTCCAGAATATGGTTTATATCCGTTCTAACATTGAAGGGTTGTTTATTTTGAAATATTTCCTGCTTTAGGTTATACATTAATATAGTTGAAGGAAGTTTGGAGAACTCTTTAAAACATTCGCCACGATGTGCATTCTATAAAATCATATCCGATTGGCCTATGTGATCTATATAGGGGGTCATTTTCTTTCTGATGCTTTACTTTTGTGCACAGAACCTCTCTCCTGCAGTTCTTTATAATCAATCGATAGCTAGTCCATTTGTGACGGTCGTCTAACGGTCGTCGACTGTAGAAAGCGCTATGCTCCACTTAGAAATATACAGAACACCAAAAATAATTTTGAATTGGAACATAATTCGTTCCAGGTTGCTCACGATATCCACAATAGGTTGAATGTTATAATTGAAAGGGAATCTGAGAAGAAGAGGAAAATGAACAATGGGTGAGTTGATTTAGAGTCACCGCAGTGAAAATCACTTTTATGTATAAGAGTGGTTTGTCGAGCCACTCTGAATACCGTAACACTTAAACAGCGAACTTTAACTTGGCCTGACATTTTGGTGAATAGTATGACTAGCAATACAACAGGTTAGTACAGAATCTGTCTTTGTCATTTAAGGCACATAAGGGAAGCGTTTTTATTCTTTTTTGTGGCACTCGTCCAAAAACCTCGTCATGCCCCACACTGCCAACTATCCAGTTCCAGTCTTGGTTATTCAATGATACTCGACTATCGTTGACTAGTTCTCAGGTCCTTATCCACACTTGTCGTGAATCATCCATTTTCTGGTTAACTACATTCTCAGCTGTAGAATGTTTGAACGAAAGCTAAGGCTGCCCTATTTTAAATCTCCGAATAAAGATTTGGTAGTAGGAGTATGTATATTCTGCGGTTACAGATTTTTTCTTTCCCGTACTTCTCCTGATGTTTGAGGTTCACACAACCACTTATTCAAATGTTTAACTTGCCATGTAGTAGAGTAAAAGATTGCGTGCTGTAGGGTGAAATTTGCTCAGTAGATGTGACGTGCATGTTCTATTTTCCTTCGGAGTTCTAGTGTTGTAATGCCACCTGGACTTCTTTCTCTTCGTTCTCACCATGGACACCATCGTGAACGTTCACATACTCAACCGCTTAGACAAAGGACATCATCTTTCTTTAGTGGGTTAGTTTCTTTTCACACATTACTTTTATTTTTTTTAAAGACTAATACTTGCAAATATGGCGTCTACCGTAAAACCTTTTTAAAGTTAATTGCTAGCCATTCCTTTATAGATTCACGACTGGTATGGTCTCACGCAACTGCTTTTCCGAGAATTGTAGTTTTTTCAACTTTCCGTTTTGTATAATATATTGTTGCAGGCGAGTAGGTTCTCCGGCCTCTACATCCAATGGCATTATTGGCCGCAAGCCATCTGATTCTTCAGTAGCGCGTCCACAGCAGCTTGGTTCAAGAGCGTTATCTGTATCTTGTGGTTCTCAAGGGCAATTGGGGAGTAAATCACGCGTTAGCAGTCTGATGTCTATATTCCCAAATCGGTTAGTGTACTGCTGATATACTCGGCGAATTTTTCATATGTCATAATCGTTTCTTCTTTCCTATTTACGATCTAGAAGCAATCGAACACTAAAACATGACTTTACAATAATGTAAATGTACTTATTGGCAGTGGTACATCCAGACAACAACTTACAATATTAGTAATGACTTCTTTATGTGGCTTAATTGGCTATTGTCTGTAACATTTTAATGTCTTGGAGTATTGTTGCAGACAATAAAAGTGATTTTCTCAGTAGAGGTGTTGAATTTACATGGAAGAGTTTTTTATAGTTTTTTAAGATTGTGGTTTTCGCTTTTTTTCAGAGACAGCAATACTTCTCTCGCATCTAAAGACGACAGTGGGATTTATCAGCAAATGGGGGTGCCTTCAAATCTACGAACTTCTACATCTACTTCTACAACTGATGAAACTGAGAATAGGTAGTTTATGTTACGATTCACACTTTGTTTAAACCCTAGTTGTTGATATATGTGCAGAATCGCACAGAATATTTCAGCGGTGGTACCATTTGTATTGAGCATAAAGAAGCATCTCGATCTGAAAAAGTGGGGACGTCTCAGCGTTTACCAGAAATGTCGGAAGGTGAAACGTCTGAGGCACGTGTATTTTCAACTGCTGCGTTATGAATCCTTTTTAATTTTAGTACACCTAGCGATGCAGTGCTTGGATTTTGGGTAAATGCGTTGCCGTAAGAAGTCAAGCACAAACGCTATACTTTCACTGGGACGTTTTCTTGTTTCACCGTCCTATTCACTTAGTATTCAACACAGCGCACTGCAAAGCGTCTACAAAAACGTTTATGATTCTTGCAGGAATGCGTAGTCCGTTTGCAACTTGAAATTTTTAAGTCGGTGTAACTACATTTGAACACAACATTGTTAGTTTATATATCAAAAACCGAATTACCTCTAACCTGAACATGACTGGTCAACACGTGTTTCTTCGTTGATAAGGTAACACGAGGTTGATAAGAAAGCTTAAAAAGTAAAAACATTAGAAGAAAATAAAATAAATTAAAAACGAAATAATGTAACTAAAAACATTATGTATCATCTGTAGTTCCGTTGATCATCGAGTGACTCGAACGGGCACCAATAAATCTTCCAGTGGCGTGCAAGAGTAGCCCAGTCGGATCTGCTCGCTCTAAGGATTCGTCGAGCATCATATCTTTCTTCTAGACTCTTCGTGAAGAACTCCGACCATCGGGTCGGTGGTCTTTCTGCAGTACGTTTGACATCCCGAGGAATCCATTCACTAACGGCTCTTGTTCGTCGGTTGTCGTTCCTACGCGTTACGTTTCCAGCCCACCTTATTTTCGACTGCTTCGCGTAAAGAACGACATCTTTGATTTTTGATCTTTGACGCAGGTCGGAGCTTCGGATCCCATCCCTTGTGTGGAACGGGATACTCCTAGCATCGTCCTTTCGACTGCGCTGGGTGATCCTTCATCCTGCTTACGCAGCGACCAAGTTTCTGACGCATACGTTAAGGCAGGAAGTACCGTTGTGTCGAAAAGGTAGGCACGGAGTTGGGTGTTCTTTGTTCTCTTTACTACATCCTCGATGCTCGTGAAAGCTTCCCAAGCCGCTCGTTTCCTTCTGCTCAGTTCTGGAGTTAAGTCGCCTTGCCTAACCCCTCTTTTTGACGTCGATGTTAATATCGTTGTAGAATGGTGAAATCTTGGTTGTAGAATTTTAAAGCTCACGAAGAATCTTTATATACTGGGGAGGGACTCCTTGACTATCAAGGATTTCCATGACTGCTTCTATCTCAATTGAATCAAAGGCCTTCTGTAAATCGATGAAAATGAGACAGAGCGGTCTTTTGTACTCTCGCGATACTTTAATGAGTATTGTTATCGTGTGAATTTGGTCCATCGTGCTAAATCCTCTTCGAAACCCTGCTTGCTCACATGGTTGTCCTTCGTCCAGTGTTCTGTTAATCCTGTTTAGGATGACTCGAGTGAAGAGTTTGTAGACGACAGACAGCAAATAGATTTAGCCATAGTTGCCGATATCGTGTAGGTCACCCTTCTTGAACAATAACATGGTCTTGCTGGTGTTCCATTGAGTAGGAACCTTGCATTCAGACAGGTGTCGTGTGAAGAGCCGAGCCAGTGTGTTTATGAGAACTGGCGGAAGGTTTTCAGGTGTTCAGATCTTATCCTGTCCGGACCTGGTGCTGTTCGATTTTTCACCGACGAAATGGCATGTCGGATTTCGAAGGGGAAAACCTCTGGTACAGAATACCCACCTTCCTTTATTTCATATGACGGAAAATGGACGTTGCTATCGAGGAGATCTGAGTAGTACTCGTGAATGATTTTCTCCATTGCATTTCTGTGCGCTGTAACTGTTTCGTCTGGGCGTCGGAGTGCAACCATCTTGGTTTTGTAATTGGCGAAGCATCGGAATGCTTTGCGAATGCCTTTTCCAGCCTCTGCAGCTTCGACCATTACTGCTGCTCTTCTCTGTTTAAGATCTTTTATCGGCTCTCTGCATTGTTTTGCAAGGTCGGACGTTAGATCGCGGTTGCCTGCAGCTCGTGCGATTCCATACCGGTATTACTCGAATGTTTCTGAAGGCAGACGTCTCTTGGCGACTTTATTCTCAGCTTTCATAGCGCTAACGTGAAGATGTTGAATGAACCGATCGTATTCTTCGTCGCTGTTGTCGACAACGGCATCTTCTCAACAGCCGACTAATGAATTGAATAAGTCCCAGTTTGCGGTGGTTTTGGGACTTCGGTTTTTGAATTTAGCTGCTTTTTTCCTCTTTCCGCAAGAAATAGAATCTTGCACGAAGGAGACGGTGGTCTGATCCCGTGTAGAATTTTGGGACAACAGCGACATCGGTTATGCAGAACCTTCTATTTACTATGATGTGGTCTATTTCTTTATGGTACTCTCCATTGGGAGACTCCCACGTCTAGCTTTGAGGGTGGGGCTTCTGGAATTGCGAGTTACATGGATGGACTTGGTCGTCGTGATAAACTCAGACAGCCGCTCATTCTTCGTTCCATTCTAATCCGTGGGTCCCAGTGTGACGTTCTTCAGACATTCTTCTTGCTCCTATCTTGGCGTTGAAATCTCTAGTGATGACCTTGAAGAATGTATGGTCTTCTCTGCAGAACTTCTCCAAGTCCATATTAGAACATTTCGACTTTTTCTTCGTCATAGTTTGATGTCGGCGCGTAAACGGACGAAGATTGTCAATGCCTTTGTTGATCCACATCTTTCCAATCGTAAACGTGCGATTTGGGTTCTTAGTTGTTCTTACGAATCGATGTTCGTGGACAAACTCGTGTTGACGAGGACGGAGATGCCGCCAACTCCTCCACTGTCGCATGTTCCGAGGAACAGTTCTTCTCCGGTATCATAGACGGCGTTGAATGGGTGGTGTCGTCTCGTCTCGTTCCATTGGCCCTGAGATTTTAGCAGCCTCTCCGTACTCGTCTTAACAACGGTGCGAAATTGCGGGCTCTTTCGGGGTCAGGGGAATGAGGCCCGTTTTTTTTGCTCTGTTTAGCATTTTGAGTAAGTACAAACATAAGGTAAAATATAATACTGTATATATTACGTATAATACGATGTAACATACTGTGCATATCATGTAGTAATATAATATGTAATAATGAAATGTAGTTTAATATATAAAAAAAAGAAAAACGGTGAAAGTACTTCCAGTACTTCCCAGCTTTCTCAAAATAAGAGTCATTTGATTTAACACATTTTAGGCCACAGGGTAATTTTTTTTTATTCTGGCTACTTAAAATTTGGGAGATTTGGTGGTGACATTTTCTTCAAGCCTACTTTAAGCGGCATTGTGGTTCTTTGAAGTTTTTGGAGTTGTTAGGTTGGTGCATTACAAGCTAGGAATTGTCTGCATGTTTAGTAAAGGTAACTGATTAGCAAGGAGTTCAGTTAGCGTGGTGGGTATGGAAGAATTTCGTAACCAAGTTGTTCAACATCTACTCTGTTGCAACGTACGGTAGAGCGTTGTGTCCAATGCGATTGTGTATTTTCTGTTGTCCATCTTTGGTGCCGTAGACTGAAGTTTATATAATCAGTTCCCAGGATCGACTTTCTATCAACCTGGGCACTGGATATGATTGCGTCGTTTTCTTTTTCAGCAATCGCGAGGTTGTTATACAGCATACATTTACTTCCATAGAAAAAATACACAATATAACACAACAGTAGCTGACGTTTCGGCAGTATCGCCTTCTTCAGAGCCTGTAAGGGTACACTGTTATACAATTTAGTAGGCCAAACGCTTCAGTAACACTTACAAAAAGAAAATCTCTGGCAATTACATGATTAACAACTTTTCGAAACACCGCTTTTTTCGTGACTTCCATTGAGGAAGATTAGAACGGCTGATTTCGGTCTCATGTGGTTGATGACTGCACCATCCCACATCAGAAATTGATGCGAACATACGGGGTCAGGCCGCGTGTGACCTCTGGGCATTCCTCCCTGCTATTCATTGTGGGGTTTTTGGCATTTATCCAAAAAGCCTCAAGAAGTTTTCATGCTGGTATTTTAGTTTCCTGTGCAAGGATATTGACTTTTACTTCAAAATCGTCTCCGCTGTGCTTTAGTATCCTATGCGTGCCTAGTGGGGTACTTTGCCTTGCTTTTCATTTGTCATCTAGGTGTTCTTTTTGAACGGATACACAAAGGTCTGCCCATTTCGCCAACATATTCGTGTCCGCCATCATTACAAGAGATCAGATATATGGCACCTGAACTCATGCAATCACCGCCCCTGTCGTAAGGGCAAATTACGCAATTTGTTGTTTCACATAGACGGTTATACAGGCGGTTACGAACTAACTAACGACGTAGAGTAGCCGGTGGTATTTCAACTATCGTTGCCGATTCCTCTGGACCTGCCCTTTTTAAGCTTTTTATAGTTACGCTTACTTCATCGCTAATAAAGGGCAACATAAACGAGACTTTTTTTTGGCGAAATGTTTCGTTTTGGCGCCTCGCTCTCCTTCTAAACTTATCTCGTGCGGTAACTATTTCGTAGCCGTTGGAGGTGGCTATTTGACGAGCCAAGTCGTGCGATTCTTCCTTTAATTCCCTACTTGTGCACACAGAGGTGGCTGTTCAAAACAGGTTTCTTACAAGAGCCCCGTTTATGTGTGAAAGGTGGGAAGAGACGAAATGAAGCAGGATGTTTTTGTTACTTGGTTTTCGTTACCACTTTGTCATGTAATTGCTACTTGGCTTTCTGGTTTTTCCTTGTTAACAATGGTCAGGTCAGATCATTAGGTTCTCATTTGCGTGATAGGGCATACTCGCAGCTTCAACTTGTTGCTCTAACGTTGAGTGGCCTTTTATCTTGATGTGGCACTGTTACTGTATCTTTGAATGGTCTTTAATTCCGTTTACTTAGCCTGCAAGTTTCAGACACGTGTGTTGAGTTAGTGTGAATAGCACAATCGAATGTTTCTTGTTCTCTTCACTACATCATCGGTGCACTTATAAACTCCACAAGTCTCTCGTTTGCTTCTGCTCAGACGTACGTTAAGGCTGAAAGAATCGTAAAGTCGAAATATAAGGATAAAGTTAATTGTTCTCCGTTTTTTACTGTCGCGAATAGTGGTAGCATCGCAACCTATTCGTTTTCTTCTGTGAAACTAATGAGCTAAGTTGTTCAATATGTTATCTTCCGACCTATATAATGTTTGTTTTGAATGTAGCACCACAAATAATTTCGTTCATCAACACCGGTTTCGTGAGATTTAGTGGAAGACCATTCTTTCCAAAGCGTTGTCGAAGTCAGCCAGTGTTCTTTCTACCTTATTGGTGCTTGCTTTTATGAGACTGACATAATAAACAGGGAAGAAATGGTTTAATTACCGAGCATCGGCTTTTACTCCCGTACCGTTCATTTCCTTTGTTTTCACGACTTCCCAAGGGAGGCTCTGAATAATTTTTGGTTAGTGTCGACTCCTTCTCTTTACGTTAGTGATAGTGACAAGTTATAATTAGCGAGATACTATATTTCTTATTCCTTGGTCTGCTTGCAGACGGTGCCAGTTCTGGTACTGGGTTTCTCTTCGTATGTTTTTACTGTTATTATCTAATATCATTGTTTTAAAATATCTATATTGATTCGCAATCGTCTTGAAAATTATTGAACAAGAATTTGTTTCTGTAGCATGAGGGCGAACGGCTGCTAATTAGACCTATTAGAAATCGAAATCTTTTGCGTGTAACATGTTTTATACCCGTTTAAAATGCTGAGCTCTAGTTTCAGTGTCCATCGGAGCAGAAATGTGCTGTCTCTTCCAGTGGTCTTTCAGTGGAAGCCGTCAGTAATCGAAGCGAATTACCTTCAAATTCACAGTATGAGGGTTATACTCCAATGCATGCAGCTGAATGGACTACTTCCGGAAGTAACAGTCATCTGATCGCACCTACATATGAGCGCTATAAACTAGAAGAAGTTCGCTCATACGTGTCGGACAGCAGTGACAGCTGCTACTCATCAATGACGACCGCTAACGGCTGCTCAACCGCGCAAGCAGGTTCAGCTGCTGCCACAAACCCACTTCGGTTCGCTTGTTTCTTTATCACTATAAAAATCAACGGGCCTAGTGTTATATGATGTAGCTGAAAGGCTCGGCTTTATTTATTTATGTTTTTGGGATCCGCCGACATGACGAATCTCGGTGTCCTTTCTACCGAATTGCTTTCGACTATTTAAAGAAACGTTTTCCATTTATGTACAAGTCTTCTATCAAATCGACGGATCTTAGGGGTGATCTATGGCCTATTTGTTTGGTTCTGGTACCAGCTGATGTGTATGCTGCAGTTGGTGCCACGTTTGTTCTCCAAAGATGATTGGTTTTCTTGCTCCTTGAGATCTGTTTGAGATACGAACAAAGCTTCTTTCTAGTTCTAATGTGCCACCAAACAATCTGAGTGTGATTTTTTTAAAAAGAAATTGTAAAAAAAAAGTTCCTCAAATTCCATGTGAAAGGTACAAACTATCTTCCACCGGAATGTGGGATCTATCGGAGAGGCTCAATGTAACGTTTTATAATTCGCGAGAATGTTCAATGACTCGACGACGTTCTTGGACCCAAGCTCGTCTTTACTCTTGTAGCTGTCAGTTGCCAGCAGACGTCTGAGGAATTTTGGTTTTTGATGAATGTCATTGAATGCTAGTCGATTCGATTCTCTGTGCAGTTTTGAAATTGCTGTGCTATGGCGTTCCGTAGGTGTCCCTTAGACCACAGACAATCGCAAGTCTTCATTTGTTGTTTTTCCCAGACAAGTCTGGTAAGAATTTCCCAACCGTTAAAGAATGGTGGACTGAATTGGTCTTGTTATTGAGCTGTGCTTTTACCTTTACGCTACCATGAAAATGAGATTAAAAGCAGTTCAACTTGTGGCAGTAGTTTTTCATTTTTCATGGAGCAATCTACTCCTTAACACTACATTGTTCTATTTTGAATGTTTTAGGGCATACTCATTTGCTGGTCGTTGTAATCTTCGTTCTAATGGACAGCAAGATGGTGTCGACAATTTAGATATTCGAAGTGATAGCTCTAGTGCTGGCCTTCTGCCTCCAGCGGAGGATCCACGGAAAAGAGCTTTTTCCCTAGGCAGCAAGACTCTTTTTCCGCGGCCTTTTCGTAAAATCTCTCAGCATTCTTCTCGACAACAGCGTCATTCCCAAACATCTGCATCTGGTGCCTCACTAGGTTATACTTCTCTTTAATTCCTAGGATTGGCTTTCTATCAACCGCGGCAGTGATCAATAATTCACTGTTCTGTTGATGCGGAAACACGATTTCTCGCCTTTCTATTTATCTCTCCACGAAAGCTCATGTTTCGGCGGATTTCGCGTTTTTCAGAACCTACAAGAGCCAAGTTGACTGCAGTCAAAGCTTTAATTTAGGGTTTTCCTACATTTGAGATTTTTAGATCAATCTTTCTTTCTTTCTCATCCTTTCTATTCACTGTAATTCAGCTTCTTCTGAAGTTTCATCATCGTTTGGTCCTTCTTCTTCTAGCGCAAATCATCTATCAAGCTGTATTTGCTCGGAAAAGGATGAATGTACTCGAAATCGTTCTGGAAGCTTTGGATCGGGGCACAGCACTCCTTACTATCGTAAGGGAGGTTCATCAACTGGGACACGTGATGGTGCTGATCACTTTGTGGAAATAGATTTCGGAAGCGGTATTGGACGTTCTGGTAGTGGATCTGTTACCAGTGTTGATAGTCCTAACAGGTTGTGGAAATATCACTCTTCCATATTTAATTTTAATGAATTTCACTGGTTTTAAAATGGTTTACATATAGTTGTGTCAGGTCTCGAACATCATCGTTCGGTTGCAGCGTTCGTAAGGATGCAGAGACGTTTTCTTATCTCAAAGAGCTTCCAGATTCTATGCTAACGCCAAGCCAAATCGTACTTCAGCAAGCCAAACAAAGCAGTCTCGATGGTGTGTTAAATCATTCATTCGTGAAATGCAACCACACCCAAGGATGCTGAGACATGAGCACTACTCGCAACCTCAGTTGGGTTTCGAACACGCGATAACGCTTAAAGGGGGCTCACTTTCTATCCACAACACCAATCCGTGCTCATTTGCTTTTCTATTAGCTATATTTCTACTCTATTTCTGGTATCAGCAATCACACGGTCAATGACAGTAATCTGGGCAGCATAAATCGGCATTTTGTGGCAAGGTACTATGTGAAATACAACTGTAAGTATGCTGCGATATCAGCAAAACCCGAAACTTCAGTTGGGCTTCGAACTCGCGTTACCTTTACGAGGTCATTCGTTACCCTTTTTTCATGTGTTTGTGTTTTATGTTTCTCAAGAATTCTTTACAAGTACCCACGTATTTTCTTGTTTTGCTAATAATCGTTAAAAATTGAACACAACACTATTGGGTTGCATCTTCATGTGTCCTAATTTTTGCATCACTTGGTTGAGTACTTATGGCGACCATTCATTAGAAAAAGCTTTTCTCCATGGTTCGCGAAAAAAAGATTCCAGTTCCACAGTATTGGTAAATTGGTACAGTTGGCAGCAGGTATCAGTTATTTAAGTTAGTCATAGCTACGGCGTAGTCAGTTTTAAACTGCAGTTAAAAAGTCAGCTCTGGTACAGTTTTGCTTCACTGTTCGCGTTTAAGCAGTGCTGACTTGTATGGTTCTTGTGGAATTTCGGAGCGGCAGAAAACTACGTGTCAAAAATTTGTTTATTTCTGGGAGTTTTTCCTCTTTGGTCTTACATGTTAGAACTTAAGAAGCTAACGATCTGTGGACTAGTGCGGTAGGAAGGACAAACGGTGAACAAATTAAGTAAAGATGAAATGGATTCGGTTAGATAGCGATATCATGCACCGACCTTGGTGTTTCACACAACTTTATAAGTAAATGAAATGGTGGATTGTGGAATTTATCTGCCTGGGTGGGAGTTAGGAGTCAAACATTGATGAGGACTAGTATTATTTGGAAGACAGTGTGTGTGTTCGTGTGTGAATGTTTGTATATATATATATATATATATATATATATATATATATATATATATATATATATATGTATATATATATACATATATATATATATATATATATTTGTGTGTTGATTTATTTAACACGTTCGCGACAATGTGTGTTTGTTTGACTGCGTAGATACTCTAAAATAATGTGACCTTTTTCTACCTAACTCAGCTAGGGTGAACTTTGTCAGTTGATTTAAAACCCAATATAATCCAGGAAATCTTGGACAGTAAGATGCAGGTTTTCTTATTCTACCAGGATGAATTATCTCGACAGACGAAATTTCGTTCAAGGGGTAAAGTGGTGATTCCAAATCTTCAGCAGCGTTCACGGTCGTCACACTCTCCTCAGAAATTGTGCAAATCTAAATTTATGTCCGAATTTTTTGAGAATAAAATCGAAAGAATGGGTGAGGTCGATTTTTTGATAGTTGAAAGAGATCAGATGTTCATAGACCTATAGAACAGATTTTCCCCGATCTCTTTAAGTGTAAACGTAATATTTACAGATTACGCTTTCGTTTTCAAAATTTTCTTAGTAAATTAATACAATCTCCAATCTGGTTGCTTTAACTGCGCAAAACGAAGGATTAGGAGCAACCGCCACTGCGTTCAATTCTGCGAAATCCCTACACTTCACTCACTTCTGTTTTCAATATACGACCCTCGAGTAAGAAAAACGAAAAAATAAGACGTTTGGAGGACTTCAGAGAATGGAGGTTTTTTCTTTGTGGCATAGCAGTATTTGTATCCTGTTCGCAAAGATTTTTAGATTATGTTGGCTTAACCGTTTTGTTTACTGCCTACTGTTTTTAATGGCAGGGTATATTGCGAAATATAACTTCAATGACACTGAGATATTTGCAAAATTCCGACCGCAGGTGTCGGCGCTAGTTAACGAACGTGCTGTTGTCCTTTCCGGGGAGTAACGCGTTCACCACCACACCATGCTGGTCCTCCGTTTCGCCTGTCTCTCAACTAGTTCTGTCGATCTCTGCCATCAGCAATCACCCGTCATCGGGATTGATTTGGCGACCCAAATCGGTAATGAAACCAGTTAAGCTGAGGCTTTAGTTATATTCACAATCTTGGCTGTTTTATTTACTGCCTGTTCTTTTTAATGGCAGGGTATATTGCAAAATATAACGTAAATGACGCTGAGATATTTGCAAAACTCCGGACTGCAGGTCTCTGCGGTGGGGAATGAACGCGCTATTGTCCTTTCCGAGGAGTAACGCTAATGGCAGAGATCGATACAACTATCTGAGAGATAGACGAAATGAAGGACCCGCATGGTGTGGTGGTGAACGCGTTACTCCCCGGAGAGGATAATAGCGCGTTCGTTCCCCACCGCAGACACCTGCGGTCCGGAGTTTTGCAAATATCTCAGCGTCATTGAAATTATGTTGGCTTTTATTTCAACCACTAAACTTTACTAAGACCTGATGTATGAGCATCGTATGACTCCTATAGAGGTAATGTCATCGTGAATGTGTTAAAATTGTGTGTAGATTGAGCAAAAACCGAACAAAATGAACGCAATGATATGAAACTGAGCTAAAAAGAAAGCGTGAAGGGTTCAAAAGACAAAAATTGTTCCCTTATTTGGAAAATCACTAAAACATCAAATTTTCAGTTCTGCTCTGCATAGGTTAGTAGCAAGCTGCGACCATAGCATTCCTTCTCGAAGAAATACAGGAGGATAAAATAACAAAAATCATATAGCGGATTTGAAGCAACAATGCCATATTTGCCTATAGCAACATTGATGGTAGACTTACAACACCAAAATCTGTGGCTACATGCATTATGCAGTTTCTTGGTCTGTCACAGCGATAAACTCCCCATTCAGACACCATCGAGCGCAGATCACGACTCTTGAATAGATTGCATATCAAGTTGGTCTTTCCAGGCTCTGAAGAAGGTGAAACTGTGAAAACGTGAGCTGTTGCTAATAAGTAAATGCTGTAATAACAACCTTCCCAACTTCCCAACGCTTTACCGCCTCGTAGTGGTTGGGAGGTGTTCCTGGATGTTGGGGTGCGGTGTATCGCGAGGGGATCCGTCTCCCATCAGGCTCTTCCAAGCTGAGAAGAAGTTCGGCGTTTCTGTCAGGAGCCTTAGCCTAGTGTAAACCAAAGATCTATCATCGTTCTGGTATCAAACTAGCAAACCACAATGTCTAAACACGCAAAACTCCGAAAAAACGGAGATTTTGCTAGGGTTCGCACAACCAGTGAGGACCTTCCATCCAAGTGTCCAAGTTAGTAGGTAATAACAACCCTGTGTTTGCTCATCAAGAAAGCAGTGAACTATCGTTTTATTACAGGCTTGTATTTGCGTTTGGATTCGGCTGCTGCTTGAGAATTTTGATGTCCTTTATGGATTTGGTTGAACACTGGTGGAGTTGATCCTGCCTGGGCTCGTAGGACAGTCGTGTTCGTTGGGAGTTCCCAGATTTTCATCATAGGCAGTCTCCAGCTTTTATGGATTAGATGGATTGATCCGAGCCAAGTCTGGTACCAATTTTCGGAGGTATCTGAGCTTGGCTATCCGGAGAAGTGTGACGAGAGCCTTGCGCTTAATGAGATGGGCGACTTGACTACCACTGTGATACTGGCGCTCCTTACTTGACCAATATAGGCGTTCCTAAAATGCGAAAGTACTAAGCGAAGCGAGGGAATTCCGTGATTTACGCAAACATCTTTTTTTTTCTTTATATCAAGACGAGTTGTTATATTTGTGAATTGACCAAAAGGTCATTTATTGCAAGTTTCTGCATCGTTTAGCCATGAAATGGTTCTTTGTTGCAGAATCGTTCGACTATGTAAGCACTGAAGCTCCTGATCTAATTGCTGTGAAAAACGCGCTAGCAGTGGCTGCAAACGAACACAGTGGACACCATCATAGCTTTCTTTCTCCGACCGATTCAAAATCTATTGATCTACGCAGTTCGCAACACTTTGAAACTATTGAAGAGAATGCTTCATTGAAGTCGTCACCGTGTTCATCAAGGTCTCCACAATAATATTCACTTGAGTGACAGTGTTTGAAGTTTGTATATTGAGAAGAGTATGTCTAGAAGTTTGCTGCGTGTTTAGAAGTTCCATGAACGTTAACGACGTAGCTGTAGATGGAATAGAAGTGGGGCGATGGTGTGAAACCGACTGTATTGAAGATATCGGCCAGAAATGTACGGATACGCTTGATAATCCATCGACGAAGGACTTCTCATTCGTTTCATATTGCGCTCCATCCTGTCGATCTGCCTCTGTTGCGCTTTCCGAGATCAGTGAGCGAAATCCAGCACAGAATTCCTCACATGGATTGCCAAAGAGGAGCTCCGTACCGACACTAAAATCTCATGATGCTGATTACTCAAGTGCGGTTCTTAACTACGCATTCGTTCAGGTTTGTTAACTAAAATGCCTTTCACGGCAATATCACCGCAGCAGAAAGTGATGAAAGGACAGAAAATGATTTATGTAATAGATATTGCCACTACAAAAGTCTCAGATTTCATGGAAGTTTTTCCACTGGTGCTGTAGAGGTTAAAAACCTACTTGTTCACATGGCAGAATGGTTTTTCTGTTGTTACGTGGTATGCATACACAGTTTGACCCTCTCCATTTAAAATTATTATCATTCTATTTTTTTCCCATTTTTTCCTATGGTGCTCTTCATTCTGAATGGAAGACGTTGTTCAGATTTACGCCGAATATTGTATGGAGATAAGGTCTTCTAGCTAATTTTGCTAGGCATTTACGTATGTTTTAGGAAGCAGAACCGCAAATGGAAGAGCTGCATACTGATTCAGGGTGTGATTCTTCGGGTCGTTACCGTTCGGAGTCTGGAATTATATTTCTTCAGAACCACGATGTTGGAAAATCTACACTCGATTACGCCTCAATTAAACCTATTTGATTGACACAGATCGTCGGATGTTGTAATGGTTTTTGATTTTGCACGTTTTTTTTTTGTACCTACTTTTGAGAATTTGTTATACTGCATGCTCAGATTGCTGAATACTAACTTTGTTTCGGTTTCGGTGTTTTTTTTTTCCTCTTTTCATTGTATTACATACTCGCTATACGAACTGCTACTCGTATTTTTGTTTCGACGTTTTCTTTCTCGTCATATTACATTCGCATCATGCTAACTGTTAAACTTGTTTCTGTTTCGACGTTTTTCTGTCTTCTTTAGTAATAAGACTGATTCTGTTTTTGCTAAAGATTTTAGCTTAACTTTTTTTCTAGAATTCCTCACCACTTTTGATCGACTATCCCTTGATTGATAACTATTTCTCGCCATATTTTGTAGCATGTGCTAACAATGCTGACACGCGTACATATTTTTATCAATACGAGATATGTATTCATCACATGAACAAGAACGTTACGAGGGATATAACATCTTTGTTTTGTACATATTTGAGCTGTCTAATGTATTTCGGAGTTGGATTTGAAGATCGACTGCTTGTCCTATCATTATGCAAATATAGTTCATGTTAACGATATGTTACATGCATGTGAAAACGGTACATTGGGAAGTTCTATCGACATTGGAGAAATTTGCGTTCGAGTATGCAATACTCTGACGAAGCGATGCGAAGGAGTAGAAATTCATTGAGGGTTTTAAGGGGTTTAGAAGCTGGAATGCGGACCACGGAAATACGATTTCGAGGAAAGGTGGAGAATGACACAGTTATTCGTGTGACTTACGAACACATGTACAACTCTACTGTTCACACTATTTGGGAGTGACACAGAGGGCAAAATTTGTAGTTATGAATCTCCTCTTCATAGGCCCTCTGTTTGCAGATAGGACATAGCCAAAATTGATATGCAGTGATGGGTCGGCCACTAGCAATGCAAACAGGAAACTGAAAGTGCAGTATTGTTTTGGAAATACGTTGGATTATGACGGCATGGAGGCGTTATATGATGGCCAGTACTGAGTTGAGGTTTGATACAATTTTTCTCGCCAACTATAGAAGAAGTAAGGCAGGCTAACCTTAGTTTCACAGTGTGGACAACAAAACTCATAATCAGGTACTGGCTTGTCGCATGTGATGCAAGTGACCATATTCGTATGGCTGTCCGTCGGAGGATAACTGAAGCAAAACCATAACATCGTTCCCTTTCGTAAGAATGTCAGCTAACCTGGTGAATAGCTCCAGTGCTAATTTCTGGTAAGCCCTTCGTTCTTCTGAAGCAGGATCGGTCAGTGACTCAAGCCTCATGAATGCACGACTGCACACAGTAAATTGCCGACAAGCACATGATGATAGTGCTGAATGGTTCTCCGAAATGTGAGACATTTAAATTTAGATTGGAAATAAGAAATTATGGCTTTTCTTACTTACTCCTGTAATAGCTTAGGTAGTTAGAAATCAACTTCCCTTCATATAATGAAATTGCAATTGTCCTAGTATTATTCTGATTTGAAAAAAAAACAGCTTTACGGTAATGTTGTCACTTTTTATTCACTGCGCATTCTTTTTCTATGGCAGTATATGGTGTGAAATATAACCACAAAGATGCTGAGATATTTGCAAAACTCCGGACCGCAGGTGTCTGCGGTGGGGATCGAACCCGCCATTACCTTTTTCCGGAAGCTAACGTGTTCACCATCACACCATGCGGGTGACTGCTGATGGCACCTATAGGTTAAAACACGGTTGAAGGAAAAGTGAAACGAATGACTTTCTATGATGGGGTGGTGAACACGTCAGCTCCGAGAAAAAAGTGATAGCAAGTTCGATCCCTACCGCAGGCAAGGTTTTGCACAACCTCGCGTTTGCTCAACAAGAATATAAAGGTTGTACATATTTTTATGAAATATGAGAAGAGGAAATGAATGGAATGGAGTGAATTCCATTTGGGTAATCAGATAATGTAGCAGCAGATTCATTACGTCGTGGCCTTCGTGTTAGTTGCTTTGTTTACTCATTACATGACTGATCAACTAGTGCTGCACTTCAAAGAAGTATTCATTTAGGAAACGAACATCTGGCAATTTCCAAAGTGCGCGTTGTGGTTGCATGTTACATCATGAGTGACTTCCTATATGAGCTAACATTTCGTGTTCATAGCTTTTTCATTGCTGAAGTACTGGTTGGCACATTGGTAATGTAGTGCACAGTGAGAAGTAGCAATCCCTTGAACAATAGACTGGAGAGCTCCGGATCTACTTGCATGTTTGTGACACTCTTCAGTGCTTCCAAACCAGCTATGTTGCTCTACCTTTTCTGTATATTTCTACCTTCGGAATTTTATGTTATGCAGACGTATAAAAGGCGTCGAGGTTGTTCTCTCAAATATAACCTTTGATGAGTCCTTTTCTTCCATTAGCTTGTAAAGAACTAACGAAAAGCTATCAAGGTGTTGTAAACGAGTGTCCAGTGCAGTAAGTTAATATTCTCGTGTATTCGTATACCGTTTAATGATCAATACTGATGAAATGGTGTTTATTCATAGCTTGTCGAACTCTTCGCTTCTTCGAAAATTGGAATCAAAATAAATAGTAGCAGCGTAATTAGCAAACTGCATTATGTTTTCTCAAACGGCTAAATGATCGACGGAATCAAGATCGTTCCTTTGTTTTTTGAGTCCATTCAGAAACACTGTGATGTGCTTGCGCTTCATTTCTGTTTCCGTTACCGTTGCATAAGTTGATGCAGGAGGTACTAAACATGTTGTGGACTTATCTATACTGAAGACTTTTTCTTTAGCATGCTGTCTTTAACCGGACTGTAAATGAAGGATAAAGGTCTCGGCGTTGATCAATCCTTGAGGGATGCTCCGTGCACTCGACTTCATTAAGCATTGTTCGGAGGTGATTGAATGTTTATCTGGCCTTTATAATGACTCGCGGTTGAATACGATGTATCGAGTCAGTGGTGCTATCTTCTCAGACAAGTTTGGTACCAATTTGCCGAACCTGGATGGATGGAAGGCTTAGTAGGTCTGGGTCGTAAGGATCGATCCCATGTGTGTTGCACAACGCATTCAACCACTGCTCCATGCGCGCCCTAACTGGGCTGTAATGGCCTTTAATTAGTGCCTCAATTTACAGTTCTATGGATGGATTTATTCGTGGTAATATTAGCATAGTTTTGTGCAGACGTTCTCGAATAAAGAATTCTTATGCAACACTGTAATGAAGACTAGCTCATAGATCATCGGTCTATGTTGTGTTTGACTCTAAATGTTGTTAGTAAAAAAAATTTCACCTGATTGTCAACGTTGTAAAATTCTATTCAAATTAGAAAATCTTATTCTTGTTATAAGGGCATGACGGTTCTATAGCTAATATGGCACTCTATGCCTTTGATTTATCCTTAGGCGACCGCACAGCATCTGAAAATTGTGAAACTGCACGGGAAAATTTTCTGAGATAATCCGCCGTCTGGTCAGTTGCTTGTTGGTGTAAGAACACTTTTTGTTTTCACCATAGTTAGTCAGTCGTTCATTGGTGCATCCCTGGTGCGCAAGAGATTTTTTCCTACAATGTCACTACCAGGTATCTGGGAAATTTCAGCCCATCACAGTGATCAGAGAAACATGGGGAAACTTTGGGCTCTTCAAGTTTCCACAATGCTATTAAACTGGTTTTTATGCTTACTTCTTCCTGCCCATCAGCCACTTACCAAGCAACGAATGTATCTCGATGGAATCAATGTACGCCTCGAATTGAGTGAGGTGTAAACTTGTCTTCATCGCTCCGCTATGATCTCCTGCAAACATATCACTTATGCGGCTATTGGAATCCTTAGCAAAAATGCACACAAACGCTTTGCTCCAACCACTGCAAAGAACAGCGAACCCACCGGCAAATAGCTGACGATGGGCGAGCATCATGAAGTGGTACGCTAGTGCTGCTGTCCACGTTCTGTCAATCATTCTGCTGTCCTCCAATGAAAGATTTTTATCATCTTCTAGCAATTCGTTTACAGCAACACTGATCTGAAATTGAGTTATCGTTCTCGTGTGCAACTCATCTGACACTGTCATTCTCTGCGTCACACAAATGAGCATAGAAGAATGACTCTTCATCTAGATGAAAATCGAGATGATCTCATGCCCTAAAGATGGTTTTAAAATTGTAAGGACAACAGAATTATCTACAAAAGATGAGTATATTTTCCTAATAGAAATGTCTGAGTTCATTTTGAATGTCCATTTTATAACGATCTCGAAGAGAAATAAGGCGATTTCAGATCTTCGTACGGCATGCGTTGTTGTCCTAGAGAACATACCAAATGTGATCTAAATAACATCTGAAGACGATCACGTGAAATCAGGACCGAACTAACAGGTAAGTTTTCTTAAAATGGATTCTTTGAACCACTGACCCGTTGTTTTCGTCACCTTTACAACGTTTGCGAAGGATGTGGAGTTTGAGGTATTAAACAGGAACTTTTTCCGTTTGAAACCTTTTTGATAGTCACTTCACTTAAGAACCGTAATAGTGAATGGTTTGAGGCAAATTGATCGGTCACTGATCAAACCACTGTTTATTTTTAATCAAAAGGTTTGAAACAGGTTTTAACATACGAAAAAGTGACAGAATTTTTTGCCAGTTGCTTCGGGAGTGGTCCGAACGTATATCCATCTCGATCAGCATTATTTTTCTTAACTCTATTAAACCGACTAAAAGACAAGATTGACCAGGAATTTCTACTAGTTGCTTCTTGAAAATACAGGTCTTAAATGAATGAAAAAAAGGTCCTTATCAAAAGCTACATCGTTGCCTTGATCTCCTCGCTTCTTTGCCAATCTCTCCTTGTTGTGCGCATGGTATTCTTCTATCAGCATTGCAGCCAGTACATACATTTTCTTTAGCCGTAGACAATTTGATGCTTTACTACGTTCATCCTCGGCCATCTAGAAGAATTCTGAAGTGTTTATCGAAGTAAAGCAGACGAGGAGCCTTTGTTATGCAGTTGTATTATCCTTGTTATTCTTAGACGAAATTGATGTAATCGTTGTACGATGGACTGCTTTGTGCTATTACGATATACTCTCATATCAGAATCACGAATACAGTTAAATTTGCGGTTTAGAGCCATATCTTCTTGGAAATTATAAGTTGTTTGAATTCCATTAGTTCGCACATTCTGATAGTGCAGCGTTACTACGTGTGCCAAATTTGCTGTGGCTTCAAAAAAGTGAAAACGCTCCCCTAAAGTCCGAATGTACCTAGAGGCATTCGAAAATGACGCGTCAATGGATTTGTGCGTAAGATTATCGTTTTTTGAATAAAGAAGGAAAAAATTAACCACTAAAACGTTGCTACTAAGGAATGCAGCATAATTTAGCGTCTTTCATATCACTTATTGCATAGCTTTGTCGTTCCGCATAATAGTGGACTATTTTGATTTATAGGAAAACTGCAAAAGTGTGTCCTTAACCATATTACGTATATTTTTTCATAGTTGATTTTGAGATAAAATCCGAGTGGAAAGCTGGCTTTGACAAAATTAGGGGCTATTGTCACCGAAAAAAAGAAGGCAAAAATCTTGTGCTACCATATACACCACTCGTGCTCCATCCAAGAATCTTCCAGCCCTTCTGTAGAGCTGCACTGCTGCCAGAGATCTCTCGCTGCTTTCACTCAATTCCTCCACATACTTCCCCCATCAGTATGTCCACATCACGAAGATTGTGTGTCTTCGATAAAGCAACAGCCTAAATATCCGCGTAAAAGATGTACCACTAGATGTAGCAGTTCACACAATGTACCTTATCCCAGTTATTGAGCTGTATGCACGTGTCTAAGGCGTCTGATATTTGTCCGCACCCTAAGAAAGCATTGAACAGCATTCTCACAAAGCCCGGACGAGGCGAATAACTCTGCTACTTGCTAAAATAGAAACTGTAAAATCCTCATCCTTCAATTTCTCAAAAACTCTTACCGGCAGCAAAGGATGACGGTCTGGAAGCTGTTTTGCTAGGTTTTCAAGGCCATAAAAATCATCTAGATGGATGTAACACTCCATGAGCTCCTTTAGTTTCCCAGCAAGCTCATAGTGATCCGCAGCTTCTTTCCTAGAACGACATAGAAAAGTCTGTTACCGGACTCACAAGTGAGCGACTTACCATCTCTGTCTATCCTTGTTATAATTTGCTACATTTGTTAATGCTTCTATCCTTTGTTTATCGTCAGTAGCGTTAGAATTAACACTGACCAGTCGTAACACACGTAACCACTCATCGGCTCTTTTATACATATCGATAGCTAAGTCTCTGAAAGTTGACAGAAAAATGAACGTTCAAAGTTGCTGATGAGGCTATTCTACGATGCATAACAAGTTTTCTTTCGAGAAACGTTTTCATTTATTCATTTCGTCTTCACTGGATGCGTGCAGCGCTGTTATTAGAGGAGTCCTGCAATACACATAGCACAGATCGTTGAATTGATCCCACCGTTCCTCCGGTTCACCAGGCACCTCCATTCCTACGGACTCGGCAAATTGCTATCAAACTTGTCTGTAAGGATAAGAACACTTATACGATACATTGGTAAGCCACTGTAAGTCATTGTATAGGCCAGATCACTTATATCCCTTGTCACCCAGTTGATCGTCGAGTGACTCGATCGGGTGCCGGTAAATCTCCCATTTCTTCCTGTCACCTGCTAAGGTAACCTAGGAACTTACGTCGGTTAGATGGACTCGCTGAGCGTTATATCTTCTTTTAGGGCTTTGATGAAGAACTTTTAATATCAGAGAGGGGTCTCCATGAGTTAAGAAGTAAGTGTTTTCCTTTGAAGGAGGAACTCCTTTCAATACGAGTATAGACCGCGAAAGAGTGGCATATCGACTATTTTAACCCAAAGAGATTTTGGTAAGAGGTGTCAAAAAAAGCTATCACAGGGGATAACTGGCTTATGACAGCCAAGCGTCCATAGCGACGTTGCCCTTTAATCCTTCGATGTCGGTTCTTCCTTCCACTGTGAAGCAGAATTCGCCATGCGTTGGATTGTTCTCCCATTATTAAGGAACATGAGCTGAGTTTAGACATACATACATACATATATATATATATATATATATATATAGACATGAGACTTTATGTCCAACTATATGGCTTTTTTGGTATGGATAATCTCTGCTGGTTGCCAAAGCCAGAGCACTCTGTTTCAAGGTCAGGGCGCAAAATCATATCTATACGACGTGTATGCTGGTAATGGTGTTGAATCCAGCGAAACAGCCTTAGGTTGTTC
This sequence comes from Angiostrongylus vasorum, assembly GCA_018806985.1. Taxonomy (NCBI): domain Eukaryota; kingdom Metazoa; phylum Nematoda; class Chromadorea; order Rhabditida; family Metastrongylidae; genus Angiostrongylus; species Angiostrongylus vasorum. The sequence continues at coordinate 546,449 of JADANN010000354.1, read as the reverse complement.
CGAGCTTTCTATCAGGAAGCTTAGCTAAAAGTAAATCACTACCAGGAACGACCACCGCCCTGGTATCAATCTAGTCGCATGATGGCAAATCTCCCTCTGATCCACAATGGTTGCGACTGCTAGTGGTGGTAATGACCCGCGGCAGATTTTGGCCAGGCTAACCTCGGGATCCCAAGGAACCACAATGACTCAACGGGCAAGTCTTAAAAAAAGAAAAAAAGTGGAGGTTGTGCTGGCGCCCGCAGAATTGGTGAAGACGGGCCGTCCAAGTATCCAAGTATCCAAGGGCTCCAGTTGTGCGTTTGACATTCCGAGGAATCCAATCGTTAACGGTTCCTAGCCACTGGTTGTCGTTTAGACGCATCACGGGTCTTACCCACCTTACCTTCGACAATTTCGCATGCAGAACAGCGTCTTTGATCTTTAATCGTTGAAGTAGGTTGGAGCTTTGGAACCTTCTTTCACTTGCGCGATACGGGAATGGATTTTCTAGAGTGTTCCCTAGATCTTCATTACAAATGGTCACTGCGTTTTGTCAATTAAATGGAGGTGTTCGCGGACAGATCTGGTAGCACTATGGCGACCCTGAGCGATTGAAGGCTGGATTGATCCGGACACGGTCGAATTCGAAGGTATCGTACGCGTGCTCCAGCCCATTTCTTACTTCTGCGCTTCTCGCGTCTTACATTGGAAAATGGTTGACCGATCTGCTAAATCATTTCAGTTCGGTTAGTTATGTCTGAGGACTAGCATTTTCTTATTTAAATTTGCTTGAGCACGCCAACAATATATATGAAGTTTTCTGTTAAAATTTGCGAACGAGGCTAAGTTAAGAAGTACGTAGGTGTTTGCTGTGAATTTCCCACAATACGACAAACCTATTAAAGTTTTTCATATGTACAGGCAAACGTTTCAGGTAAGCATCCTAGTAATAAATGAATACCTTCGATCTTGTTCAGTGTACACTTTTTTCGGCATCATTCGGTCTACCCAAGTGCATAAATACTTCCGCTTTTTTCAAATGTGGATCCTGAAAACCTGGCTGTAAAACTAACGCTTCTTTTTTTTATCAGTATAGCAAATCCTACAAAAAACTCTCGTTTACGCTCGACATCGATCAATCACTATATCACGAACAGTTTTTATAAGTTGGAGAAAAATTTCTAAGGCAATATTACTTTTAAAAATGATTAACTTCTCTACGTACTTCGTCTTCACGGCCTCAAGGGTATCGTATATTAATAAGCAACGTATCGGGTGAAATACTTTCATAATTACAACAAAAACTCAAAACTTAGGTTGCAGTAGTAGTTCTACCCTCCACTTTTTTATATTAAGAGGTGAGAGCACTTACAAGGGTATATATGGGACGATGAATGGCCCAACGTGAAGGAGTAAACCCAAGATATGGAGTCGTGTCATTATCAGTTATAAGGCATTTCTCTTTGCACTTCATCTTTTGGTCTTTGGAGTTGTTCCAAAACTCCTCAACAGTTTTAGCGAATTGATTCTTTTGATTGACATGGTAGGGACGTGTGAAGTGGACTTCGTTTACCGTTATAATTCAAAAACCGGGTTTCCCTCAACGTTAGCATTACTAATCAGCGTGTAGTTTTTTTATTGATAATCTAATACAAGTTTGATGAGAGACTTTATTAGGTCAACGTCTACGTTAGCCGAGTAAAATCTCTTGTTAAACTCGTGTTAGCTTATCGATAAAAGAGTTACAAGTTCATCGTTATATCTTTGTTCCACATGTGAATCCTGTGGAGTACTTTTCGAGAATTTATTTTTACTTATTTGTTCATTTATCTATTTATTTGTACGACGCATCATAACATATTGTGGTCGTGCATGGGTCATCCGTGGATGTCCCTCAGATTTATGTCTAAATTTGGATATTACTTTACGACTTTGTTTTTCATGATGAAGATGCAGTTGAATGTTAGTCGGGTTAAGTGGAATCGTGGAATGGTCTGCAAGAGTGCTTCTGTCTTTACCACAGTAGACAACCAGGTGGATCAGAGGGAGCAGAAGAAGCTCTGCTCAGTCCAGTACCAATCTGCCAACCCCGGAGTGGATGAGTTATTTGGTAAGCTTAGAATGGAGTCGAACAGTGGTTGCAGCACGGTCATAGCTCAGCATCTGTTAGCACCGCGCTTTCCACGCTTGTCAAAGATTAATTTTCCTATTTAATTATCTCCTCCCAACGGTTTAACGCGTGGTTGGGAGGTGTTCTTAGGTGTCGGACTGCGTTGTACAGCGGGGTGATTCATTCCCCCTGCAGGGTCTCACAAGCTGAGAAGGAGCCCAGCGTTTCCATCGAAGCCTAGCTAAGAGTAAACCAATACGGGGATTCATCACCGTTCTGGTATCAAAGTCGCATGATAGCAAATTCCCCTCTGATCCACAAGCGCGGCGACTGCCTTTGATGGTGACGACCTGGGGCTGACTTTAGCCAGGGCTGACCTCGGGACACCCGAGAGAACCATAATGACTACACCAACGAAAAAATGGAGATTATGCTGGGCTCCGCACACTCAGTGAGGAGGAGCCATCCAAGTATCTAAGTATTTAGGTATCCACGAATCTTTTCTACTCAGTTTTCCAATATAATCCTCATCATGGGTAGTGTTAGCAGTCAGATATACTGTACTGGAGCTTGTCGTTGCGGCATTCATGTGCCCTGTTAACTAGAGTTATGGCCAATTTGGGTTCCCCAGGATCAATGCCGATGACGGGTGACTGCTGATGGCAGTGATCGATAGAACTAGCTGAGAGACAGGCCAAACGAGGGACCTGCATGGTATGGTGGTGAACACGTTAGGTTCCGGAAGGATAACAGCGCGTTCGTTTCCCACCGCAAACACCTGCGGTGCGGAGTTTTGCAAATATCTCAGCGTCATAGAAGTTATATTTCGCAACCTACCCTGCTATTAAAAAGAGTAGGCAGAAAATAAAGAGGTTAAGAGAGTTCGTTATAGCTTTTGAAGAAAACATTACTAGACGTATAAGTAAAATGGTGTGGTTATAATAACTGCGTGTGTTACCTGAATCTTCACAATCCTCTTACAGAAGCGCAATCCGCAATAATCACGCATTTTTACCTATAATGCTAAACTACAAACAATGATACTTTGAGCAAAAGTGCTTATATCGAACTTACGTAAGCATACTCAGCTGTTGGAATGTCCAACCTCAAAAGAGCGACTTCAGTTAGAAGGGTCCTATGCCGACGGATATTAAGGTTAATTTTGTTATTTGACCATAAGTATAGCAAATCAATATTTTGATGACACGTTTAACCCACCACAAGCGAGGATGTGGATTTTTCTCGATAAATTCTATTGCTTCTTCTACTTTAAGTCGCTCCAACATTACTTTAGCGTTTCGAAGGCTCTAAAATGTTGAGCAATATAGGTGGGCATCTCGGAGAATAATAAAAGGGGTGGTGTTTACCATAAGAAGCTAAACAAATACAACATAATGATCTTCTTCACTCGCTTACTTCGAGGAGTTACCTGATCTAGCTGTTCCTTTAAAAGGGCGGCATCTTCCTCTTAAAGTATGCATTGTGTTAAGGAATGTAACATTAGATGCCACTAGTATGCCTTTGTATAAAAGCATATTCTTGCACATGAACTACTACTCTTTATTTCTACGTGTTTCTTCAACATCTTCTATTCTTCTTCCTCTTTATACAAAGCTTTACGCAATAAGTTCATATGTTTGGTTTCTTTTTTTGCCAAGAAGGAAGAGAAGATGCGATGCACGTACCGTAAATTAAGTAATGCTGTCTGGTTTAACTAAACAATGTGTAGTATTCTTCTAACAGAAACAATTCCACATGCAACTTTAAATTTTTGTGAAGTCCACAGTCTTCTCATACTCGCTCTTCCATTTTCTTACCTTGATCTCGGAGTCGATGATGAAGCGCTTATCGGCGATTGAATTAGGAAGAAGAAAGCTGTCTAAGAGGACAGTTCGTACCACTAGTCCACGGAAGGAGCAGATATATCTAAACAACACAGATTCCTGCTCTGTATTAAGTGATCATAGTTGGCGCATTTTTTGTCCACTTTCTCCGCCGTCATTTGCTAAAAGCACTTGATAGAAAGTGTGAAGTAATAACTAGTATATACTTACCCTTCACAAGAAATACCTTCTTCAGCTTCTTTTCCTCGTAATACAAACAGTTTTTGTTTAGATATATACGCTATGGAATCTTCTTGTTCCTGGAGTAAAAAATCTTCATTAGTCGTCATTATTTTTTTTACTCTTCATTTTCAAGTTAGCTTCGAACCTCGTCCCACTTAAAATCAGCTACTTCTTTCACATCCATTGACGCAATTTTAGTTATGTCATTTTCATGGACGTCAAAAAAACTGTAGCAAATTGGATGAGTCTAAATAAGATTATTACTTTCCAGTGTACTTCGCAATCGCAAATAGAAGGTTACTACTAGAAATCATACCAATTGTTGCGAGTCTATTAGAAGATGTGTTCAGTTGCATTTGTATGATGTCCGGCACTAGGAAGAAACGACGTTGAACAGTCCCATCGTCAAGAGCGACTTTATGGATAGCCCCAGACTCGCAGTACTTAGAAAAACTCTTAGAAAGTGTTAGTTCACTTGACTTTCAAATACAAGAGACCAAGATAACTCACTAACAGACAGAATTTGTTCCCAATGCATGTCTGCGTTATTGGATCAGGACCACGCTGAATCGCTAGCATTATGTATAATTGCATGCACAGAGTTTTTTCTCACAATAACTCACTTCACTGTAATAAAGCTAGCAATATATTTGCATAATCTGGTTATTAAAAATAGCCATTCAAGGCAACGAATCGCGCTAGGCTGTCCTCTTGTTGAAACCGCTGATTGTCTCTAACTTAAGCGGTTCGCGCATAGGTGAATCACTGATTAAATTTAAACAAGATCAGTGGCGATACTTGACACAGATCTACTTTGAGCTATGTTTCAGCATGGAAAGCTTGATCATATTTTTCCGGCTCGCTATCTGTAGAATACACTCAGGAACACTTGTTTTTCGTTGTTTCGCAGTCATCCATGAAGGCTAACACCTTTATCGAAAAACGAAGAAGTTTTTCGTTGTTTCGCAGTCATCCATGAAGGCTAACACCTTTATCGAAAAACGAAGAACGAAGCATTAATATATATATATATATATATGTATATATGTATATATATATGCATATATATAAATGCTTATAAATAAAAAAAGGATAAAGCTGCCGGCATTGATCAGTCCCTGATGGATGCACTACGCATTCAACTTCATCAAGCACCGCTAGAAGTGATAGAATTCACATCTGGGTTATACAATGACTCGCATTTGCCTTCATCCAGTGCTGAGGGACCGACGACGGATGCCTCAAGAAGGGTCACTTAACGGTTCAGAAGTGTTCATAGCTAGCTTTAACTAGGTTTAAATCCCACGTCCGACTTTCTATTAACCTCGGCATTGATCAAGTAATTCTTCGTATTCTTGTTGAGCAAACACGAGGTGTTATTTTATTTTTTTATTTACGTACCAGCTGACGTTTCGGCGGATTTCGCCTTCCTCAGAGCCTGCAAAGGTCAAGTTGACTGAAATCTATTCGGCAAACACCTCCATAACCAAACGGAGAAAACGCTAAACCTATATTTCAATCACATTGAACACAAAATAGCTTCTTTGCACACTCACCGCTTTCTATGAGTCTTCCACTGAGTATGTCGCGTGGAGATCAACCGCACAGAATTCACATGGAAGCGTAATGTGTCATTCTCATCAGAATAATAGGCTTATATATTGCCCAATATGACGCGTGATAATGAGGCATTCTTTATTGCGGTTCATTTTCGGATTTCTGGAATCGATCCAGAACGCCTCGAGGTTGGTCTCCACGCGACATACTCAGTGGAAAACTCATAGAAAGCGCTGAGTGTGCAAAGAAGCTATTTTGTGTTCAATGTGATTAAAATCTAGGTTTAGCGTTTTCTCTGTTTGGTTATGGAGGTGTCTGGCCGAATAGATTGATGTCAACTTGACCTTTCAGGCTCTGAGGAAGGCGAAAATCCGCCAGAAACGTCAGCTTGTTCGTGAATAAAGAATAAAAATAACACCTCGTGTTTGCTCAACAAGAATACGAAGAATTAACTAGGTTTGTCCACACTTAAACTTAAGCGCCCAGTGGAAGACACAACTAACATGCAGGATCCATGACGAACACAATGGATTTGTATAAGTGGGACCTCTCACTAAGTAACAGATGGCGCAAATATCGAAGTAAATGGTGGCATGACTTGATAGTACACCGTTCTTATATCTTCGCTTTAGAGCCAACTTATTGTAATGTGGAGCAGAAACTGATAATGGTAAATTGTTAATAGTGAATTAGATGAGTTAAGCTGAGGCATCCCACTGCTTTTCGAAGTGGTTTTTGTTTCTCATTGGACCGTTTAAAGTTTGGATAAAACAAAAGAAGAAATAATATGGAATAGAAGAGAGGTTCACCTTAAATTTAGACGTCATTATAGAAATGTGGGGATAGACGGCTTAAAGATAGATGAGTCAGAAATTCTCATAGACACTTCTACACCTAGGAAAAAGGGTTCTTTTTTTTCAAACAAACTTATAGGTGACCCTTAGTTACGAATAGTGCCACTTTAACCTCATCCCAAATGCATTCGGTGCAATGCATAGGGTGCGTCATTTCAACATCAAACTAGGAGGTCTCAGTCGTTTTAAAAATGTATCGGTTCGAATAAAGGCCATTAAAGTATGCAGGTTTTTTGCTAAAAGGATGAAAGTTATCTTATTCTATCAGGATGAAATTCTAGTTTCCTTCAGCCAACGAAGATCATTTTTTCTTACTTCTTCTGTATCAAGGCTCATAATATGGATGCAAATGAAGAAGCAAGAGGAATTTTTTAGACAAGGACATGTCAGTGTTCCCCATTATACCATTAGTGCTCGTGGCGATCGCGTTTCTGATGGAAATTTCGACGATTCAGAAGTAACTCTTAACTGTTTTGCCAATTTCACGCATGCTGAAATTAGAAGAATTTAGCGCAGAAAATGCGTACATGGATTAATGCGACAGAGCAAAGGCTCTAATCTGAAGATATGTTTTTTCTGAACTCTTCTTATACTCTAGTAGTCGAAAAAATTAGGTCACTTTTCGAAAAACTAGCTTCATCCGTTTTATGTTAATGTCGGGATGTAATGTAGAAGGTCCAGATGCGAATAAGAGCAGTCATTGGTTCGAATAAGAAGAAAGCACTCAGCTTTACAAGTAACATACCCTTCTTCTTCCACTGATTTCAGATGGGGCACTTGAAGAATCCAACCTTAGAATTCTGGAATTTCCACTAAGAGAGAGCGAAAATATCAGAGCAGTAGGCACAACTTCTTATGGTACACTCTCTGAAAATCGAAGAAGCACGAAGGGACTAACTTGCATTCAGTAGGTAAATCTGAAGATCTGGAATGTCTACTTTTATGAGGTATGAGAAAGTGCCAAATAAAGTAGAACTCTCCGCCTGCAACAACTGATACCGAATTGTTGAGAGAAACGCTTTCTGGCTCAATGTCGACGTACTGAATAATGAAATTTCGCATAAGAGGACAAAGACGTCTTAGCATAAAGACATGCGGAAAAAAAGTGAAATCTTATGAAAATCTGGTTGAATATTGGACTAACCTTGAAATCAATGCAGGTTCCAATGTTGTTGCATAGCTGTAGCAGGCACTGTAACAAAATTTAGTAAAAGCGGGTTCATAATAGAATTTCCTTAATGTAAAGCATTGAAATCTTTCGCAGGTCACTTCCCGCTTCTGGATTTTGACTGATTGTACTTTATCGACTGCCTGGTAAAGTCAGATTTATCTAACCATAAGAAAAAAAGTCTTGATAAACTGCTGATAATGGTGGAATGATTCGAGGGCACTTTCACTGTTTTGAGGAATTCCGAAAAGTATCGTGCAGAATGGCATATTTACATCCATACATACAAATCATTTAGCACATCCGTCCAAAAAAGCAAACCAGCTCCACCCGTTCCTATTTTTTTCCTCTCTTCCTCTTTCTCTGACTTCATTTTCTTTCCTTTCATCATTTTGCGAGTCCCTAACTGGCTCTCATTTCCGCGCTCGCTGCCTAGCAGTATCTGCCGCAGCTGGCTTTCATCTATATAGAGCTCCAAATTCTACTTTTGAGCATTGATTAATACAATAGTGATGGATGGTGAACAAAGATTTGTAAACTATGAATACAACGCATTCTTCCAAAGACACTACCTTTCCTATTGTATCATCTTGTCGATTGGCGATAATACAGTAGTCACCATTGGTGGCAATTTGCTCTAGATGTTTTACTGGCTTGGAGTATGACTCGTCTAATTTTGATTCATAGAACACTACTCTGTAGTCGGCGCGTTCTGCTTTCTCGTAAGAGTATACAACAGTGTGTCCACAGTATCCCCACTGAAAATATCGTTCTGTGTTCTTACGAAGTAAATTTTTTAGAACTCACTTTGTACCGTGGGCGAACATTGGCAAACCACAGTAGGTTTTCGGACGACAATGCCAGTTTGACACCTGTTGGGTCCCATGAGCATCCTGTTAGAGACGAGCAGTGCATTTGTAAGAACGTCAACTTCTGAACTTCATGCTGCACAATTCGTTAAATCGATAGACCTATCAAAAGCATTGAATATTTGCTGAGGAGAATGAAAAAGCACATTTATAATTAGTTTTCCCTTCCAAAAACTTCAAAGAAGAAGAGTGGCTTTATTGACAACTTTATTTTAATTTACATTTAGTCACTTCCTTTAGGAGTAATTATATATTTGAGTCATTTTGACCCAATAAGTAAGAAAATAGCACAAAGCAGTTTTGCAATGGGACCCCAGTGGAGAAGTTAATATTATCGGATAATCTCAAATTAATGCCAATTAATGCCATTAATGATCAATTCCAGATATGCGTATCTTAACCTATAATTAACCTTGGTGTTCAAAAAACAATTTATTAGGACTTATTTTTGGAAATAGAACACATTTTTGTCACCAATACAACAGATTCGCTTACAAGGGTCTGAACGAGCGAATTTTCTGAAGCCATTTCCAGTATCGTTTTTTGTGGTTCGATCATTTTATTTGCAATATATGGTCGACGCCGAAGCTTTATAATTTTTTCGTTCATCCTTCCAGTTCAGTGGTTAGCGTGCACCGGCGAAAAAATCCGGCTTCATAGTATTCAGCGGGTGTTAAGAAAAATAAATGTGTTGACGAACAGTTTTAAAATATTAGGCTCACTTGGTGTGAATGCTAATTTCTAACCTTCACTTCAGAGTACATGTCGCATTTTATTAGTAGGAACAGTTTATAATCCGCTATAGTTTACATATTTGGTGACCATTATTGAGACCCTCCTAAATGTTAACCGCATTATCGTGGCTGGAAGGTGTTGCTGAGTGCCGGGCTGCGATGTACAGCAGGGGGTATTCATCCTCTCGGCACGGTCTCCCACGCTGAGAAGGAGTCCGGCGTTTCCATCAGGAAGCCCAGATAAGGATAAAGCAATCCCAGAATCCACCACCGATCAAACTAGCAGCGTGGTGGAAAATCTCCCTCTAATCCACAGAGATGGCGACTGCCTGTGCTGGTGACGACCTGGGCAGAGTAGGGTGACCTCGGGACTCCAGGGAAACACAGTGGCTAAACCAGCAAAACTCCGAAAAATGGAGAATATGGTGAAGCTCGTACAAATAGTGAGAACGGCCCATTCAAGTACCAAATAAGTGTATATACCATTATAGGGAGCGCCTGTGCCGCAGTCGTCGGAGGCGCCCCGCAACACGCACGTGGGATCGATCCGAGCTCCCAAGGCCAACCAAGCCTTCCATCTCTCCGGGGTCAACAGTGTGGTACTAGACTTTTCTGTGAGTATAACAGCATTGGTTCGATACATCGGTAGGCCACCGCGAGTCATTGTAAAGGCCAGATATGCATCCAATCACCTCCAAACGATGCTTAATGAATTCGAATGGATGGCGCATTCCACAGAGACTGGATGAACGCCGAATTTCCAAAAAATGATTCAGATTTGGATGCTTTCTCCCTTTTTTGATGTAAATGGATATTCTGGGAAGAAGAACGGATCAAAATCCTTCCTAAAATGATATAGAAAATAGACGCAGTGACATAGAATTGACCTGAAGGAAAGTGTCAAATTTTGAGAAGAGAAAAAAGTACTCATTAAATTTGAATATCATTGAACTGAATTTTTCACTTCTCACCTTAGTACGTTTAGTAGTAAGCTAAAGTAGGTTTAGTAGAATTAGAAGGTTTAGAAAGGATAGGAATAGTTTAGTACTAAGCTAAGACACCATAGCATTCCGTCTCTAAGCAATGAGAGGATAGGAGGGCAAAATGACAAAGATGCCATTGCGAATTTGAACCAATATTGCCCATATTTGCCTTCAGCAACATTCATTATGAACGTACCACACCAAAAGCTGTGACTACATACACCACGCAGTTTTCTTGTGCTGGTAAGTCAAGCTGTTGACCTGTCACAGCGAAAAAGTTCCCATTCGGACACCATCGAGCGCATGTCAAAGTCAGTTGATGAAATCGCGCGACGATTGGTGCTGGAAACGACGAATTCTTCGGAGCAGCATTTTCACGTTGAACGTATTTTCCTGGTTTATTACTAATCTAATGTTGTACAGTTTTCATTTCGGGCACTTATATGGTATCATTCTTTCTGTCTTAATGTTTTCTTCAACATTGGTGCAAACGATGTGAAGAATTTAACATGTCACCCATCACGTATAATAGATTTGAGGCTTTCATCCATTCGTTGGCGCATTTTCTTTTAAAAGCTCGGCTGGAATTTTCTGTCTAACCTAGGATATTGTTAAACTCGAATAATTCTAACGTTAAGATTTTCGAATAGTTCCAATGTCAACTAATGATTCGAATATACCGTTCAAGGCGTTCAGGAGAATCACTCGAATTACGAGTTGCAGTGAAGAAATTTACGACGATTATTAGGTAACTGACCAGTATCGTTCTCATTACGCATCAGCTGAACAACGCCATGGGCGTATGCGATGAGAAGTCTTGGTCGATGATCTGATCGCGCATCAGGATTAATCGGTAAAGAGTCGAGTGACTGTAGACGAGGCATTCGTGTGAAAGGAGAGGAATCTGAATCTGCACCAAGACAATGTTGAAGAAATGTCAATACCTGCTCGCAGTGTTTGACAAGAAATAAGTGCCTTTTGTAGAGACTATAAGAATCCGACAGTTTGATGGGACATATTTGTTTCTTGGCTTTTTTTTTGCTTTTAAACCTCAAGGAACTGGGAGAGATTTGCGTATTGAGAGTGTAAATTTTCGACACAATGGCTAACTTCACTTCGGGCATTACACCAAATCTGGAGGCGACCTTTTTCTTGAGTAACGGTTTGTGGTTCGTCAAGGTAGAGGACAAATAACGAGACAACAAAAGGATGATGAATTATGAGGAAAACTCGTAAGGTCAAGAGGGCTTTGAACTCGCTGCACCTTCCAACTCGAACATTGAATCACCAGCCAGGGCCCTTGCTTTGCCTTTCTCTCGGCCAGTTTTTTACCCTGTAGGTGCCGTCAGCAATCATTAATCAAAGAGAATGATCTGAGGAACTTATATAACGAGGCAGCGTTGTACTGCCGCCTCTCGCTGATTTCGTGCTATCAGATTTCCATCAACCCGTTGACAATAGTTTATTCAAAATCCCTCTTCGATTTACGTGTTCAGGCTACGCGATTGTGGTTAAGAATAAATAGCAAAGCAGTGCTTGGGCGACGAATTTTATTCAGAATCTATGGTGTGCACTACACTTCTTTCCATTCTCTGTAGAACTGAATAATGCGCCTAAGTATCAAAAGTCAAAATTTCATAGAAAAAGAAAGCATAGTTGTTTGTTTGCTCTAGAGCACAGATCGCTTGTATAGCAGCTATTCCTAGAATAGTTTCTATTTCTTTCTATATCTATTTCTACTTTTCTATTACCGTGTGTTTCTGTAGTAAGGACCATATCCACTGTTTCTCAAGTTGCCTAGCAAATGTCGTAGTACGTAAACATTTTGATCCCATCCTAAGAAACTTCGATCGCCAGTCTTGGTGTGCAAACCTATTTTTGCAATCTGAACTTGTTGTTTGTTATTACTGTCCAAAAGTCATCATACGTACAATAACAAGAAGGGCATGAGGATGTATGCGAGAGCAGTCTTCCGCCAGCTGATCTTTGGCTTTGAGGGGGATTTGGAAATGGTAGCCGACGAATAGTTTCGGTAAAGATGCTGGACCTGTGCCAAATATCGCCTTCTCCAGAAGCATATAAATAACCTCGTGAAACACTATCATGGTTCGCTCCTGTCCAGGTTCGTCGACTGTGAGGGCTCGTCCCCTATCCTCGTTTGTCCCTCTTCTCGTATGTCACCTATGTAGATTTTCGTAGTTGTTAACTCATATTGCACGTGGTCATTGTTGTATATTAGCTTCACTCTACCGTTATTACAGCACAGTCGCGAATTGTACATTAACTTTGTTTCATCATTATTGAATGACAGTTGCGAATTGTACGTTAACTTCGCATTATTGTTACTACGTCAAGCTTTCCATGAGGCCAATTATCCTCATGATCATTCTGATCTTCATCCTTGTGTCAATATTCATTGTTTATCAATTGATCTGCGGTCCGTTGTCAGTAGCGGGGGCTATCCTCAAATGCATTCTGTCTGCAATGCCATCGGTGGCGTGTACCATTCTTCCCACACTGTACGCCATGCGTACAAGGCCGGTGACCGGCCAACTTATGCTATGTACGTTATACCGCTACAGTCGGCTATCAGTTCTCGGTTGCATTATTTATGGCCCAAGTTATCTCTTAGGCAATGGTGGCACCCATCGATGTTCAAACTTCACGCTGCAGACATATCGTTATCTAAGACCAGCAGCCTGACCGTGTTCCTTAGATGTCTCATCTCTTTCGTAGTCACTTCCACCATCGATGCTTAGGTAGCTTGCTATCCTCATCGATCAATGTCAAAGTACATCTGACTGCTGTACATACGATCTCTAGTTTGCCCAATGCACAGCTTGTCTGTATCTCACTCTTTTGTTGTTCTACCCATCGGCATCTTGGCCACTGTACGCGCCGGGTTGCTATTGTTGCTGTATTAATGCTATAATAGTATCCTAAACTGTTGTGGCCTTATTAGCTTCACTTCATTAGTAGTCATAGCGCCCCATAATCTTGGACTTGGCTCTTATGCCAGGATTTTCTATCGTTATACCTGTTGTATTGGTGTTGCATTTATGTATATAAACGGCCGAATCACCCAAAGTTTGGGGGTATTGCCCTGTGGCAACTACGAACAGTCCCGCGTGGCGTCTTCTCACGAAGTCGAGCATTCTGCTTAAAGCTAGTGGCTATTCGGTGCCGAGAACTGATCCAAAGGTCTATTTTACCGTAGCAACCGCATTAGCTTGTGTTATTTTTTTTTCTTGTGTGATTATTTGCTGTTCAACAATCAATAATTGAAGTTTTTAAATCTCCTGTGTTTTGATAACGGACTCACGTTTTTTTCTGCTAGGCGGTGATGGACGAATTTCTGAAACAGAAAAAATAAATTAAGTAATCGCCATGATAAAGTGCTTCTCAGTTTCTGCCTGCACAGAGCTTCGCTGTGCATTGCGCAGTAGGCATGTTAGTACTTATCCGTGGTCCAAATCGTACCAATGATTTGGTTATAAAAAAGGTTCTTTCTACGGTACTGGTGTAGAATAAAGCACTCCTCACTTTCTCCATGCATGATCTTGAATAAGCTTTGGAATAACTACAAAAGGTACCGTAAAAAAAGTTCGGGTTGGTAAAATGAACTGTGGAAGAAAGAGTTATACATTACTCATACCGCCACTCTACCGCCAGATATGAGTGAAGTATACTTATGTCGGCACATGGGGATTCACACTGACTGATAATCGTGTGGTAAACGAGTGTTTTTATGTACATCGCTTTGGCAAAACTTTCGACTTGTTCACGTTCCGATATAGGTCGTTGGACTCTTATGCCCAAAGTACGCGCTGTGTTCTAAATCTCATTATTTTATTATCTTATTTCATACGACTCGTTTCTACACCTACTGTGCGGATCTCAGCTCTTCTTGCACTTCATGATTAATTTGCTTGCATCCACCATCTAAGAAGGTCTTCGCAGTCTTCGAGTGTAAGTGTGAATGCCGTGGAATGCTGATCGAGTCGAATCTTTTTAGGACCTTGAAGATGGCAGAGCCAGGGTGTTTTCGACGTGGAATTGGGGGAAATAAAATGACAGTTTGACAAGGCAAAACTGCTACCAATTTCCCGACCCCTGAGGGATGAGAGGCTTGGGGAGTACAGGGTGGGGTCGAACGAGCACACTGCTTGTGGTGAACGGCATCACTACTACTGCGCTTCTTTTAAATATTCAGGAAAAGAAAGTTTGGGGTGCTTCCAAGCATTCCACCTAGCTGCTTAATCCGTCCTTTACAAAAAAAAATTGGATATAATCATACGTACTATCTCAGGATATAACAAATTTCAAGTTTTTGCCAAGAGAAAAACCCCTTACTCATACTCCATTGAACGTTTCCACTAAGCTCACATAATTATGCCAATAACTACATGAGACATTCCTTAGGATTACAATGTTCTATTAGAAATAAAGTGCATATACAGAATTCCTATTAGTCAAGGGCACGTCTCTAAAAACAAATTTACACTGGGATGACGCCAAGCAGTGTGCACAAAATCCATAGCTCCTTACGCATAGTTAAATAAGACGGCGGTGCTGTTTCTATGTTCACTAATTATTCTGCTTCTCTAGGAATGGAAAGGTAAGGAGTAGATAAGACTCATTCTACGTACCGTTCTCAAAAAAGTCGACATTTTGGCGTAGGGGGCATACCATTTTAAAGCTATGATGTTATCCTTTCGCAAATCTTCTGAAATGAAATAATGCTTGGTGAGGTGCAATAGTGTTAGTAAATAGAAAGGTGAATAGAAGCACTAGGAGCCTTTAAACAAACTGGCAAGAGCGGTCTCCAGCTCAACACTTTCCAATGCTACCATGTGGAGATTTTGCTGAAATTATACTCACTTATATAGAAGGTGAATTTTTGCTGTAATACACGCTGTGTTAACTAATCAACAAGGGTACCAACCAAAAAATTCCCCCTGAGAGTCGTAGGTATGAACCTCTCCGTCACCCATACCGAATAATAGCAAATTTCCGTCGGGAGACCACTGAAACGTAAGCAAAGGGTCTTGATTTTATCGAGATGTTATTGCCGAAGTTCTTGTCAGAACCACGTGGTAATGGCTTACCTCACATGTGGCAATATTTCCGGAAAGATCTTTGTTCCAAATGCGATTTCCATCCATCGTTCCAACTATGACTTGACCTGACAAGAAAGCAGCGGTTATCAGTCTAGTAGAACATTTTGCTAATACTTCATTTGTCTACGAGATGGGACATAAACTATCGCATTTTTATTGTGGAACGGTCTTTCTTTATGGAATGGCAATATTTATATAAGCAGTAGCGAAAGTTTGTTCCATAGAAAACATTACAACGGCACTTATGGAATCAATTATTGTAGTAGTATGGTAGTTCTTTTTTTCCCTGCAAGTATTTACACGTACCATCTTGATAAGCGATTGCTATTTTGCTTCCGTCGTAATTCCACGCCATTCCAACAACAACGCTTTTGTTTCTGAACATGCATCATTTAAATCTAGTGATTCCCTGGTAGAAGTCGGTACTGTTGAAGTACGATTGAAGACGTTTTCTTCATGAAATTACCGTTGACATTCCGTCTATTCATAGTGATACAAAGTCCAAGATGATTCAGTCACAACTTCTTCATTCACTGGGGATCAAATGATGATTCCTTCAGTTGATATTGTGAATAATACCTGTTGTTTATCATTTCCTCGTACCACGTCTCATTATGAAGGCTCCACACAATGATCAAGCCATTAGAATCACTTGTGGTAAGCTTCTGATGCACCTCATTCCAAGCTGCGCATAAAACTGTGCCTGGGAAAAAAAAGGCTCACTTCCTTGAAGCATTTCATCCTCAAAAATTGTCTTCTAATCAGTCATTTCATCTAAAATCTCTGACCTAAGATGCTTATGGAATGTTACATTCCTTAAAGCTTATTTTTTCCCCTCACCACTGTGTCCTTCCAGCGCTTGATTAACTGGCATGTTCATCACTGATCCTCCTTTTGCATCCTCTTAAGTGAATTTTAAGGTATTAACGAAATGAAGAAAGAAAATTCCATAGACTACGACAGTATAGTAAACTTAGCTACAAATTTTACCTTGCGTTAGTTTTATAACTTTAAGAAGTCCTCCTGATCCACCACTCGCCAAAAAGTTTGTGTTCAAGTTCCATTCAACACAAGAAAGAACTGTGTTGCCGGGAACTTTGACCTGAATTCGCACTCTTGTGCTGGCACATAACTTAAAAGTGACAAAGATCTGTGAATAGTTCTATTTTGACTTCCAAGAACGCGAATTTCTAAGCAGGATGCTTGTCGAAAGCTTTTCATTCCGTTTCTATCAGTTCTCTTTTGCAAATCTATGCAGGCTGGATATGCAGGTAAAAAAGTTTTAGCAGGAAAAACGTGCTCTTTTTAGTACTTAAAAACAGACTCGTTGCGTGATATTCTGGGTAATTCAGCGATTCAGGAATTTATATTAGAAGTGGATATCAAGGAAGTGAATAGATCAATGTTCACTAATCTAAACTGTTCGTGAAAAGCCACGGCACCAACCAAACAGGACGAAAATGTCGAAATCTTTGTAAGCCTGTCCATGTTGTTCAACACCCAGATATTCCCTTTTTTTCCAATTTTGAATAAATGTTCTACCAGTCATTTTCAATGGTTTGCTGTGTCATCATGTCCAGGGGATGTTACAAGGTATCGAAATACGATGTACAGTAGGCGGCTCACCCATGAAGTAGGGGGCTCCGAATGTGAGCAGCTGCATATTTCTAACCAGGAAGTCGGCTCAGAGTAAACGGACACCATACATAGTGTCTGCGAAGTTTTGATGTGTACTTTATCGCTAAAGACACCGAAAACAAGGGCTCTCATACTAAAAATGTGAAACGTCTAGCGTTCATTGAGCTAAAGCTGCTCACAGGGCCACTCTAAACGAACAAATGATGACATTATTCGTGTTTGTTCAAGTCGTTTGTTGGTTTCCTGTATTACTAGTAAGTAGTACTGCTAATGCTCATCAGGTGACCACCAGTGAGTGTGCGCTACGCTTTTTGTTAGCGGTTTTTTTACAAACTTTTATAGCTGCATTAAAATAGAA
The DNA here is from genome assembly GCA_018806985.1 of Angiostrongylus vasorum. Classification (NCBI taxonomy): domain Eukaryota; kingdom Metazoa; phylum Nematoda; class Chromadorea; order Rhabditida; family Metastrongylidae; genus Angiostrongylus; species Angiostrongylus vasorum. Next base: position 529,010 of record JADANN010000354.1, on the reverse strand, counting down.
AGAATAAAAGGTGAAGGATAAAGGATGAAGCTTTCGGCGTTGGTCATTTCCTGAGGAATGCCCCATAACCTAACATCATTGAGGGTCGTTACAAGTCACTGAAAGCATATCTGACCTACATAGAATTGCATTGGCTAACGATGTATCAAGTGGGTTCTACTACTCTCTCAGACAGGTACGGTTGCAATTTGCCAAATTCGGAGAAATAGAACACTTGACGAACCCAGGGCACGAAGTACGACCAACAGCTATGTGTTTATTGCAGAGCAACTGTCTATTTGAATGCCTATTTGTCATAGGAAAAAAGAACTGCAGAGATTCGTCAGACTTTTTTTTAATCTATAGAAAATTCTCTGCAACGTGTCATGTGTGACAATGCAACTGGGTGGAACATAGAAGCTGATCGAAGAAAGTTCACCTTTCGTGTGAGTAGCAGAGCGCATCCATTGATCGATTTCTCGTTGTAATTCACGGCTGAATTGAGTAACTGCATCGCTGGAATCAGCAATCAAATATGTAGAGTTGAAATCCGTTTGGTAGATATGTATTGAAAAGCTCAGCAGTTGGGCCGATAATGTATTGCCATAGTAACGACTCCTGCAACCGACGGGGCGAATGCACGGACATTGGGACACCGGAACGATTAGTGTGGAACCTAATTACTTCTTCATTCCTTACCAAAAGATTTACGTCTCACATTTTTTAAACACTGTTTTCCATTTCACTCGTGTAAGTTGGCGAATTCTACTGGCTAGTTAGTCGCACACACCGATGTAGAAAGAGAACTAAGCGGCGGAGACATTGCCGTGTGGTGTTGCAAGCTTGGCACCTAAATTCTTAACAGTTTTCCTTCAAACTATCGCTTTTCATTTGAACTTCTTATCGCCTTTGAGTTAAAAATTGAATATACGGTGAACAATGGATTCCGTTCAAATCTCATTCCCCTGATAATGTGTGCAACACCCAAGTTTTTTACAGATGCTAGCGATTTTTCTCAGTACGTAATGAATGAGAGAGTGCCACGTTATTGTGATCTCCTGTCTCGCTATGTTTCTGAAATGGGACTGTGACAAAGTTGAATTGACAGTAGGGAGTAACGACTTTTAGGCGTCCTTCAAATGATGAACTGCGCAAAACGCCGATGCTTCCAGATTTCTAGACGAGCGATCTTGATTGAACCTCGGCAGTAATGACCAATACCTTCTCAGATTATTAAGTTAAGAAGAGGTTATTGTAAAAGTTTCAGTCGGTTGGCGTTTCGGCACCTTCGCCTTTCTCAGGACCGTATCAGAAGCTTCCATTAATTTATCACTGATTGTTGAAGAGCATAAAATCTCCTCCAACTATATCCATGGAACTCAGCGTACACAACATGGGCGATTTTCTTCCAATTAATGATAACTGTTCTCGACATTATAACATATTGGAGACTGTTTCATGAGATACAGGAATGGCATTTCTATCAAAATGACCGCAGCAATTAACTGCTACTTGTTGCTTACACTGTGTTTATCGCTACCATATTGATCCGTTGCATGTGTGGATGCTCCAGCGCATTAGTGACTTTAATTGATGTCGCGTACTTCGAGCATTTTCAAAAGCAGTCGATAACGCAAATCTTTCAAACATCAGGAAGACGTATTTGTTTGGAAAGAATTCAAATGTAGAAGTACAGAAAACTTTTCTCAATATTGAAATCTAAAGTCTAACAGTTTCAAACTCCAGGTTGTTGTTACATGAGTTCCATCTGTAAGAATAGCAACCTGGAAAATCAACTGAGGCATGAGTCGAGAATATTAGAATAGCTCAAAAGCGGAAGTGCATGCAGGAAAAAAGTTCTTGTTGAAGCTCGGCTTCGATTGAAATATGAGGAGCCTTGCGATGGAAATCATCGGACAAACTATGATCTCGGACTAAATTTCTTATACCACAGACTGGCACTAACGATACTGTAATCGCAACAAACACCGAGCTTCCACTAACCAAATCCAACCAATGGTTCAGTTGTGCTTTCATACAAGTAAGGGGAAGGAAACTAGTATAGCATTCTGCAGGGACATATTTCAATTACGAATATTTAGCTAGCCTTTTGTCGCAATTGTAGATGGATTACCTTTTGTATTACAAGTGTTCGAGTAGAATTCTCCACGCAATGTTTCTTCGCGAACTCAAGTCAGAAGAGCATGAGATTGCCACCCAGTTTCTCTGGGTGTGTGTTACAGCGAAAACATGATGCATGTTATTTACAATGCACAGAGTCTCATCAATTCCTTATAGTTCCAGTCGGAATGTAGCTTCGCTATGACTATACAGGAATGGTTAACCGCATACATCGCCGCGCACCAAACTTATCCGAGTATTGGATAACTCAGTAGCTCACTTTAAAGAAGGACTTTTGTATAGCTCACGAATTCTTTTCCCGACCATATTTTTGGCGACACCACGTATATTCTAGTATACTACCGAAGCAAAGCTATGCTTTCACAGAAGCAGAAGGATGGCTGTGAATCATTCACACTAGTATTGAGTCCATGGAGAGGGATGGCATGCAAGCAAAATTTTTACATATTCCTGAAAACATCTCAACCAAGATGGACAACGACTTAGAAGTGAAATTCAATAGGATCAAAGGTGGACAGTTTTCGATATGGCGCATGAGAGCGAAAGCAGAAAGCAGTTCCAGCGGCAGAAAGACTGTACGAAATCTTTGAGTTAAGAGTTCTTTACCACTTGTGAATCTCCCCGAAATGTTGTCTATCACCTCGTCCAAGATAAAATCTGTGCGTTCCGCCTACGCAGCCCTGAATTCCGCTGAATATATTAAATAATGTACTCAGTATCGTGTCCGACATGACTGATGGGGTTGCTATAGCAAAAAAAAGTATCAGAAACGTAATGGAATTAGTTGTACCCGTAAAGCATATGCTGATGGAATAACAAGAATTAGATGCGTATCTAAAGGGAGCACACCGACAGTGTATCCGAAAAGTCGCATAGTGTTTTCTTTGAGCACGTTAAGTCAAATGCACATTCAGCTGTGGTTCAGCCTCGATCCGATGCTCTTCCTTCGCTGGGCTCAAGGGCCACCTCCCTGGTTAACGACTGCAAGTAGAAAGTGTTTTTCGGTTTCGGGATTAATGGTTCTCAACAACATGCCGGCATCAAAATGCGGTTTCTTAAGTGACGTGGTGTGTTCGTTTTATTTCTAAACCATAAATTGTATTTGAGTTCAACATAATTGATTCTACTAATAATGAAGCTTACTCCATTTGTTGATCCTTTTTCCGTTCGATGGTGATTTAATCGTGCTACTCAGTGTTCCGCGCTTTGCTGTTGATGTCTTGCTGACGTCAGTGTATTTTTTGAACAATTCAAGTTTTTTTTTCATAATTAATTGACTTTTGGGAAAAACAAGCGAATGTTTTAACACAATTAATCGCGAACCGCACACGGGATTGCGATATTACACATAGGTTTCTCTATCTTCTAGTAGACTTTAATGCATCGGCTTTATTATATGCTTGGGAAACCAAGCAATATTATGAGTTTCCGTCTGTTTTTTATGGTGAAGTGTATATCAACATCCGGCTTATCATTATGTCCTTCACTTGAACTAAGCTTTTCGCTTCCTTTCGCTTCTCATGGTTTACTTCGTTGACAGCGATGAACTTTGAAGTTGTTTCAAAAATTTCGCCCTGAAAAACACCTGTATGTCATTCCCCAACATTGCTGTCACTTTGACCACTGTCGGAGGTGTTAGCAGCGCTGATATATTCTGTCCAATTTCTTTCTCAGTTCGTGGTTAATGTTCAAATAAAATTTTGTGTTTGGTTATAACTCAACTCTTCATCAAAGCTGCATACGTAATAAAAGACTTTTCTTCTTTACAAAAGTATTTCGGAGAGCGAGTAGTTGGAAATTGGAGATGAGAGGGACTGTGGGACAATGGGAGAGCGGATGATACGAGATTGAAAAAGGATGATCCATTCCCTATCCTTATGTGTCGAAATAGTGCATTAGCAGATATGACGATATCGTTTAATAAGATATGGGCTAGTATCCTTATTTGAAAAAAGTAATATCGTATATAGTCTTGTTTTTTGATCAAAAGACTGTATCTTTCTTGAAGTATGCAAGAAGCTATGGGACGAGTTGTAAAACCTTCAAATTTTCTCACAGGCGCACCTTAGCTTCTTGTAGTGTTTCAGCATCCATTATTTACTCAACCGATGCATGACGAGATTCCTTCTGGCTCATTTGCAATTATCGTAGAACACTACCTACCGGAAAACCGGTATTTTTTATCGAAGAGATAGAAGATCAGCACTGGGTTTGCAAGACATTCATGATGCAACCCATACTTTCAGTCCTCTTTCCTCTGCAGTATTCTTTACAAATTTTTTGTGATTCGGCAGTTCCATCGACTCAAGACAGCTACAAGCCGTCGTTACAAATCTGCATCTTTATGCTTTTTTTAGGTGCTCTATACTTGCTAACAACAATTATTCTGCGGAGAATATGATTTCAGCAGATAAAGTACCCTTGTTATTGTTCTGCTGTCGTGACTGGAGAACATTTTTTGGAAAGTGCATTGAACATTTACTATCTGGATATAGCTTACATGTATGTGAAGGCAGTTAAAGATAAGTGATCTTCCAGGTAGTGAGTATTCCAATAAGCTACATGGAAATCCTGCTCAAATAAGGGAGTCTTACTAAACCGTCAATGTTTTCAAGTATAATCCGCAAAAATGGGAACTTTTTTTTAACGCTCGATCATCGCACTTAAGAGACGAGCGAGCTCTTTTGAATTCCCATATGTGGAGCAATGAAATATAGACTTATATTGAGAAGTGGATGCGTAATCCTATCTGTTACGCTAATCCCCATCAACGAAGCTTCACTCGACGTCGGATTAGAATTAGCTCTCATTCAATACTGTTAATTAAAACCATATATGCGTTATCACAAGTGTGCCTCAGTCTTGCAATCGCAGTAGATTATCCGACTACCTCTAATTACTTCAGTTTCTTCCGCATCCTCTGCATCACCTATAATTTCTTAACAAATTAACTTTCAAGGCTAGCTGTACGACATAAACACGGATAGAGTTTCTACTCCGGACATGGTGACGGAAGGCGATAAATGTTTGAAAGTAAAGCCGTCGAACATCACTCTAAGAGTTCAGTGAAAACTTGCTCGAGGGCGACGTTGTTTTCCTAACGCTTCGTTACTCATTACCTGGTATTCATTTGTTTCTAAAAAAATATTAGCACAATAAAGGCAGTTTTTTTTCGTATAAGCAGAATGCTTAAGGTTTTGAAATGCAGGATTAAGACTGCAGAATAGCTCTTTACACCGTCTGAAATAATTTTGAGAACCTCTACCTTTATCGAAATGAAAATTTTTTCTCTTCAGTGGCGTTTTCGAAGGCTTCTTTTAAAGCTTTTCTCTTGTGACGAACGAATTAGATCTCGTACTAACAACTTACGTTTTGCGTCCTTTCAACGAAATAGAATGGACCGATTTTTGGAAAGCTTACCCTTGATAATTCCAGAAATAACATTACCATGACTTCTCCTCCAACGTCACCGGCAAATTTGCATGCGAGGAAGCTTTCGATGACAAACGAGGAAGGTATCAACGTTCAAACCACTATTCGGAAGCCAGGAAGGAAAGTGAGTTTAGTTGTAAAAAATAGGACGTCTTGAATCCACTGTGATCGATATACAGTGTGTAAGAGTGGAAAGGACGTTAATATAATACAAAATTCGTCTTTGGGTTCGCTAAATATCTTTTATTCAAACAACATCATCTAACGTTAACTGACACAGATCGCTGCCTTGGTTGGAGATGACGAGATGACTAGTCTTCCACAAAGCACATCGAATCCGAGAAGTTACTTTCGAAACGGTCATGCTTCGTTTCGACTTCGGATGCTTCAAGAGCAGCATGGCACCGGTTTCGAGCCTGTTAGTTTTATTGAATAATCGATAGAGGAGTGGAATATCCTCCAGGTTTCCTAGACACCATCGTATTTTTTATGCATAAGTATTTTGAAACTATAACAAGTGAAATCTCGGAATACTTAAATTCTGTAAATCTGCTCGTTTGAGCAGTTGAAAAGATTAACGTGTCCGAATTGCAAATGTTTCCATGTGCCAACATATTTTCTGCTTCTTAGTTTTCAAAAACGTCAATCCCAAAATTTTTTAACCAGTTCCAGTATTTACAGCTTTACTGTAAGTTGAGGGTAATTTTGATTTCTGATCTGTGACGTACTCTAGCAAATTATGGGAGGCTGTAGAAAAGCTACCTATGGACCGCATCAAAAAATTAGATGGTTTAATAGTCAATAAAGCAGTATAAGTAGCTCGACCATTATGCGTTTCGCGTTTCCGTCTACAGTGACTTACGATGGAAAACTAAGAGTAATCATATCTGCGGCTCTAAAGTATTCCCAACGCATAGTCATTTTTGCACTGTAAAACGCCGACCACAGTGAGGCTGGAGCTCATATAAAATTAAACGGTATTATTCTTAAAGGAGAATGAAAACAAATAACGGACATTGTTAAGTAGCGGGAGCATTGCCAGTTGTTGACAAAAGGTTCCGACACGAAATACCTATTGCGTAGGCGTTCTTGATTACCTGATAACGTTTCCTGCCTTGTTGACACCCCCTCGTTTGACTTTTCTGCGCTTCAAAACCTCGTCTCAAAATAAGGCCAGTATAGTCACTTGCTAATCATCAGCCTGTGAGACAACAAATAGACGACAAGGAAAATGCAGTGGACTCCAGGGGGGATTCAAAAGTACTCTATGTTGACCACGTACAAGGTAGACGGACGGGCATGTCTTTTTTGTCAGCCAAGTATATTCGTAGTCGCAAACTTTGTGATCAGTCTGTGATACTTGCAGATGTCACTATTTTAAAGGCAAATTGAGAAATGTACTGGAGATCGCACTGCTAGCGACAACGGCCCATTCGAGCATTCAAGTGATCATCATTAGATGAAACTGATAGCGGAAATGCTCTGCACTGTTTCGTTCTGCGATTGAAAATATGAAGGTAGACGCAAAACCAGCACTAATTAATATTACATTCGACTTCTTTCCAGTTGTAAGCCACAAACACATGAACTCCTAAAAATCCATCCAGCAAATGACCCCCCAAGAGAAAAATTCTAGACTAGTGGAGGCGCTCGCGCAAGGTCGCAATCCTGCGTCACTGTAGGGATCTTTGTGGCCAGCTCTTAGTTTTTCTTTTGTGGACTGTACCCTACAAGACTTCACAAAGATTGCTCTATCGCTCATAACAAGGAGTTTGAGTGAACAACACCCAGTTGAGCAAGGGATTCCGAAAGGCTGCCCTTGGATGCATCAAATCCAAGCCATCAAAAAAAAACCCCCAGAAGCTAATAGGCAGTACCACCTTCTCTTCCTTTTTAACTGTTGCCGGCTATAGAAACTCAAAGTGAATGTTTATTCTGTCAGTGTTCGTCAACCAATGAGTAGAATCGGTCGACATAACAACTCTAGGTTATTCTTGTTGTATCAGCACAATTAAAATATAACCGTTTCATGAAACCCTGACTCTCATTGCAAAGAACGGATTCGAAAGGATAGCATTATTTCGCTAAAGACCGCAGTGCAGTGGATAACGAACTCACTCGAATGGGACGAGAAGGCACATACATTGATGTCAGATTTCTTCAAAATCTTCTTTCTGGGAACATCGTCTTGTTTTCGAGGAGTAGAAGCGAATCAGGAAGGATCTCAAAAGGAAAGTAGCTCCAAAATCTCACAAATCGAAAAAAATGCAGGTTGTAAAAAACCATGAAGGGATGGTAAAGAAATCGAAGTGGGTGGCTCTTTAGTTACAAAAAGTCACATCGTACGTATACCATTTCGGTTCAATGAACGGCATTCAATGCACATAGAAAAAACATGAAGGGTAAATTATGGGCGGCTCTCAGTCCTCTCGGATAGGCCACCAGTTATCCAACGGACCGGAAACTGCGTGCTCATCTTTTTGACTCAACGATCCTCTCAGCATTGCGTTATGTGCGCTATGCAGAAAGGACGCTATTAGATATTTCAACCAGGATGAAAATTTTACGACCATCCACAGAGGCCTTGAACAATACCTCCTAAAATGTAATTGATGCATGCCGAGGTTTATAGAAAGTCGGTCTTTTGTGTAATTGATGCACACAGCATCTAACCGAACCCATGATTTTAGTCCCTCAGTGGTTATTTCATCTTCGAACACATGTAGAAAATTGACGTGGATAGGCCGATAAAGCAAGAAAAAAGAAGTCTGCGACAGAATGATAAGAGTAGTTGCGCGGACTTCAAGAAGATATAAGGGTCTTCTAGGACGCCACTTATAAGCCTGTAAATTGTGGATCTCTTTGTATCCGAAGTATTATAAAGCAGAACTATTTGCACTTCTAAATGTTTTATATTTGTGGGGTGATAGCGGCACTTGTCACCACGCTCTAAACAGATCACTGCCATCGAAGAAAATCAAAAGGCAAAGAAACGAATGGAAAATATGCTGTTGCTCACACTAATTCTGATGACGAATAATCGAGTCAAATTATTGTCGAATGAAAGGTTTTTGAAAATTTGAAACGGAGCTTAGGTATGTAAAATTGTCAGTGCAAGCAGAGCGGCTGCAGATACAGATGATAGTTTGAAGGGCGCTTCGGGTTCTGCTTGATTAAACCGCTCTTGTTAAATTGCTTCGATTTTCGATATGCGAACGTTAACAAAGCGCTACGAAAGTCTACGTTTTCGGGTTCCAAAAAATTGGAGCTGCTTCTTGGTTGAGTAGGAAAGTTCGTGTCTGATTAGAACTGCAAAAAATTTTTAGATTCTTTCGGTGTTTGTGCTGAATAATACACTTCACTATGAGCTAAGGATGTTGGTTCAATTTTGAAAGCTGGCAGTACACTCGCACAGTATGAATCACATATGACTCATGCGGTTGTTAGTGTATTAAGTACTACTGCTAGTACTAAATAACAATAAACATCCAAGCTAATCAAAAAGTGTCGTTGGGATTTCTACTATTGAATATGTGGACCCGTGCCAGCATATTATTGCAATTTAACTTAATAGGTTTTTTGAATAAAACTTTGTCGTTGGGAAAAAAGAAACGCTATCGTTGTGAGAACGAAAGAAAGAGTAAAATGAGCAACAGCGGAAGGTCAAAAAGTAGGGAACAGGGCAGAGCAGCGCCTCGTTGCGTCTGAGCAGGGCTTTCCGTCCGAGCTGCTCATTGAATACCACGCACTTCGAACTGGTTTGTTCATCAAGTGCAGTCACGTTTTATTCTTTCTCCTTTGGAGCTGTCTACTCGAACTACTTTATGTTCTGAGTTCCTTCTCCTATGGATTTGCGCTACAATCCCAGTGAAGATTTCAAAATTTTTTTGGATAATTTTTTTGCGTTTCTTACTTCTGTGACCTATTGAGTGTGTAAATAGAAGAGTCGTTATTTTCCACAGCTGCATTTTCATCTGTGGTCTCCGCGATATTAAACTGATTAGGTCAAAACCACTATGTGGATTACATCCTTTCTCAGGTTCGCCCTTGGGACAGAACTTAGATCTGTCATTGTTACTATCACACGAATTTCCCTGATAAGTAGGCGTGTTTGTTAACTTCTTTCTGATGAATTCATCAGTACTGCTGAGGAAAGCAACCTCTAACTGCACTAATAAGACCTAGTGCTCACCGACATAAGATTAGCGATTTTTGGCCTTGCCGAATGCATTTGTATTCAAAAAAATTACGCAAAATAAAGTGGTTGGAAGGGTCCGACTATGTGCTCTCTATACCCATACATTCTACCGCGCGGTAAGCAAACCAAGCCCTCCCCTCATTCCTTTGCGCTTACAAACCATCACTATGCTTATATGTAAAAAGTTTCTCCGATCCACAAAAATTAGCCATCTTTTGTTGTGAATATCGGGGAGCGCTTCAACATGGCTATCTCGAGACTCCAATGAAAACCTACTCGTCATCACTTAAAGACAAGCCCGCAAGTAGCAGCCGAATTCGCACGCATATCCGAATGTCCTGGTAATTGACGGGTACAAGCCAATAAGTGGAATGAAATAATTGTTGGGATCCGCAGAGCTCGAGGAAGAGTCGTTTAAATAAAAAAATTCACAAATAATTGAATGAAAATGGATCAAGGATAAAGGCTAACTCTTCAAGAACTACCACACCGACTTTGCGTGCTGAGGTCTATTCTGGCAGGTAATGGTAGATAATTTTAGCTCCCTCTATTGCTCACATAATATTTCCAGCTATTGGACCTGCGTCAAAACAATTGCAGAAATTGTGTTCAGAGTGAAAAAGTTCACCTTAAGAAAAAATTACCGCGAGTATATTTTATATTTAAAATTTTACAGATTATTGTGAACTACTTCTTTAAGATTAATTAACATTAAGTGACGCCAAAATGCTAATACCATGGCTTTGCCGAAGAAAATGATCGGCGTAGCAAGGGGACCTCTGAAAAATTGATTAGGACATTTTCTCATTTTGGAAAAAAATCCTTGTTAGCCTCCTACAGTCAGCGTATCTATCGAGGTTTTAAAAAATTTAAATTTAAACCTGGGCAGAATTTCAGTGAAGTGTTTAGTGAAAGGTAATTTAAGATGTTGATACGATTCGCTAATGATTTACAACATTTTTTCTATTATTTCTTCTTCTCTTGATAAAATTTCGACACTGAGTGAATTTAAAAGTTGCAGAACGTCTAAGCATAGTGTACGAGAGGTTGGCTTCAAGAATGCGACGTTTTCTTGCACGAAGCGCGACACGATGTATTGCCCGGAGAAAAGCAAGCGACTATCAATGGAGAATCAGTATCAGCAGTTGACCTGTATAAAAGAGGGTTACCGAGTGTGGTTACTTCATTCGCATGGTGCTCCACTGAAGAAGATTCGACTGGATACGAGGATGGAAACACAACATCGCCAGAACGAACAACTGTGGCCCATGGAGTCGGATTACCGGTTCAGGACCAGACGAAGACGACGAAACGCTACCCTAATAAACCTTTTTTATCATCCCTCATGTTAGCTTATCAAAGTCGAGTATGGCATGAGATGGATAAGAAGAGGAGAATTGTTGTGGAAACTGTGTTACACTTGTGCAACGTACTAAGAACGATGCATTTCGGAACCGCTTTTTGACATTGCCGAAAATTAGGTTATGACAATCACCGACGCAACGAAGATGAAGTGCTGAAACACTTCCCAAAGCCAAATTTGCATCGGTCGGAGTTCGTAAGTTCGTAACGACATTTGTGTGCTTAGCCGGGTATTTCCCACTTTTTAAAATCCTGGGAAAATTACTTAAGAAGTGTTGCAAATGTTTAAGGAATTCGATGCAAAAACTCTCTCAATCAGTAAAGCAAACTGAAGAAAACTCTTACTCTTACCAACTTCAGTTCTTCAAAAACTCGGCATCTTACTGGGAAAAACCTTTGACAGAAAGGTCATTACAAGTTATGGGATAAATAAACTTGAAGTTTTTTTGGTAAAAGTGTGTGAGTTCTACTACCTTTACAGCCTAAAAACTATTTCGAAGTAAAGTAAAATTCGAATTCGAAATTTTTTACAAAGACGAAGGAAGGTGAGAAGATTCTTCATTGATGCTTCCTGATATAATTTTCAGTGTCGAAGCGAATCTATCAGCGCTCGTCCACTAAGGTGTGCATCCGTTCTGAATAAGAACTTTGGATAAATATTACCGGAACTACACTACGAGAATACAGCTATTATACCGACTTCTTACCATACTCGTAGGAAAAAGGTTCGATATGGCGACCGTATCCTGTTGAAGCTGTTTACAGCAGCATTTTAGTGGGTAATGAAGTCACTTAACTGTGACGGAAAGGGCCTACGATATCTTACCAAATCTTCGTTGATTATGTCGTCAACTTTTTCGAGGAGTACCAGTAAAGCGCAGACAATAAGCAAAAGCACAACGAAGCAGAAAAAAAATCTGACCATGCATAAACAAGACGACGACCCAGATCATTAAGAACCTATGGTGCGAAAGCGAACAGATAGAATTGGATGGTTCTCCGATTACGGAGACCACCTATCATATCATGTACCTTAGCCCTTAAATGAACATGGAGGACAACAGGAAGGAGGAATTACACAGAAGAAGGAAAGCAGTATGGCTCGCGTTTGTGTCACTCAAAGAAACCACTAGCACTAACGGACCCAAAACTGCGCGCACACCATTTCGATTTAACAGTCTCCCAACGCTCTGCAAGGCAGCAGCTTCAGCCATTTCCAGAATACAGCACTTCAATCACAGAACGCTTGAATGATGTATTCTGAAACATAATCGGCATGTACAACGTTTAACCGGATTGCGAAGATCAGGTCCTCCAAGCCAGCTTTATCTTCGATACTCAGGACATTACACATCGAGGGCTAAACATTGATGAGACTCTCATTATAATGAGAAGTTACCTAACTGGACACTTGGATGGCCCATCTTCACTGGTTGTGTAGGCCCCAGCATAATTTCCGTTTTTTCGGAGTTTTGCTGGTGTAGGCATTGGGCTTCTCTGGAGTCTTGAGGTCAGCCTAGGCAAAATCTGCTCCAGGTCATCACCACCATAGGCAGTCGCCGCCTTCGTGGATCAGAGGGAGATTTGCCACCATGCAACTAGTTTCATACCAGGACGGTGGTGGATACTGGCACTGGTTTGCTCTTAGCTAGGCTTCCTGATGGAAAAGCCGGGCTCCTTCTCAGCTTGAAGACCCTGCCGGGGGGACGAATCCCTCCGCTGTACATCGCAGCCGGACACCCAGTAACACCTCCCAACCACGATGAGGCGATAAACAAACAACAAAGAGATGGTTAACGTTTGTTCTGACTTCGCCTTCTTCGTAATCGTATTGATTTGAATCGAATGTACACAGAGGTCCAGCAGAATAGCAATTGTTCATGCCCAAGTTAAATGAAAGTCAGTTTTCAAGGAAACTTCGTTAGTTTTAACTATCGAAAAGATGTTACTGTGGGCTATTAAGAATCGAAACTGTAGTTCTGTAATAATACGAGCTTAAGCTTGTATATTCTACAACGATAAGAAGTCCACTTTTGAAGTTGACGGGAAAGGGAACGACTAGAAGTAGCTGCAATCCTAGAAATCTCATTTGTGGATATGAGGCTTTGCAAATTAAAGCAGAAACTTTGGCTTATTCAACATTAATAGCCGAGTTAATGCAGTAACTCTGAAATGTTATGCCGGATCAAATGAAGCTTTATTGATTGTAATAAGAACCATTACATTGTGCACAATTTCTCCAGTGAGGTGCAAATATATTTGTTTCAGAGCATAGAGTTCCGAATTTTAGCGTTTGGTAGCGGTTTGATTGTTAAATATTTTCTCAACTAGTAATTGGGAAACTTGTCAAAACTTGGGGAAAAGTGAAGTTGATGTTGGAGAGAGGTTTAATAAGCATGTTGGGTGAGGAAGGAACTAGGTTGTTCAGCTTCTACTGTTTTTTTCGACGTTCTCGTTCAAGACGATAGTTTATTTTCTGTTGTCCATGTTTGGTTTCGCAAGATGCCGTTTATGATATTTCATCAGGATATTTCATCAGTTTCTTAATACTGACTTTCTACTGCGATCATTTCGCGGCCGTTAAGATGTGTCGCAATGTTCCTCTTTTTTCGAGAACGATAACAATGCTTTGATGCAAATTCAGCTTTAGCAAATGTTTTGGACCCTATATTGTCGCTTGCTGACAGACGAACGTTGCATGTTGTCATGTTGGATTCATTTTACTCGTATGTCACAATGAAATCAAGAAATGATTCCTGTTGCGTAAAAGCAGCCAAGAAGCTCAAGACGATGACCTCGCTACCATTCGGTCAATTCATGCGGCACCCATTTCTTAAACTTTTTCATCTTCCAAATAAGGGATGATAGTTTACAACTCATTCCTCTCCACCAATTAGTTTATAGAGGGCAACCTTGATTATCGGCTTCCGATGGTACTCATCAAGTGATGCACATTTACACTGTGCATTGGGAAGCCCTTCTCAGGCCTTTGTATTGATAATGCTTCGAGATTTTATATAACAAGTAGCCTAGCTAGAAGTATGTTTTAAAATAATTCGCAAAAATAATGCAAGAACAAGTATAGGTTTCAAGCATTTTTCCATTGACTTCAAAACGACAAAGAATTCTTTTGAACGAGTTCAATAAATTCCAATAGTAATCTCTCACAAACGGGGATGACTTTGGCCAAGCTGTCCTCGGGATTCGAGGGAACCACAATGGCTTAACCAACAAATCCCCGAAAAATGAGTGGTTATGCTGGAGCCCGCACAACTAGTGAGGACGGCCCGTTCAAGTATCAACTATCAGGTAATCTCTCTCAAAAGGTAGAAGATGATCAAAATTTTATACTCAAACTTTTGTGCAGCTGCAGCATTGAAATTTACTGACGTAAAATCTACGAATCTTTCTTGATCTAAGATGTCTGTCACGACAGGCCAAAATATTATTGGCAGTTATGTGTAGAACAGAAGTGAGCATGGAAATTCTGAAGAACTAGAGCGATCTTACCAAAGTACATAATGATCCGTGTGCAAGGAAAAAAATATAGTAACTTCGCAATCTCACCTTTTCACAACGATGCTAATGTGGATGAAAAAAGTGCAGTTCGACAAAACGGTGTCGTCTCGTAGAAACTATATGCAGTCATCCTCGAGCGAGAACGCCCGGCGAAAATTGGCATGGGACAATATGGGGATGATAATCGTTGCATGAAAATTACACTGTGTTCGCCTTGGCAATCACTTCGTTCTTATAACACCAGACATTAACCAGGCAGAACGAATGCTAGCATTTTGAGAACGCTTATGGAAAAACTGATGTTCGACTGAATGTCACAGAAACGATGCCCGTGAGAAACGGATTTGATTCTCTTGCCCCAGTCACGCTCAGTGGTGTAAATATCACGAAATTATCCAACCATGTTTATCTGGGTCGGAAAGTCAACATGATGAATAATTTAGCTTCAGTGTTAAGCCGACGTATAGCAGAAAGTACATCGATCCGAATGGCATGTTTCTTCAAAAAGATTATAGAAAAAAATATGGTGCTTTTAAGTGCATGTGACAAATGAAGAGTTTATTAGCGCAAGCCGGAGTCACTTCATCAATCACCGAAGACGCTGGTAACATATGTGATGTTCAGGAATGTGTTAAGAAAGCAGAAGATGCCTAACCGCAACATTTCAATTCAACAATCAAAGTAATGATTGCGAAGGTAATAATAATGCGTAATGACAAATAGTGTTAAGGCAGGAAGAGACGTGGAGTCGAAAGGTGGGCACGGAGTCGGGTGTTCTTCTTCACTACATCTTCGATGCTTTTGAAAGCTGTCCAGCCAACTCGCTTCCCTCTGGTCAACTGTGGAGCTGAATTTTTCACCATGCCGACTTTCTGGCCTAGATAGACGTAGCTCGAGCATTCGGAGCAATTTAATTCATTCTGTCGAGCGTGAGTGAGGCGCACGAATTCAACCCGTTCTTCATGAACGTCACTTTTGTGCGATTCAGTGGAACAACAATCTTTCTGCAGGCGTCATCAAAGTTGGTATTATAGGAACGGTATTTATCAGCAAAGTGAAGATGGTGTAATTACCGACCACCGATTTCCACTCCCATTTTGTCCCATTCCAATGTGCGCATGATTTTCTGGAAGGGGCACCAAATAATTTCATCGAGGTGGTGTCGCTATGCCTAAGCCCCTCTTTTTATGTTGATGTTAATGCCGTTTTGGAACGGTGATATTTTGATGGTCGATTTTTTACATAGCCCGCGAAAAAATCTTTACATGCTGAGTACGGCTGTTCTGAATCACCAGGGCTTCCATGACTGATCATGACTGACTGATCATCCCTCGTGAACAATACACGGGTGGTTCGACGGCACGGCTCTGAGGAAGTCGAAGTCGGCGAAACGTCAGCCATTGAACAACGACAACAACAACAATAAGAGCATCTATACCAATCTTCCATCAGCTAGAAAAAGGGCAGTTTGTAAGAACATATACACATTAATATATCGGTCATTATACCAAGGTTCATAAAAAAGTTGATCTCGTGTGGATTTGCTTCATCGTACTGAAGACCTTTCGAGTGGCTGCCTGCTATCATGACTGTCCCTCGTCCAGCGTTCACTCATTCCTGTTTAAGATGACTCGCATGAAGTTCATAGACAAATAATAGCGAGCAGATTGAGCGATATTTCTCTTTATTGTGGGATTACCCTTGCTGCTTTTCTACTGAATAGGAACGACCTATTCTGACGAGTAAGGTGTGAAGAGCCGAGCAAGTGTGTTAATGAGGACTGGCGGAAGGTTCTCAGGTGTATAGATTATGTCGTATTTGGACTAGGTGTTATACAACTTCTCACTGACGAAGTGAATTGTCAGATTTCGAAAAAGAAGAACAGATGGATAAGTAGATTCATCGTCCTTTATTTCATATGATGGAAGGAGTACATAGCTTTTAAAGGATCCGAATAGTAATCGTAGATGATTTTCTCCATTGCCTTTTTTTTCTAAAAGCTGTAACTCTTCTTTGTGCTCGGCGGAATGCGGTTGCGAATGGTCTTCCCGTGCAGCTGCTGCCGTTACTACTGGTTTACTGTTTTTTGAGATCTTCCTTTATCACTTTTCCGCAGTGTTTTACAAGTTCCAACGCGAGCTGGCTGTTGTTTACGGCTCGTTCAATTGACAGTGGCGCACTGGCTTGTATGCTGCTGGAGACAGAAATCTCTTGGTAACTTTAGCTTTCTCAGCTTTCGTAGCGCTAACGTGAAGAAGTTGAAGAAGCCCATCATGTTACTCATCGTTGTTGCATTTTTTTGCAATAAGGGCGTTTTCCCAAAAACCGACTAATGATTTGAATAAGTCTCGGTTTATGGTGGTTTCAAGAACTCATTTCATGAACTTAGCTGCTTTCTCTGCTTTCCATGAGAAATGGAATCTTACGCGAAGAAGGCAATGGATTGACTAATCCCGTGAAGAATTTTTGAGAAATCAACGACACCACTTAGCAAAACCTTCGATTTACTATGATGTGGTGCCCTCCCCTTCTCGTTCCATTCTTATCCGTGGGTTCAACGTGACGTTCCTCAGATATTCCGAGTAACAGTACTCTAGTATCAAATGAGCGGTGTCTTGTTGTCTGAGCCTGTCTTACGACGTCGTACTTTATCCTCCTTGCTTGCATGATCAAGTCATCTACAGTGGGCTCAGATAAAAATGAGCGTGCAGTGTAAGTGCAGATCGTCACTTTGTCAATCGAAATGTAGGGTCTAAAGTGGACCTGAGATTTTAGCAGCCACTCTATGCTGGTCCTACTTTAACGCTGCCGCATCGGGGGGTTTTTTTGGGGTTGGGGGAATGATGCACATTTATGCTACTGCGTTTTGCATTTGAAATCCACTTATAGCTTGCTGACTTGTGAAGATGGGGGGATGGATATATTCACGGCTAGCTTAGCATTCTCTCACAAAGTAGAAAAGGACCTTATTTGTTGGATGCGACTGCTAGCCACCTCCTGTGTATTTCCCAATCACTTGATTGCAGTCTTTCGGCCGAATTGACTCGTAGATCCGCATACAATACAATCCGCATAGGCGACAATTCACCTGCTCACGTATGCACGAATATGTCCTCGTAAAGACAGAAGACATACGTATAATCGGCTCAGCGAAACAGGAAGTTCAACCACTATATTCACTTGTGTTCCAGGGAAGCACAAAGTCGCTTTTGGCCTGCGTTTGACCCCCCTATCAGCCACCCAGGTACGTGTAACGTTGTTCTCAACCGAACAGCAGGAGATCACTCTGTGGGAGATATCCGTGAATAATGGTAGTAATAATCGAAGACAGTGATGATAATCATATCTATCAATATATTAATTATTTATTTGCATGAGTCATCATCGCATCTACTGTGCGGGATCCCAGCAATTCTTGCATTCGATTCATTTTCCTCGCACTCATCGTCCACAGTGCTCTTCGAACATTTCGCGTGTTGTTTCTGCTACTGCTTTGAGGATTTCACTTTTTTTTATGAATGTCATACCACAGAATGTTGGTGGAGTCCATTCTGCTAGAGATCTTGGGAATAGCCAAGTTAGGGCACCCTTCGTGGATTCGAGGAGAGCGTTGGAGGAGGGTGTCGGATTAACGTTTTTTGCTTCTATCACTAGCCACTGCGCTACCGCCTCCTTCATTCTTCCCCCCACCCCTTTATAAGTGAATGAAAGCATGTCTGGGTTGTATAATGTGACTCATGGTGGTCTTTCGCTATATCAAGTCGATGCTGCTCTCCTAAGTCGGATACCAAGTCAGCCGATCACGGAGAGATGGAGGACTTGATGACCTTTAACAACCTCGTGATTGCTGAACAAGAAAACGACGCTTTCATATTCCAGTGCCGAGGTTAATAGAAAGTCGATCCTGGGAACTGTTATTAATGGTGTTTATAAACACTTCCTAGATATTTTGCAGCATAATATTGTCTTTCAACGGAAGACCGTTTAACGCTTAACTATTCTCTCCTGGTCAATACAACATTGGCTTGCACATTGGCAAGCAGCATCTGCCATCATAATTTTGGATCTTAATTCACCATTTCGTTTGGCGTATTCGTAAATAGAAAGCGTACGTGAGGACTCACGTCCGTGATTTGGTTGAACGACATGGTGTTTAGTTTTTTTTCACGTCTCCCTAATTATTTATTCGTTTCATACATCCACACCTCAGCCAAGCACAGTTGTTGAACATTTGATTCGGGCACTTTGTCAAACCTAGTAATGCAATCATGGAAGCCCTCATTGCTCAAGCTTCCACTCGTTGTATTGTCCTCGAGCGACCGATCGACGAATCGCAAGATTCGCTGCAGTAATAAGGATCCCTGTAGATCCCGAGGAGTCTAAGCCGCAAAGCTATCAAAATTGCCTGGGAACCACAAAGGATGACAACTGGCTGTGATGACGACCTGTCGACGCTCTAGCAGGGTTAACCCGGTTTCCGAGGAAAATCACACTCAACCACCGTTAACCGTCGCCATTGTGGAGAGAATTCTACGGATCCTTAAAATGCAGAATCGACATGCGAAACCGAGTCATTATTGGGAGACATTATCACACGATTCAGCTAAGAGTCCATCAAAAACAACCGAAATTCAACTAAAAGTGTTCCCTTACCCCCCTTCGCATGACTAAAATTCTAATTGTTATTCAAAGGGGAGACAATCTTACCTTCTTTCTATGATTTCAAAAATTCAATCTGCCAAGTTTTACCAACAAAATGAATGAATTTCGTGTGACTTGTTGGAGATAGAGGCATTTAACACTAAAAAACTTGGGTGAGAGGGAGCACACTTGATACGTCGTTAATAAAAAATGATCGCAAAATTCAAACACGAGATAACGATTATTGCCCAGAGGAATAAATTCACTCGAGCCATTAAATTCTATCGTCTAGGTATTCATGACAAAAAAGCGCACGAGAGATAGCAAGTCCATGATGAGTGAGTTCAAAGGAGGAGATCTGAACAAGTACACAGCAAAGACTTATGCCATCCAGAACGGTAACGAAGTTTTCGGTGGTGAGTTCATGTTGAATTGCCCTGCGTAATAGCCACTAACTCCTTATGCATCTATTTCCTTTGAACTTCCCGCTGAATGCACTCGCTTCCCTTTGTTCATCTTCTTAGAACATCACTGATTACAAGGTCGGTTCTAGTGGCTGTTACTTGCTTTGATCTTTCAGTCTAGATAATAGACAAAAAAATCCACATTTTGGCTGGATAACACAATTCTGTATAAGAAAAGCGTAAATATCCACAGTGATTTCATGCGCTGACTTCAGCACTTCCTATTTGCGATTAATGTCGATACAATTAATTTTTAGTAGAAAAGTGACAGGAGAAGAAGAGTTTGGCGAATTTCTGTAAAATATCACAATTGGTGAAATCTGAGTGGAACGAGATAGGACTGCTTTTTCAGCTACGTGTATTTCTGCAGATTTTTACAATAACCCGCTGTTCCTAAAATTTCTTCAATTTTATTATTTCTTACTGTTTATGGCTCATCTATGGATCTCTTTCATATAAATCAAATCGGCATTGATAATTCGAAAGGCTGTGCGACGCGTCTTCGGATATAAGCTAGAGGTTAAGCGGGTCCTGAAGCGATCATGTAGCACTTAGAAAATTTGGAGGATAGTCTAGGCTATAGCTACAGATTTTGAATTGTAGCGCACATAGTCATGTGTACGCGAAAATATATAGGGAAGCGGTTTTCCAACAAATAAGCTCAACGTCTACTTTGGAAAGCTTTCACCAGGTTAATGTACTCAATCTGTAAACCCCGGCTATTTACGCATGGCCAGCCATTCAACACAGACAATGGACATAAAAGGCATCATGAGAACAATTTAGGCTCTTGTGTCCGTCGAGCGAATAGAGTGTATTGGGCTAGTTTGACTCACATCAAAGACTAAAGGCAACAATGCCCTTAGTAGTTATAGCACATTTAATGAAATCACAGTTGATTCAAATGATGGGAGTGTAAAGATGATGGTCTTTGTGGCCCTAAAAAACGACATTTGCCCAGAACATAACCCTCTAGAAATACTGAATCGCGCGGCTTTAAAAAGAGTTCCATGGTATGATATACATGGAAGTAAACTGTTCCATGGTATGATATACATGGAAGTAAACTATTTCTTGTGACATACTCGGAATCGTATTATCCCAAAAAAAGGCCACTAATTTCTGGCTAAACGTTTTGAAGCGTTGATTTAAGTGTGCTGATTAGTTTGAAGTCAGTTTAACTCGTAAATGTTAGTAAAGATTAGACAACAAGGTTATTCAATTCAATACACTTTCAAAATGTATCTTTAATCTTTTGCCCTCATTTTACCTCAAAGGTCAAACTCTCCGAGAGCTCGGAAAATTTGCCGTTAAAAGTTAGACCAGATGCTCTAACAAGAATGACGAAAAACAAACAAACCTATTGCCAGATGCTATATACGAAATGAATGAAAAAGCTTTGCTGGATTATCGAAACATTATTCTGTGCGTAAAACTTTTCATCCTGAAAACACAAAGTGCGCTGTTTTCTTGTTCAGCAATCGCGAGGTTGTTAAACAGCATACATTTACTTCCATAGAAAAAACACAATACAATACAACAGTAGCTGTCGTTTCGGCAGTATCGCCTTCTTCAGAGCCTGGAAGGGTATACTGACATACAATTTATGAATGCCCAGAGGTCATACGCGACCTGACCCCGTATGTTCGCATCAATTTCTGATGTGGGATGGTGCAGTCATCAACCTTATGCGACCATAATCAGCTGTTCTAATCTTCCTCATGGGAAGGCACGTAAAAAAAAGCGGTGAGTTTTTCGAGAAGCTGTTGACCATGTAATTACCATAGAGTTTTTCGTCTTTTTGTAAGTGTCATTGAAGCGTTTGGCCCTAGTAAATTGTGTGTCAGTATACCCTTCCAGGCTCTGAAGAAGGCGATACTGCCGAAACGTCAGCTACTGTTGCATTGTATTGTGTTTTTTCTATGGAAGTAAATGTATGCTGTTTAACAACCTCGCGATTGCTGAACAAGAAAACGACGCATTCATATTCCAATGCCCAGGTTAATAGAAAGTCGATCCTGGGAACTGTTACAAAATGAGCTTTTGAATTTTCATCCATGTTAAAAGCTGTGCATTAAAGAGCTTTTGCTTTTGTGATCAAACTCCTTCCAAAGCATGTTAGGCTTCCATTTGTGATTTACTGCTGGCGATCCATCACAAAGATCGATCGTCGAAATTGTCCACATTTGTTACAGGGAGATTCATATAAACATCACATGAGGTTGGAACCTCATTGATGGAATGGCAACTATGTCCAGTGTTTGTTTAGAATTAATTGCTTCTTCAAATCTAAATCAAAATCTATTGAAAGGAGAATCAGCAACACGAGGATGAAATTCCAGTCATAAAAAAGGGAAAACTGCTTCGCAGCAGAATCCATGCTGAAATCACAGACTCTTGCCTTAAGTAATAATTCCTCGTTGAAGAAATTTCAACTCTTCTAACATCTAGATGTACTAACTCCTTCACAGCAATGCAATTTAAAGCAAGTCATTGTACTCACTGCTCCTTGGTCACTAACCTCAAAGAGGGAAAAAAGTGGGCGTCAACGGGCGCTCTCTGTGGAATTGGGTGAGTTGCCGTAGGCTATCACGTAAACCACTAGCTTTTTTCGAATAACGCAAACGAATTTGTTCCTACGAGATCTGTGGATCGCCCACTTCCTCGTGAACGCACATAAGTTCCGTCGACACGAGGTTTCATTCCCTAAATTCAACTAGTGGAGTGCTTGTGCGGAAGACCTCAGGTGTTCATTGAAATCCGCACTTTCCTATTTGATGCCACTACTTCCAGACCAAAGTGAAGAACCTCCTCTTATTAGCACTGTACTGGCTTACCTATCCCGTTCTTCCACTGTATTTCAATACCTTCAACTGTCTTAATATTTGTAATTATGAACAGAACAAGGAACGAATTGAGCCTCTTAAAAGCCAGAGGACGGAAATTCAGTCAGTTCGACTTCTCTAAATGTGAGTTCTTTTATAAGACATTCTTCTTTTCCATCTTCAGTGCATTTTTTCTTGTAGACGTCGTTACCAAGAGAACGGGCAGTTTCTAAAAATTATATACACCGATGCAAAATATCTGAGAGTTGTCATGTTTCATTTATTGTTCATCTTAATGTCGGCTAATTCTGATCGGTGTTGTATATTTCTCGGACTCTACTCTCTAGGGACATCCAAAATCGATTGTCCGAAAGCATTTTTCGTTGGCATACGTTTGTTTTCTCTTAGCAGAGCAAAATCCGGCAACCATACAAAAACGAAAAAAACAATGGAAGCTTTCGAAAATTGGGCTCCATCCACTTACTGCTTTTAAAAAATGAAGATCATAATCTAAGGAAAAGTTCAAATCACAGTCTTGCATTAAGCACTCGTCGTAATTAACCACTGCTCTTATACTGCTCCTACAGGTTAGATTATCATGCAATTTTTCAGCGCTTAAGAAAGTAAATTTCCGCGTCCAAAACAGTGATAATTTTTTGTTAACTGACAATTATAGCAGTGGTACGAATGACCACTTGCACTTTATCCAATAGAGTTTACAACAAGTTTGCCTTGACTGGTCAAACCGCGAACACCTTCAGCACCATCGAAAAAGTTTGAAATGCTTCATGGAAGATTGAACACAGTTCTACACGGCAAAAGGCGATAGACAATTGCTAAACAGAAGCAGAAAGAATTATTCAATCAATGCCGAGGTTAATAGAAAGTCGGACGTGGGCGATAGACAATGTTTGGAAACAGGTATCGCTATGGGCATAAGGAAGTGATATCTCGCATATTAATAAGAATAATTAGTTAATTTGACAGAAAAATATTGCGATAATTTAGGGTATTTCTCACGAACTCGTCAGGCTACGGTATTTTCACTTATCACTTAGAACCTACACGAATTGTCGTCGAAGCGAGCACTCAGATTCGCGACAAAACTAGTGTTACTTCGATGAAGTTTGACTTTCTTCTTTCCTTGTCAATATTTCTACGTGAAGTAGTCTTGCTTCATTGAGATCCAGAAATTTTTAGGAATCCCTCTCAATTTTCTAAAAACTGAAATTGGTAAGTAGTGTAAGAAATGGGATTGCGGTAAGTAAATTATCGTGTTCTATGGCAGCAACATTTGTTGAAAACTGGCAAGATGAAATTGACTGAAATCTCTCTGCTCGTTTTCTCTCCAGTGTACAATGTATCCAAACACCTACACGCTGACTGATGTGCTGATTGGGTGATAATAATCGGAATATCGAAAGTGAATGCATACCTCAGTTGTTAGAGGAATACAGCAGAGCTGTGTTAAAGCTGTTGAATGTAAACAGAAAAGTCTGAAAAACGATAACTCACTGGTCAAGCTTACGTACATTAGTGTTTATGACTAGATGATGGCAATATAACATTTCCACACACGCATCATTTTATCTACTACCGTGACGTTCTCATCTTCACTCGAAACGGTGTGGGCTCCACTTTACTGTTTCATGCCACCTTTGTTAGTAGAATGAGTAAAAGGCACATATCTTTTTTGTATTAATACTGAGTTCATGACAAAATGGACTGGGAAATGATTGGCCTGGATCGTAGCACAACAGTCGGCACTCATGGCGGCATAGTTTTACCTTCTGACTGGTTCTACTTGAGAAAAAAATAAGAAGTTAATCATGCGACTATTAAACAATACTTAGTGGCGTTCCAGTTGCCTGCGAGCACAGTGGCGGAGAACAAGAGCCGATATTCCAGAAAAGCCCGATCCCACTATTACACTTACTGAATAGCTAGTAAATGGATCCATAAGACTAGGAGTGGAGCCAACATTCGCACCCATTCACGTATAATACTCTACCTATAAATCCATGCTAGTTTGAAGATTTGCAGTAAACAACAAAAAAAAGAGAACATATTACTTCAAACAATCTTCTTTCTTTAACACATAACGAGCGAAGCACATTGATCACAAAACATTCGGTGCAAAAACGGTCACAGTTCTTAGCTTCAAGCCAGCATAGCTCGGCTCACAGTGAGTGCCATTCATATCTGCAGGAATTTGACAATATGATTCGGATTACTTGCTCTACTAAGATGAAATTCTGACTTCTAGAATAGCTGTTTTACATTTTTTGCGTCAGCGCTCGTATTTCGAACTGCAAAGGGATCGAATAAGCGCGACTTTGTCTAGCAGGACACGATGGTGTACCCTAAGGTGTCAGTGTTTGCGGCTGACACACTTGTGGTTGGAATTTTAAAAAATTTAAACTTCATTTCCAATTTTTTGGAAAATTTAATTCTGAGCATATTTGCAACTGAAAAAACTTCAAAATTTACATGTACGTATATATATATATATATATATATATATATATATATATATGTATATATATATATATATATATATATATATATATATGTATATATATATATATATATATGTATATGTATATATGAGTATGGAAAGACAGACGAACCATCCGTATAAATCCGTGAAGTGTCATTAATTAATTAATCGAGTGTTCGAGAAATAATCGCCAATTGTCGAAAAGCCAGCACCGAACGTTGAAGACGTAAAATAATCGGCAGGAGCGCTTCGACGTTTAGTTATTGCTTCGGTGAGATGGCGACAAAATTCGCTTAACTTCCGAGAAATAGTTTTTTGTTCAGCACGTCCGCTAAAAATTCTTTATGCTAGAATAAACAAGCTACACCCTAACAAAGCTCTTCTGACTAGTCTGATTCTGACAAGCTCGCATTCACCAGCCACTGCAGCGTGAGGACTGTTCGGCGACTTTATCAAGCAGTCGCTTCCACTTTCCACTAATGTTCTCTGTCATATGTTTCTAATGAACTTGCATTAATGAAATTGTAGCGTCAGTATGTAAGTTCATACATTCGTTAAACGAAATTTGCTTTTAGTTATCCTTTTGTTTCTCCTTTTCCTCAACTACTCGAACTCTATTCTCATTCCCGGTTAACATACGTTATCTGAAGCGAATTGCGCATAAATTTCTCTACAAATTTCCTTGGAATTAAGAAGGCATTGTTATGCAAATAACCACCATGCAAATTGTGGACAAACTCCACAAAGTTTTCTATCTTTTGCGTTTATCACTGATGTAGAATATCTGCCTTAAATAAGGGCCTTATTTTTCAAGTAGTGAACATTTGGTTTTGCCGAA
The DNA here is from genome assembly GCA_018806985.1 of Angiostrongylus vasorum. Lineage (NCBI taxonomy): Eukaryota > Metazoa > Nematoda > Chromadorea > Rhabditida > Metastrongylidae > Angiostrongylus > Angiostrongylus vasorum. Next base: position 503,110 of record JADANN010000354.1, on the reverse strand, counting down.
ACAGTATGTACAAAAGTTTCGAGTAGAAACAGAGTTCCAGAAGAAGTTAAATATCACGATGAATATTTGAAAGCCGAATTTTCTTTAACCTCGGTATCACTAACCATTGACTCGGGTCATCGGCTCTGATGAAGATGAAACTGTCGAAACGTTAGTCGGTAATAAACACTACTTATCAAGCTCGTGTAAGCTTATGAAAGAACGAGTACATATCACGATTAAGACTCATGTTCCATAGAGGGTGTTAGAATCAGCATACATTTAATAACAGTACTCAACGCGCCTTTTCCTGTTGTGGTTCTTACTTTCCCACCAAAATACTTGGGAAAATATTTCTCACCTTTACTCGTCCTCCATGATCGTTTAATGTAGGATCGATCGCAGTTAGCGCTTGAGAATTTCATGGGTTCCTTTCTGATTTTTAGGAAAACCAGAACGTTTTGAATTCTGGGTGGGTAAGCGCAGTAGGTGCTCGCAAAATCCGGATGTCTTCATTTTGTTTTTCTGAATACTGTTATATCTTCGGCTGCTCTTTCGAACTAACTATATTCGTATTCTTGCATAGAATTCTTTGATGTTACTGATTTTTTTAACTGTGTTCCTCGTTACGCATTCTTACTGTGTCTGGGTCGAATGCAACGTTGATATTCCAAGCAAAAGCTGAAGCAATGAAACCTTTCTTCATCTAAAACAGATGAAGTCCACAGTATTTACATTTGTTGTTTTCTAGAAGAATACTGTTAATGACTTGTAACCATGCCTACACGATCAATAAGGAAAAAGGGTGAAGCAAGGAATTTCAAAGAACTTCCGGAATCTTCATACCTTCTAACCCAATGTGCGATTTGAACTTTAAAATGGTGGTGCGTTTTTAGCTATTGGCAAAGAACAAGAGGAACATAGTATGCGAACCCTGTTTACGCTATTGTTAGAGCGTAGCATCACTGAAACATATTCTACATGGTTTTTTTTGTAACTACCGAGCAAACGACGTAAACTAATTTTGTGACGAAGTGAGTGCAACGTCTGCAAAATACTCTAATGCCATTGTATGGCGGAACAAGAAGAGTAATGGAACTTTTTTTCACCAGAGCGACCAGAAAAAAGAGGGAAAGGAACGGATAGAACTACGCCAAAGATCCATTATTTATCCCATTACACACTTGCAGTGATATGCTTTTGTTAAAATGCCAGGGAAGATTGAACGATATGAGTTTTTTTTCAATTCATTTTCTCTAGGGTTTTTTGTTCTGCCGCACAAGCGTTTTCTCTATCGCTTCGTTATAATAACTGTACCATGTCTATCACTTCTCACTCCAAATGTTATCTTAGGTATCACTTGGGAAAATTTGGTTTCTACCCATCGACTTTCAAATATAGCAGTAGCAGCTTTGGGAAAGACCGAATTTCGTTTACATGAGCATTATTACAATTGCTTGTCTTTTGGATAGAGGGGACATAGGGTACTATGGTGTCTCTACTTTGTAAATATGAATAAATGAAAATTGGGTGACAGTCTCACCTTGTGATTCAGAGAGAGCAACATAGAACAACGCTGCTATTGAGGATAGTACCTGTTGTTGCTGCCCCGGATGGTGCTCCTGTCGGTATGCGTCAAATTCAGTGCCACATCACGAGCGCCTAAGTTTAGATGTCGTTCAGTGTACTAATAAAGGCAGATAAAACCGACATGGTTTTTTTGACAAGGTGTATAATAACAAGTAAACGTGTTAAACAGCCCCACGACTCTTCATCCACAATAACAGGTCATTACTTGAACACTTCATAATTCACTTGGAGTGCCCTCAAATGAAAAGGGTAGAAACTAACTTCTTCCGAAAAACGCTTGGATTGGTCTGACGAACTCATGTTTGGAAGCACCAAATTTGTGTCAAGTCGCAGAAAAAAATTTTTTTAGCGTTTCATTGGCTAACGTGATTGAAATCGTCAATAGGACGTCAAATTCGCAAACGAGGAAGAGAAGAGGTTGCATTAGTATTCACATTCCTTCTGCAGTCCCAGCATTCGTCTCAATATCTTCTCCTCGAACTAAAATGTGAATATGTATATTCAATGACATGTCTATTAAAAATGAGCATCAGTCGTAAAGAAAGAATGTGAATAAAGCTGTGCTACTGCTCATGGAAGAATATTTTTTCAACAAATGCCGCTCAAACAGAAATTACAAGCTGCCCTATATGTTTAGGAAATAAGCCTAATTTGTAGCGTCTTTTTCAAGGAATATTTTACAAAGAACTATCCCATGAATCGTTGCTCTTGCATTCCATAACTATCGCTGCTCTACTTCGGTGATTTGTTTCTGCATCATATATTATTTTGTAAATCTCGAATAACGTCGGTGAATCCGACCCTATTCTGTGGAACTGGCCGGTGTCCCAAAATTGCTTTTTGTGCGGTGCCCGCTCGAGGGAGACGCAGAACAACGTTATTTCAATGATGCACTTTGTTTTTACTGATTTTGCTAAGAGTACAATCTATGAGTGGTTCACCAAGTTCTGCTACAGTTAAGAGCGTTGGTCCTGCAGAGAGTTGAACGAATAGCCGGTGAGCTTGTTGCGAAACGAATACTTAGTGGTACTGTTGTTGTTTGCTGCTATCTTTTACTGTCTATCGATGCCTTTCTTGACATGATGATGAAATGGAAGCCTTTACGTGTCTCCGGCTTGCTTACATGTTCTTCAAGCTACAGTAATTAAGCCTTTATAAATATATATAGAACAATAACAACATGGCAAGGCTAACAAATTTGTTCCATTAATGATTTAACACAAAGAGTACTTCCATCTACGACTAACTGAGTTTGTGGTAGTCAAAGGGTATGTGTAGTGCAGTAGTTAGAGGTGCCTTGAAATATGCACGTTGTTCTTGATTCGATCACTGGCTCAGCAAGCCTTCCATCTTTGTAGAGTCGGCTGGGTGTCTCGAAGGATAGCAGCACTGTCTTGTTACAAAAAGTAAGCCATAGGAAGTCATTGTGTAAACTAGATACGTATTCAGTCACCTCTAACGATGTTTGATGAAGTCGAGTTTACGGCGAATTTCTCAGGAAATGATTAACGCCCAACGCTTTATCCTTTATGCAGCCAAACAATGTAGCAAGCGAAAACACCAAGCAGGAGAGCATGAACGATTTCATGAGATGATCGCGATTCTAATGAACATCTGAAATGGTTGGAGATTACGGTAATGGGCGTGAGTCCTTATTAGCGTTTTTATAAAGGTGCCGGTGTTAACATACAAAGACGACATTACAGAGCGCTTGTTATCCATCAGTGTAGCAAGTACATAACCTAGCAGCTGTTAGAAAGCACTTTACGGGTAGGTGACAGCAGACAAAGAAAGCGTGCGAAGATATAGAGGGTGTTTTGTATTTCACGGAGAATACTTTTTGTAGCGGTCGCGATGAGTTTAAACCACGGGATGCTTATCTTTTTCTCAAAGAGCAAGCGTGGAATTCGTCTCTCATATCTTACGTATCTTCACACGATTGGAATGTACACTAGGAGATACATTGATATGATTACGTTTCAGCAGTGGACGCATTTATGTTCCTAGTAGCCAAGGCAGGAAGCCATCCAATTAATTCAGATGTTACTCAAGAAAATTAATAGGTTTCAGTCGCTTTTGCTACCTATTGAACTACTTTTTGGTGCCCCAGTTTTCCTATTTTAACGCTGGCTGCATAATGCTTCCTTGCGAGTTCTCTTGCAACAGATTAATTTTTTTTCGGATGGTAAATAGCGGTCGCACGTGTATCAGTTGTTGGCACATTTGCTAACAATGCCGTTCTGCTGCAGTGCTTTCACCAGAATTTAAGAAATACCATATTTGCGTAGTTTCTCATTAGTACTCTTACAAAATCGAATTTGCACTGCACCTTACCATGAAGACGAAATGAGTGTTAAACAACAACCAATACGAAAATTTTAAGTTAAATCTTTTACGGTGCTTCCCTTAAGTGTTCCCATGTCAAGTGCAGTGCTGGTTTTGAAAGCACAATGCGCGTTCCGCATTGAACTCGAAGCACATGATGCTCCACCCTCAACTCATTCACACCCTATGATTGACCTTCACGTTCTTCATGTTTGTCCGTTTTATAGCTCTGCTTTGCTATGCACATTTTCACTCATTTGCACTTTCTTTTGTATCCTACGTATCTTTTTCATTGTTTCCGTAGCATGCCATTCTTTCGGAACACTTCCTTCTCCTATACGTGCCAAAAAAAACTCTTCTCCTTTCTCACATTAGTGTCAGCGTTTTGTTAGGTTTCCCAGGATATGCAACTTAAATTTCAGGTTTTTTAAAAGAATTTTTTTATCCACCGATTCCATAAAATTGCTATGGCTAATAAATACGATTGAAAATAGATAAACAGTCAATTTCTAGTCAAAAATTGAATTTTATGCCTTTGTCATGGAGACAGCTCACTAAATGAGCTATAAAGAGTAAACCAGAGGACACTGAAGGGCACTTGAGAGAACGAACACCCTTTTCTCGCACCTGTCGAGGAGTCTGATTAGAGTGGATCGGATTTGGCGGAAAAGGTGATAATGATGAGCTAATTTGGTATTGATAGTTTAAGCGATGCGTAGTCAGACAACGTTGTGCCTCATAGCCGCTGGATTTCCGATGGAAGTCAATTCGAATAAATCAACCACTCCTCTTTGGAAGCACGGAGCCAATACAATTTTATGATTTGTCTATGGTTGATATGTGGGAATCACTTTAAAGGGAGACCAACAGACATCGACATGAGAAATGATGTATCATTGGATAACTTTTTAAAAGACAAAGAAACCCACTGGTTTCCGCCTCTCGATAGGAAATGCTAAACAGCCGACGCTTGCTATATTTCTCAGTGGGATCCTCTTGTATCGAAAACAGAAACGAGTTACAAATTTTAAAAGATACAGGTCATGCTCGGTGTGGCAGTACACTGGATAGTACAACCAATGAAGGAAAAGATAGGTTGTTCAAGGTCATTCCACTTCCTGGTCTTGTCACTAGAATCACTAGAAAGCATGCAAGCTGGCACCTCTCTCACAGAGGCATCTCTTGTCCTTTGGTCGCGAGGAAACGTGACGCATAACGAAGTGGCCAACAGAGGGTCAGTCGGGGAGCAAAAGCGACTTTGTGTTTCCCTGAGAGGCAGGTGCACTCAGGGCGCAGACTTTCTGTTTCTGCTGTGCCGATTAGACAAATATCTTCTGTATTTACGAAGAAATTCTCGTACATGAATGTGAATATGTGTTCTCATTTATGCGGATTATATTCTGCGAGTCAATTCAGCCAACAGCCGCCTGACCTGGAAATTATATGGGTGACATTACAAGAGTCGCCTACAACAAAGAAGATCTTCGTCTGCTGTGGTGAAGAAAGCCATGCTATACGCGAGTATATCCCGGCTACGCATTAAAAGCTCAGCAATCTATAAGTGGGCATGACAAGATAAACACAGTGAAAAAAAACTCTACCTCGTTCCCCCTGACCACTAAGGGAGTCCTTGATACGGAAGTGTTGGGTAGGACGAGTACGGACAGGCCGCTAGAACCTTAGGGTCATCCAAGGCCGCCGAAATAGTGAAAGACTAGGGTGGCTATCTGTACCTACAATGCACGCACACTTGCATCTGAGTCCTCGGTAGAAGAATCGATCATGCAGGCGAGAAGTAAGGTACGCCGTCACCGGACTGGCCGAGACGATAGGTCTCCACCCATTCAACGCCGTCCATGACAGCGGAGAAGAACTGTTTGTCGGAACATGCGGCAGTAGAGGAGTCGGTGGCTCGGCGTTTTCGATAATACCAGTTTGGCCATAATCATCTATTCCTTCGGACAACGAACAACCTGAACGGTACCTTTACGGTTGTAAAAATGTGAGTCAATGCCGGCTTTGAGATCGAAGCCTTCCATATCAACTTGGAGAAATTCTACAAAGAAGAGGATGCATTTCTTGGGGCCGTTATTAGAGATCTTAACGCCGACGCTGGATCTAGTGGAAGGTCTGAAGAACGTCCACATTGCGAACCAGTGATTAGAATGAAACGCGTCTGTCTCCAAAATCGAGCTGATACATTAATATAGAATCGCACAGGCTACAATCAACCGCCAACTCGCATCCGAACTTGCAAAACACTACAGAAAACAGTGTAAGAAAAATCTTAAAGAGAATAGAGCAGCAGTAAATGGCGAAGCTGCGTAAGCTGGGAAGAATTTACAAAGCCTACCGAAACTTTGCCAATTATAGGACCAAGATGCTAGCGCAGGGACGCCCAGAATGAGCAGTTATTCTTCTAGAAAGACAATAGAGAGAATCGTCCACGTCGACCACTTTGATCTTTTTTAATAGCCACTTCTTTCTGTTTTCATATGAAACTAAAAAGTGTAGATATGTCGTCCCATTGGTTTCCTCCCGAAATCTGACATTTTACTTCCCTGGTGAAGGATCGAACAACACCTGGTCCTGAAAAGATAAAACCTGTACTACACCTGATGAACCGTCCATTAATCCTCATAAGCACACTGGCTCCATTCTTCACACGTTGATCAGGATGGCAAATTCCTATTCAATGGAATACTAGCAGGACCGTTTTATTATTCACAAAGTATGACGTCCACGATATTGGCAATCATCGCCCAGTTGGCTTTCTGTCTGTCGTTTATAAACTTTTCATTCGAGCCGTCCTTAACAGGACTGTCAGAACACAAAAAAAGACATCCATGTGAGCGTGCAGCATTTCGGAAAGGGTTCAGTACGTGGACCGCATCCACACGATCACAATACTCACTGAAGTATCGTAAGAGCACAAGAGACCACTCTATTTCACTTCCATATTTGAAGAAAGCTTTTGGACAACCAAGGCGCCGTTTTTTGAGAACATAAAGATTCTTCGTGAGCTATATAAATTTCCACTTCTAAAATACCACCATTCAACAACCATATTAACATTGACTTAGAAAAAATAGGTTGGGCGAGGCGATGCCAACTCGCCAAAATTGTTTACGGCCACTTTTGAGAACGTTATGTGAGCATTAAAATGGAACAAGTTGAGATTGTAAGTCGATGATCGGCAAGTACATCAACTTGGCTTTTGCGACAACATAGTTCTTGATGCACCAAGCACTAAACAGGTAGGGTGGATGCTAGCCGAGTTTGACAACGCTTATGGAAATTTTTGGTCCTCGACTGAATAATACAAAAACGATGTTTATGAAAAACGGTTACTTTCTTTATGCCCATTCTCACTGGACGAAACGAATGTCTTCCAGTCACGTCTATATAAGTCGGAAAGTTGATATGATAAATGATTTAGATCCAGATTTCCTCAGGATTATGCGAGCGGAATGGGAGCTTTTAAAAAGCATCGAGGATACATTGAAGAGAATGAAGAACGCCCGACTCCGCGACCAACTTCTCGACTCCGCGATTCTTCCCTGCCTTAGCGTGTGCGTCAGAAACCAGGTTGCTGGGTAAGCAAGATGTAGGATCACTCAGCGGTATAGAAAATGCAGTCGAAAGGACGATGCTAGGAGTATTCCTTATCCCAGATGTGGAATGGGAATCCAGAGCTCTGAAATATGTCAACAGTCAAAAACTCAAAGACGCCGTTCAGAATGCCAAACTGTCAAAGATAAGGTGGGCCGGACAAATAATGCGTCTAAACTATAATCGATGGACAACAGCCCTATGTGACTGGATTCCTGGGGATATCAAACGCACGACAGGAAGACCAGTGACACCATGGTCAGAGTTCTTGAGGAAAACCCCTAGAAAAAAGATGAGGTTTTTGAGAGCAGAACCCATTTGGGCTATGCTTGAATGCGACAAGGGGGGAAACAGAAGGCCTACTAGCGTTCGCTGAACTCACTCTACGATCAACGGAAGAACAGGTGATGTTGGTGGCGAGCTCTCTACTGGAGTCCGTTATTATGGCGTTTGTGTAGCACGGTGCTGTTGAGGCTCATAAGCGGTTTGTCAGATCAACGGAAACACCAATTCACTGGAAATTCGAATATAGGTACCTCCGTAGTTGAGAAACTGACCAAGAGAGTGACAACCAAGAATGGCATATGCAGAAGGAATGGAACAGTTCTCTCGAGATGAATTATTCCTCAAAAACGAAGTAGTAGGCAATTGGGGGCGCAGTGAATTGGAAGGAGAAATGGGAGAATATCATGATGTTCATCGTTTCATTAACTGTCACACGGTATCAGAAAATATCACGGACATAAATCTGCTGCGAAAAGGGTCAAGCATGTCAGCACGAGATGTAATCGGTGCCACGAGCGTTATGTTCTATAAACTTCTAATAATATCTACTGAAACTGAAAATTTAAAAGTTGTAGTAGTAGAAATGCGGTTTTTTATGTGAATTTTGTTATCCACCAGACTTGCTGATTGTAATGATTGTGATTCCATGTAGAAAAGTGTACACTCTGGTTTTGTGGATGCCGCTTGTAGATATGAAAGAGTAAATTGGCAAATTTTAAAAAGAAACATCTTATAGAACAGAGTTCATAACTTTAGCGAAAAGTTATAAGAAAAGCAGTTGCAGTGTTTCCAAAGATGAACTGTAGCCATGATGAACGCGCATTCTGTGCACACCAAATCCTTCTACATACAGAGACGCGTGGACAAGTCTCCTCGATGATTTATCGTCTTATTGTAATGTGATGTGTCTGTAAATGTTGAAGTTTGGCCTTTGTATGGCTTTTTATAGACCACGCAGGACGCAATATCTATGTCAGAAGTTCTATGGACTGAACAAAAATTATAGTCAAATAAACAGATATTAGTTAGGTGGATTACAAACAGGTTATATGATACATCCTTCCCTTAACTTGACCCTTTTACTCACTTTCAAGGCACTGATTTAACCTAGGTTTACTTCAATAACACTACTGTTCTTTCATACTTGGATACTTTTTTGTTTGATCGTGGGGATTAACCGTGAATTTTTTGTCGCTCAACTATTCGGTCGGGATATTCATTTATATGTGGATGTGAAATAATGCAACGCAAAGAGCTGAAACGTCTACAGTTCAGACGCGATCCTTCCATAAAATTCCAGTCACTATAGGACAGTTCACTATTTCAAAGACAATAACTAGGTAGCATTTCCGAACCTGGATTCACACATTGCAATTTGCTGTCGGTGAGGTTCCAGCAGTGCGCATGACTAAATCTCTGTTGGTCTCCTTCACCAAAGTGTCTTAATGCTAGTATATGTTCAGAGATATATCTACCTTATACAACAAATTTTCGAGTAATTTTTAACTCGGTCATGTGGGTATTCTCAGCATTTATAAGTTGTTGCTCCTTGCGTCTATTGCGTCGTGCCAGATTTAAGTTAAGTAACTGCTGAGTGAACCTAGTCATATTTTTGTACATGCTTGATTGTGTTAGCGCTTGTGTCGTTTGTTTCGTGTATGTCGATTTGACCAAAATCTTGTATTTACGGCGTCGAAAGTCCATAGGAAGGAATTCAATGTTATATCCTTAAAACATTCTCCACGTCTATTCTTTGAAAGCCTCACAAGCTAACTCAATATATCCAGTTCTCTATGACCTTAAGTGCTGCCATCTGGCCAAAACCAGTGAGAGCAAATATTCTAATCATATAAATGTGGAAAGTCGAATTAGCAAACGTATAGGCAATGTTGATAATCCACTGATTCCTTTCTGTAAGAAGCAGTTGATATAGGTGATATGGATGATTCTTCTCATTTATTAAAGGTATTTCTACGATTCTCACTCTCAGTAGTAGGATAGTATTAGATGCTTGCTTTACAGTTGGAATTGATGAATGTTATTCTTCTAGAACGAATTATTCGTTATTGTTAAGTTGCATCGTCGAGTTCCCCCCTGTAAGCGCAAACGTCGCACTAAGATATCTTGTACAAATATCTTTTACAATTGGAAGTGAATATGAGCTTCCAATGAAGATGTCATTCTAAATTCTAGTTATCCCTCGTTGTTTCACACTTGCTGTATTAAAGTGCAAGGAAAACGAAAAAGCTCTTTTGACTTGAACACCACTCAATTCTGTCGCACAATTCAATTCTCTGCGAAGGTTCCCTTCAGTTGTGTTTACCTTCCCACTTTTTTCTTCTCCAAACATTGCTCACTTCTGCATCTTATTTCAATAATCTTCTGTCATACATACTCGCATTTCTTACTTCTCCTTTGATGCAGATCATCAAAGTCTTCTGGAGATGTTGGAAAAGTAACCAAAAGGATGCAGTATTGTGGAAACCCAAGATCAAGAAGCAAAGAAGCACTCAAACGAAACATCTACATTCCCCAGAACGATTCATGCTTTTGATAGTTAAGAGAAAATGGCTCCAAACGTTGAAGTATAAAAAAGTCCGTATTTATTTCAGTGCTATATGCGTGAAAGCAGTGTCATTAGGAAACGTTTGAACGAAAATTAGAGAGCAGAGCGGCCTAATCTATGGATGCCGTGTTGCTTGTAGTTTTCGATAGTTGTTCTTTACAAACGTGATGGAGATTGTAACCATAAGTCCACAGAACAAAGAGTTTCTAAGTAGGGCTTACGTTAGCAAACCGTTTACAGATTCTGACTGAATAAGCGTTCTTGGTATCAAAGGACCTCCTGTGAAAAGGTTGCAATCAATGACCATCAGGTTTCGTAGAATGGGATTAAGGAAAAAAATCTGTCTGCGCAGTGGGGTTTGTCGACCTTATGTATGACGCGCTCACATGTTCCTCATTATTGCGTGTGAACGAGGGCTCTGGTTTATATTTTTTAGAATTTTTAGATATCAAGTATAACTCTGTCCTCCTACATACATGGAAATATTTTTGCTGGTAGGACAATCGCTCCACTCAATTGCTTCCTTTTTCTTTTTATTCAATGACATCAAGTACTTTTCTTAATCACCAGAGTGATTAACTGCATACTTTACTGCATACCTAGTTACTCATCATGCTTGAAATAGATGGCGTTAATGAATCAAATTAGTGGGACCCTGACTTAATAAGAAGGTAGAAAGGCAAGACATGCCTAGCGTGGTAGTATATTCATAAGTGCTATTCAGCTAGGCAAATTCTTTCAAGTATCTTCGTGGTAATGTTGTTTTTATAGTCTCTTTCTATCGAAAATCTATGCAAACTTCTAAAATTGAAGACATGATACCACCTACAACGTTGAGCCATTTTCGTCGAGTTCTGCAGATTTGTGCAAGTTTTTCATATCGGTAAAAGAAACTCAGTAGTAATGTGTCAACTCTCCTCTTATCCACTGTTGCTAAGGAAGTCGTGAAAGTACTTCTCTAGAACGTTAAAGATGAGCTGCTCATGTATATATACAATCGATGCAAAACAGCACAGACAGAAACGACATTCCTTATCATCATCCACATCTTTCGAAAGGTACGAGATCGCTTTAACCAAGCCAGCAATCTACAATTAGAAAATGACAGACCTATTGTTACTTTTAGATAAATCATTCTATTCAGTCGGCACTTTTTTGGCAAACGGAGGCCGTGACTGCCCATTGAGATTTTCGTAACGTGGCGTTCATCGATCAAGTTTATGTGATATATGTACTGCAGAAGTAATCTTAATCGTCACTATCAGAGAGCGAAAGAGCTCAACTCTGAGTGCTGAGATTTTTTTCAACACTATCAGCCGACATTACTCGTCTTGACCTTAACAATTAGAAACATTTCCTCTAAAAGAAGGTTCAGCGTCATTTTCGTTTTGACAGAACAGCAAAGGTGAATATGAAACCTCACATCACCAGCAATCCATGATGCTTCTATAGAATTTTATTGTTCAGATCAAGAAAGCTAGAAAAAAAGAGAATATTGAAATAAAGCAACTCAAGCATTGGGTCTTATGGAGCATAGGTTTTTGCAAGGTAAGAGAAGAAAGGTTTCGTTGCTATTATCTTAAAGCGACCAACGTTAGCTGCAGTTTATCGTTTTACGTATCAGTAATGTCATTTTCAGTATAAAACAAAGTGTGGAAGCAAAACACATATGTGGTAAGAAGAGACTTCAGCTGGAACATGTGAAAAGCGCTCTTATTATATCTGGCAAACTGTTCAGAAAAATTTTCTGGTAGAAATCGATGGAGATAAAAGTGAACGCTCCTGTTTTCTATGAGTAGGGAAAATTCCATCTCGCGAGGCATTCATTCACAAAAGATGTTCAGTTGTGAATCCTGTCTATAGAACACGTCGATTGACGACATCGACACGGGCTCATGCCTTCTGTTTCCTCTTTAAAGGTCTTGTTATTTGAAGCCTTTAACCACGTTATTCCACTTGCGATCACGACTCACGGTTATGTTCTCATTTTGTTCTTGTGTGTAGGTGCGTTTGGCTCAGCGTTATTTGTAGATCCATGTGCGGATGGTGGTCGAAGCGCCACTCATAAGGATAGAGAATTTCCGCTATTTTTCCAAAGAAAGGCAAAGCACCAAAAAGGCGTGAGTGCTAATTTCGTGTACTCTGTAGAGGCTATCGTTGTCCGTTTTTCGTCGTACTTTTTTTTCAAATCAACTGTATCGCGATCATCTAACCAAAACACCCTCAGCAGTCAGTTTGAATTAAAATCATATTTATTTCAGCGAAAGTAAACCTGTTTAATGCTTAACATTCCCGAAAACTAGCCAGGAATGTTGAATGAAACAAACTGAGCCAGTTTTATTCCTATTAATCCTCCTCTGAAGATAGCACTGACAGCACAGCAACTCAAGTTCTTGTGCAAGATTTCTCGCTGTATTAAAAAATTTAGGCTTTACGAAATTCTGCTGGAAATCCTCTTGTAGGTTACGTTACTAAATATATATATATATATATATATATATATTAGATCATTTATTTTGATGTGTCGAGATCAATGAGGCGTTTTTTGATTTCTTCAATTTTCACCTCTGGCATCACCATAAATACAGAGATCGAAGAACGGACAATTTCCAACAGAACTCAACAAAATTGATGAGATTGCGATTGGTCCTGAAAATAGTAGTTGACAACATAACCGAAAAACTGGTGCTTTGCGTTTTAGTGGTTTATTGATAATTATAGCAAAGGGCACGTGTAGCGCAGTGGTTAGATGTGCTTTGCAATACACAAGTGGCCGTATCAATCCTACGTCCTAGGCTTCACCAGGCCCTCCATCCCTACATGGTCAACAAACATGGCACCAAACTTATCTGGAAGGATAGAAGCACTGGTCTGATACATCGGTATGCCACCGCAAGTCACTGTATGGTCTAGATATGCATCTCACCTCTAACGATGCTCGACAAGTCGAATTCGTGACGCATCCCGGAGGGATTGATCAACGCAGAGACCTTCTATTTTATACATGAGCAGGTTACTGCCGACATATAATGTGAGTATAACACGTTTTTGGTGCAATCGCTAAGCAAATTAAACCTGCTTTTACTGGTGAGCGGAAGGAAATTCCGAACTCGGAGAAATACTTCTCTGTTCGCTGTCATACGCTGATTACTACATACATCCAAGTGCTCATTATATTCTTAATGACTGTTAATTTCTTTCGCCAATTTTAACTTCTAACTAACTAGCTAGCGCAAAACAATAACCTTTTTAATCTACAATTTTTATTTTTTTTATGATTTTTTCTTCGACAGTAGGAAATAATAGAGTGCACAAACCATTACTGCTCGATGATGTGAAGTGTGCCATACGATGAAAATTCCCTTTAGCTCATTAGTTTTGCATGTTTTTCGCTCAAAACTGTTGTCATGTCGTTCTGGTATTTAAAATGTTTTACACTTTGCGTATGGTCATTCCTTATTGAGAATTCATGCCTTTTCGCTTGGTCCATTCATAACTAATTAGGCGACTTTTATGGAACAAGCCCACTACCATTGCTCGTCGTTCGCTTTTCCATGTAATCAAGCAGTGAACTTAACTAAAACCTTCCACCAAAAATTGTCATTCAAAATAGAATGTCTGCTAGGCACTCTATTGTCTCAGTGTCGTCCGATTCGTCCAAGGTGGAAACACGTCTGGCTAATACTCCATCTCGTGCTTCTCTCTCTTCCCACGTTTCTGGTCAGGATGTCACCGTGATTCCTAGCAGCAGTAGTAAAGATGATGATCTGCTGAGTTCCTCTAGCGATGAGATTGAAAAAAATGGCTATGCAGACGCTTGGGCATCTGGAAGAGGTACAAAGAATTGCTTCTTATTTCTGAAAGAGTTTCTTTTTTACATTTGATGAGCCCACCCTATCATCGGAAGTTTGCAATATAATTCACCTTAGAATAAAATCACACCATTGAATCGATTTACGGAGTGTGATGGGGATGTGAAAGGCGATGAGAAAGACAGTGGAAAGCCAGTTAATGTCGAACTGTCTCAAGGTATGGAGATTTTTTTTTGTTTAACAGCGACGTTACGTTCAATCGTTTGTGTCCAGTTATATGGGGTTCAGAACATCCACACTTTTACTTGATTTTTGTAACTTTCCTTGTTTTGGACCATTTTTCCAATGAAACAGTTTCAAATCGTGCCCTTCACCTTGAAGCACCTTTCTTAAGTTAGACCATAATGAACGTAGTTACGAGCACATTATAATAAAGTGCAAAGTGAATCGAGATACGCATTTAATTCCGCAGTAGGTTGTCTTCGCTAATTGATAATGAGGAATTTGGAACCCATCAACATATTCATGCCTCTAAACAATTTGAGCACTTGGTATTTCTTCAGTTACATAAAGAAAACTTAGTAGATGAGGTATACGAATATCATACAACGATATTCGATCTCGACGACATTCACTCGTTTCTTTGTGAAGACATAAAGCAAACTCCGTTTACTCGTGGTCGAACACAGCATTAGTAGATAGCTGGAACTTGTAACCAACCAAGAATATTAAAAGAAAGGATAAAGAGCTCTCGGCGTTGAACAATTCCTGAGGGATGTGCATGCCTTCGACTTCATTAAGCATAGTTGGAGGTGTGCGAATGGATATCTGGCTTTTACAATGCCTCTGGATGCCCACCAATGTATCGAGCCAGTGCTGCTATCCTCCCAGACAGGTCCGGTACCAATTTTCCGACCCCAGAGTAATGAAAGGCCTGGTGAGCATAGGGAGCGGGGATCGATCCTATATGTACTGTAGGTCGCCTCCGACCTCTGCGCTACACGCGCCGTCGAACGTCACATTATAAAAATGATAAATTTGGGTTCATATCATTACCACCTCAACACATTCCTTGCAATAACAGACCGTCGTTGTCTTTCCTAGCAAACTAAATACATCAAAAATTATTGTGTCGAATAAAAACGAATAGAAATGCATTTAAATAGGTTGGGTGAATAGAGTAAAGGGCGAGTGCGTCGTTGCCCACGTGGCCTTCAACATCTCCTAGTTCAAACCGGGAAATCCTATTCACTTCACATCTGCTCCCCTAAAGCTTAACATTTTCAGGCTGTCGACTTTCTAGTCCGCAGAGATTTTTACATAAGAAATCGCTTTACTCGTTGTACTTCATAGTTTTTTTTGTGAAATCGCAGACATCTCCCAGTAAGCAGCACTTTCTCCACTAACAAACAACACGATTTCGCTATTATGCACGTTGACTGATCCTGTTTTATATCAGTAAGTGCTGTTTAGACATATTCCTTAAACTTTTGCTTGATGAGAGAGTTATTACAACATAATCGCCGCATATCTACGATCCACAGTGTGACTGTCCAACACACAAAACTGTCCCTATTGAGAAAAATTTCATGCATTTCTGCCATGAAGTTCTAACAGGTTCACAAAGGTTTTTTTAGCAGCCTGTTCTGTATGGTAACAGATAATCTTTCTTTCAGCAAATATTCAGAATGAGTTCGGTGTGTGCGGGTGGATTCTCACAATTCTTTCCTACTTGCTGATTTTAGTGACGCTACCTATATCAGCATGTATGTGCATAAAGGTGAGTGGCATTTTCACATGGAAGAGAGTTCGTTTATCTGTTCAACTGCATTCGCTTTAGATAGTTTCGTATTTCTTTATGCTTTACTATGATATGTGCTATCAACAAAACATCTACTTTCAAGATTTCTAGCCGTGAATATGTAAATATTTTGCAAAAACCGGAGTCTTCTCTCCATTGAATACGCTTTCCATCTGAAAATTTTAATGGTTGGAAAGGCTCACTTTTACTTAAATGTACAATCTTCATAGCGTGGTTGACCTTCCCAAACCCTTACTTGTTGTCTTCGAGAAGTCTTCAATAGCGACGGTTCGCGTTCTTAAAATTCCGAGATAATCATGCCAGGGTGTTCTCAGGTCATGACAATAGGGATTTGTCTGCCACTGGACTGAAGGGAATGTTGCTGTCCTGCACCCTGGATACTTCTGTGGTGCCGACAATCCCTTACGCTTCAAACACCTTCGTGACTATTTCACCAGCCAAGCAAAGATGATCTAGCAGCCAAAGTTTTCGGATTATATCTTTCAAAATTTGGAGTTCACAGATCTCTTTTCCTGAGCTATGTCCTGCTTAATGGTTAGCCGTGAGCCACATCCCTTGCGTGCCGATAGGACTTGAGTGCAGAACAAGAACTACCTTTTACCTGATATTCATATACATCCAGAGAATTCATTGCTTTTTTTCTCCTGCACCAATATGCGTATTCGATTACACATACCATTTATATTTACGGAGACACAATGCGTGCATGCTTGAGTTTTTGCAAATTGCATCCTGCACGTTAGGTAAAAAAGGATAAAAAAACTCCCGGCGTTGATCGATACCAGAGGGATGCGCCATGCATTTGACTTCATTAAGCATCGTTGGAGATGATTGAATGCATAGCTGGCCTTGACAACGACTTGCGGTGGCCCTCCGATGTACTGAGCTACTGCTACTATTTCCTCACACAAGTTTGATACCAATTTATCAACCCCGGAGGGATGGAAGTCTTGGTGAGCCTGGTGTATGAGGATCGATCCCATGCGCATTACAGAGCGCCTCCGACCATTGCGCCACACGCGTCCTGTCAACCTGAAAGCCTGCAATAAAATGACTGGGATGTATATGGGAGGTGGTTAACAGTTTCTTCCATAATACAAGTTTCTCTTCTAGTGAGGGGAAAAGCGCTAACTTGTCTGCGAGTATATCTAGATTCCATGCTGGAGCTCAGAAAACTCAATTTGAGTATCAATCCCTAGAAATGGTAGAAATAATGAGCCTTACTTAACTAATCTTAAAAATGTCTCCGATACGACACCATTAAGCAGAACAAGCGTGCAGTGGTCTTCAAAATCTCAGGTTTGTATGCTTCTGGCGACTATCTCTGGTTTTAACCCAAATTAACATCTTAATCCTCCTTTGAGGACCTAATGATGCAAGGTAGCAAGATTAATAACGAAGTCATGAGACTGACCGAGAGGCAAAGCTAAGCCATTTAACGCCATTTTCTTCCAAGATTTTCATGAAGATTTTAATGTATTCTTGGTGGTCTTTCTACTGCACATCTGACACCCTGCAAAAGCCGATTCGTTGATACTGTTCGCCTCACACACTCGAAGGTGCATTCGGTAACATTTCTATAAGTTTCCTTTGCCTCTCATTTTCTTCTGCTCAGTTTGGGGACTAAGTGTTGCACTGTTCTAACATTCTGAGTCGTATATTATTCGTTCCTTTAAACTTGAATTGCGCATTACAAGCAACTACTTCTCATCAAGATCGCCGATTTAATCGAAGACTAAATCTTCCGCAAAGGCGTTCGAATTCTATCCCTTCCACGCCAAAAAAGCGTGTGGAACGATTTAATCGGATAAGTGAAAATGGTGTATTCCAGTCGTAATCCTTATGGTGTCCTACTACTATTCGCATGGAGTTATTGAGAGCAGCTGGACGTATTCTTAGCAAGGTGTCGATGACGGCACCTCCTCAAAAGACTGCTTCAGAGATCACACAAATCCCACTGTGTAACACATCTGAATTTTTTTTCCCTGAAAGGGATGACGGTCCCATTCCATGCAAAATTTTGATGCAACAGCTACATTAATGACGCAAAACCTTCCAATCAACACGACGTTGTCTATTTCGTTGTGGTGTTTTTCGACTAAGGGGCGCGTGTGGCACAGTGATCGGAGGCGTTCTGCAACACACACACGTGGAATCGATCCCTGTGCCCATGGCCCACCAAGCCTTCCATCCATCCGGGATCGTCAAATTGGTACCGGACTTGTCTGGGAGGATAGCAGCACTGGCTCGGTAGGCACCCGCGAGTCATTGTAAAGGCCAGATATTCATTCAATCAACTCCAAACGATGCTTAATGAAGTCGAATGCATGGCGCATCCCTCAGGGGATTGATCAACGCCGAGAACTTTATCCTTTTATCCTTTAGCTTTCGACTAGGGACTTCCGTTTCCAACATTGGGAGGGGGCTTTTGGAATTGTGAGTTACGGTGAATGCTCACGGTGATCACGCTAAAAAGCAGACAACCTTTCACATTATTCAATCTATTTCAATCCGTGAGGCACGATGGGGAATTTTTTAAGCGTTTCCTTTTGGCAGTCATTGATTATAAAGTTGTGGAGAGGTATGCTTTCTGTTCTCGATATTTTCAATGTCCACATGAAATATTGAAGCTTACATTTGTTGTTCCACATCATTTTAACCGCAAACCATTTCTGGTCAGATGCTTCTAAATAGAATTCAACTTTTTTACCAGCTCCGCGCTGATTAATATACCAGCTCCACTGGCTCATTTCTAATGGTATATTGCTGGAAGTTCTGCCTTTCTCCGTCAGTCGGTTCGACGACATCGAATTTAATCTTGTTAGCCTGCACCACAAGGTCCTCAGTCGGAGATTCAGAGGGTAGTGTGCGTGAGTTGCAAATGCACATCGACATCATAAACATGTGAGATCTAAACATCCTAGAGTGACCGTGATATTTTAACAACCTATTGCTGCCATTTCTCTTGGCTGCTTTGCGAACGAAGCTAAGTACAGGGTACTCAGCCATCTCCAAACTAGAGGCGTCTCCCAGGCTGAAGCAATCACCTCGGCATCAACAGTGCTCTAATTCGCCATTGGCGGCTACAATGACCCGTTCGTGGGACCACAACGCAGAAGAAACAACCTTCGCGCACACCTCAGCACTACGATGCCCCAATGACTGGTGGACGAACTTAACAACTGGTTCGGGTTCGCCATTGCGTAACACAAGGCGATGGAATTCGCTCAATCCACCGTGCAACAATTGATCGTCCTTATCGAGAAAGAACGCTTTGCACTTCCTTCTGAATGATTCCATGGCAGCCGGTGCGTCAGGTGCGCCAGTAACAAAACGTGGATAATCCTTTTTTCCTCGAGAAGTTTACAACCCCATCGAAGATTTCGTCGCTTCCAAGTGGACGACGTTCAGCAGCAGACATCAGATGTGAAGGGCTCGTTCCATGGTCCTCGCTTGCAGAAGGATCTCGAGCTGGATTTGAGCTGTACGGAAGATCGGTCGCAGTTATTGAATGCGTGGTCGGCGATTCCTACGACATCTCAAACCTGGGTATTTAAACTGGTGCAAAAATTTTGCAAAGGTGTCACCATTCTACGACGATATTATCATTGACGTCAAAACAGGAGTTAGGCAAGGCGATATCATATTGCCAAAATTATTTACTGCCACCCTCCAGAACGTCTTGCGAACATTGGAATGAGATAACATGGGAATGAACATCGATGGTCGGCAGTTGCACCATCTTCGCTATGCTGGTGACATCGTCCTTACAACATCAAACATTAGCCAAGCGGAACGTATGCTTACCGACTTTGATAAAGCCTGTGGAAAGATTGGTCTTCAAATAAATCTCACAAAAAACGATGTTCATGAAGAACAGATTGGTTTCGCATGCCCTATTCATACTCAACGGAACGAATATCCCCGAATGCCCCAGTTATGTCTATTTAGGTCGGGAAGTCAATATGATCAACGACCTAGCTCCAGAGCTGAGCAGAAGGAAACGAGCGGCTTGGGGTGCTTTCAAGATTATCGAGGATGTAGTGAAGAGAACAAGGAACACCCGACTCCGTACCAACCTCTTCGACTCAACGGTACTTCCTGTCCTAACGTATGCGTCAGAAACTTGGTCGCTGCGTAAGCAGGATGAAAGGTCACTTCCCGTTATCGAACGCGCAGTCGAAAGGGCGATGCTAGGAGTATCCCGTTCCACACAAGTAAGGGAAGGGATCCGAAGCTCCGATCTGCGTCGACAATCAAAAATCAAAGATGCAGTTCTGTACGCCAAGCAATCGAAGATAAGGTGGGCCGGACACGTAATGCGTATGAATGACAATCGATGGACAAGAGCCGTTTGTGACTGGATTCTTCAGGTTGTTAAACGAACTTCAGAAAGAACACCAACTCGATGGTCAGAGTTCTTTACGACAAGCCTAGAAGAAAGATATGATCGTCGACGAGCCCCCTAGAGCGAGCAGAACCCATTGGGCTACTCTTGCACGCGACAGGGAAAAAATGGAAGACTTACTGGCGCCCACTCGAGTCACTCGACGATCAACGGGACTACAGGTGACACAGGTGACTGCTGCCATATGAGGGACGCCTTGGAATAGGTAAAATAAAGCTTTTTATTTTCGACGATTAATAACTGCTGGTAGTCGATTACACTTTACGGGAATAAATTATGAGCTTATTTGCTATTCCAAAGCATCGCGTTCGAGTGCGTGATACAATCCCTACATGCGCAGAGACTCCACTGTAGATGTTTTAACGTAGACGCTGAAGTTGGGGATGTCAGAGTGCCACTTGTTACAATGTTGTCGAATTTTCCATTCCTATATTTTCGTAGATTTGTTCTTTCAAATGCCGTTTCCGTATTGATTGCACAGACGACTAATAAACCCTAAGAATCGTGCCATCCCAGAGCTTCCTTTTGATCCGGAAGTTCTTGAGAAGTTAATCTTGCTTTATGCAGTATGTGGCTGCAACCGGTCACCATAAATATGCCTACAACACAGCATGAATGCTGTTTCTTATTGTGCATCTGGGGTATTATAACTGTCAACAAGTATTTAAATTTGTCAGCTCACAAGAGGTTGATATAGAGATTTATTCGGTTAATGTTTCGACGTCTTCGTCTTCAATAGTACCGAAGATCCGAGTCGGTGGTTCTCAGTTTTTCCCCTTCTCGATGTGGCGTCTTCGTCTCCCATCGAAACGGATCTTTCCTGGCGGAGCATCTCCAGTGAGGCGTACTCACCCGGCAGTGCTCTTTTATGCAGGGCGGTTGTTGTTGATATGATTGTCCGTTGATAATAATTTGTTTTTTAACGGGCAATTCACCGTGCAGCAATCGGTATTTTGTCAGCAAGCACATAGCTATTTTGAGAACAATAATTTTGAAAGCGATCGTCATTAAACCTCGGCAGTAAAATGTGAATATGTGCTAGTACTGTTGAGCTTACACGAGGTTGATAAAGATATTTACTCGGCTTACATTTCGACGTTTTCATCTTCATCAGAGGCGATGATCCGACGCCATGAATTATCATTACAACAACAACCGCGCCTGTATAAAAGAACACTGCCGGGTAAGCATGCCTCATTCATGCGGTGTTCTACTAATGAAGATCCCTTTCGCTAAGGCGACGAAGACGCCACATCGAGAAGACAAATGAACCGTCGTCACAGATCATCGGCTCTAATGAAGACAAAGATGTCGAAATGTTAGCCGAATAAATCTGTATATCAACCTCGTGTAAGCTCAACAATTCAACTACATGTGGATTATTTTGCTACCGAGATCAAATGGGAGTTGGTTTGAAAACTATCAGAACTGCGTTCTCAGCTGGCAATTTCCACTTCTTTTTGAAGCAACAGGTCTCACTGAATTCTATGTAGTCGCTGTACTAGAGATAAAACGAACAAAACCTTCACCCTTTCATTACCCATCTCATCTACTTTCTTTTCTTCTCTCTAAGATCTTTTCATCTGTCTTGATGTGATGAAGCAATCTGCAACGATGAACGTTTCTACAAAATTATTGTCGGACATTTCAACTGCAAATAAGGAATGGAGATTAATGGTGACTCCGTGATTGTAAGATTTCATTCATTAAAAGAATCGGAAGCATTCCATTTATATATAGAAGGTGTGCATTAAGAATTATGCAAACGAAGCGAGTAGCATGGCTACCGTCGGGCATCTTAGAGAAGCTACCGATTATCTAACTGCGTGCTTCTCTTTCTGGGTTGTCAAGCATCTTTAGCGTTCTGCTATGCAGTGGAAACGTGAGAGGACTTTTCAACCACGCCGAGAATTTTACGACCATCTAGTGAGCGATTGAACGAGATCTTCTAAAACACAACTGGTGCACACAGTATCTAGCCGAAATCCTTAGTTTAGACCTTCTTGTTGTGTTCTAATATTCGTCGAAAATGCTGGTTAACGAAAGGCGAAGTAGAATGAATTCTTGGCCCATGCAAATGTTTTTTGAGATGACCTCTTACAAGATAGACGGACATATTAGCATTAAAAGTAGTTCATCTGTATTCGCAGTCACAAATGCTTCATAGATTATGTAGTGGTGGCCGCACATCCACACATGCGGGGTAGACCACTACTAAAGAAGACAGACAATCGTGCGGACAAGAAAAGCGCCTCCAAGTATTTGAACGCTTGGCGAACGTTTCAGTTAATGAAACACACTATGGAGACGAATTTATCTGCTCAGTTCATGTACAATTCGAAGTTAGCACACTGCTGTTTTTGCCGTGCGTTGCGTTTCACTTTCCATCTGCAAGTACGTGTCATCTAATATCACTAAGAGGCTGATGATCACTGTAATATTGGTCCATTGATAAGCACGACTAACACAGCGCTCGAGATGCACTGAATCCATCACTTTCGGTTTGAAAATAGTGTCCCCTTTGAACTTTAAACCAATATATCTCGGTCCATATCAAGTCGTATTAGTGGTATCAAAGCTAATTAAATCTGTAAAGCTTTTGGTTTGGACATTATTCATTTAGGGGAATCCACCTTATTCTTTTTCGATTCAGTCGGCTATTTTCTAATGACGCTTGATTCGTGCATGCAAAATAGGGGGCTTCCTTCATGCATTCCTCAGCTCTTCACTTGAACTTACTGAACTGGAAGCCTAAATCATACATTAACCGTCCTCAGCAGAATTTCGTTCGGTTATTTAATTTAGGATGTGCTTTGTTGGTTTGAGATATGTTGTTCTGATATTGCACCATTTCATTGCCTCTAGCCTTATGGCGGCACAGAAATCTAACATTATGGCGGCACAGAGATCTAAATTTAAAGATTTTTAACAAGCTCTGACTACCAAAAAGACTACACTGCTGTGATCTATTCACAGGTCGTGCAGGAATATGAGCGAGCAGTTATTTTTCGCTTGGGACGTTTGATGCCGGGTGGAGCCAAAGGACCAGGTGTGCACAGTTTATAATTCTTTCAGTGCAACCACAGTAGAATGAACAAATGATGGCAAGGATGTGAGCAAAAAAATAGGCGGCTATTTGATTATGTCACATGAGTCTACTTGTAGGAATCTTCTTCATTATTCCATGCATCGACACGTATCGGAAAGTAGATCTACGAGTTCTTTCTTTCGAGGTTCCTCCCCAAGAGGTAGACATTCTTTGTAGAATTCGGCTATCAAAGCCAGTGGACTCCAACTGGTCTTTCAGATATTGTCCAAAGACTCTGTAACAGTGGCTGTGGACGCTGTCGTTTATTTTCGTATATCTAATGCGACCATTTCGGTGACCAACGTTGAAGACGCTGCACGATCCACTAAACTACTTGCTCAAACAACGCTACGAAATATCTTGGGAACCAAAACTCTAGCTGAAATGCTTTCCGATCGAGAGGCCATTTCGCATCAGATGCAGGTTTGCCAAACATCGTTATCAATAGTTATGATGCAGCACTGAGTTTTCAAATTCAATATTTCAATGCACTAATAGCTGCTGAATAGAAAATGGTTGAAGTAGTATTTTAAAAATTCCATTGATAATAGACGACACTGGATGAAGCCACCGAACCGTGGGGCGTGAAGGTGGAAAGGGTTGAAGTTAAGGACGTGAGACTGCCTGTCCAGTTACAAAGAGCGATGGCAGCAGAGGCCGAAGCGGCAAGAGAAGCCAGAGCTAAGGTTACCATTTAAATCTCAAATTTCACTAGTCGATGAAAGAACTTATCTAGGTAGAATTTCGTACCAAAATCTGTCTTCCTTTTAGCGACAAATTTAAGTTCTTCTTAGAATTTAGTTGAAAGGAAAAGTAGAAGAGGGAGACTGAAGTGATCTGAAATTGATTTTAGAGTGTAACACTTAGATGTCTGTTTGAACAAGAACTAGTAAATAAATAACATTATGTCGTAGTAATAACAATAATGATAGTCATAATAGAGATGGAAAGGAAATTATAGTC
The DNA here is from genome assembly GCA_018806985.1 of Angiostrongylus vasorum. Classification (NCBI taxonomy): domain Eukaryota; kingdom Metazoa; phylum Nematoda; class Chromadorea; order Rhabditida; family Metastrongylidae; genus Angiostrongylus; species Angiostrongylus vasorum. The sequence continues at coordinate 478,660 of JADANN010000354.1, read as the reverse complement.
CTGACTGTAAAGCATTACACGCATCACAGACAAACAAACCTGTACACGTGGAAGTTACTAGCAATAATTCGATTCCAAAATTTTGATCAGGTTATTGTGGCCGAAGGTGAACAGAAAGCTTCTCGTGCTTTAAAAGAAGCAGCCGAAGTCATTGCCGAGTCACCGTCAGCTCTGCAGTTGCGTTACCTTCAAACACTGAACAGCATCTCGTGAGTAACGCGTTCAATTTCCTCCTATTGGTTGGTTTCTTGTAAGCTCGTTTAGGACTTTTTTTTCTCAAATATTACAAGAGTGCTAAATGTTCGACACAAATCTAGTTATTCTTTAGAGCGGAGAAGAACTCAACAATAATTTTTCCGTTCCCAATCGACTTGCTCAGTGGTTTTTTCCAACGCCCGACTCCAAAAATGTAAGCTTTATGAATGCTTCTTCTGCCACTTATTTCGAAAGAGAAGGATGATATTGTGGAAACGGAAACAGGACCGAATAAAACATGATAAACTTTTAAGACATGGAAGCAAGCGATAAGTTTATCTAGAATATTCATAACCTTTACAAATGCCCCGGGACTTCTATAACGCCCATCGTTCACTACAGACTTAGACAATTCGACCGCTATTAAAACACTACACGTAACGAGCAATACTGGTTTTTCGGTACTGGACGACGACTTCTCGATAGCTGAAGGACTAGAGGGGTTGGAACACCATGAACGAGTTACAGAGCGGGCTTTGCTTTATTGATCTAAAACTATATATTTTACTATTCACAATCTTTTATTACTGTCCACTATTTAATCACATTGCCATTAGTATTGGGAAGCATTTTGCAAATTGCTTCAGTGTATTTCGTTATTTCTTAGATCCTTCTATCCAATATGACAGCCACAACAATCAATTGCCGGTCAAAAATTCAACTTTACACATTTGATGTATTGCGTGATCCGGGTTTTCTTCAACTCTCAACAGGTTTTCGATGGCAAGTGAGAAGTTAAGTACATAGTGGACTTATAGCAGACTTTGCTCTATCGGTCTATGTGCAAGCTAGAACATAGAGCAGAAGGCCGATTGACGCCTTATGAAGTGTGACAACAAAGAAGCTGGAAATATGAACGATAACGTGAAACCTTTCGTGCACCTCATCGAAGAGTCCGAAGAAAGCGAATTGAGAATAGAGGGCGAAGATATTGATAGTGGACGGAACGGTGAGTACTGTAATAATATGACAACCTTTTCGATACTTGGATGCTTGGACGGCCCGTCCTCACTGGTTGTGCAGGCTCCAACATTTTCTCCACTTTTTGGAGTTTTTCTGGTTTAGCCATTGTGTTTCTCTGGACTCCCGAAGTCAGCCTGGCCAAAGTCTGCATCAGGTCGTCATCACCACAGGTAGCCGCCTCGCTTATGGATCAGAAAGACTTTCCACCATGTGATTAGTTTGATACCAGTACGGTGGTAGATCTTCGTTTTGGCTTACTCCTAGCTGGGCTTTCTGACGGAAACTTCACTCCTTCTCAGCATAGGAGGCCCTGCCGGAGGATGACTCTTTCTGCTGTACATCGCAGCCCCCATGCCCAGGAACACCTCCCAGCCAGTGACAACCTCGCAACCACTAAATATTCCGTGACAGTCAACGTGGTGTGAATGTGTTAGTTTCTTGTGGTCGAAGAATTAGACTGATTGTGAACGAAATGAACAGAACTACAGAAAGATGTGTTGTGAAGAGCACCAAGTGCTGACGAAATTAAAGCGTTCGTCGGTCTTTGCTCTTAGGTGGAAGTTTTAGACTACCAGAGTTGAGGGACTATTGGAATTTCCACTTTGTGTACAAAATGAGACAACTTGTGAAAGAGTAGACGCCAGTCGAGCTTATTTACAAGAACTATAGCAGAATACACGGCCCAAAAAAATACTGGTGGATAATTCTTCGTTTCACATGGTTGTAGAGTGTTCCTCTGTCGGTACCACACAAGTACGACCCACAGTTAACATAATTCGATGTTTTCCTCAATAAGCAGACACAAGGTTGGTATTATTGAAGAAAACATCGAATTATCATTCAATGCCGAGATTAATAGAAAGTCGGTCTTGGGAATAGTTAGAATTCTTGATTTGAGGTGCCTGCATTTGCAAAGTTTAGTTCTATACCGATAGCCACCATTCCATAAATGGAGGCATAGCTCAGCTTGTAGTGAACAAACTATCAAGAAGGAAATAAACCATATTCGGGTCTCCGCGCGCACTTGCATGAAATGCACATCATCCGTTTTTTTGTCAAATTACTTAAGAAAAGGATTTCACGAATGAAGGAAGGCACCTCTCTACCACAAATTGTCATAAGTCTCTCATGGCCGACAACATACTACAAGGAAGGACACATCTTAATGGCTTTTGAATAGAACAGTTTTGGGAAGAACAGTAGAGGACTTACCAAATAAGCAGGCTATTCACTTAAAGCTCAAGAAAGGACAGTGGACCATAAGACGGAGTTTGAGTGCTACAGCGGAAAGATAAGAACTTATTAGTATGCCCGTATTTAATCATGAGAACTCTTTCCCCACCTTATCATTGCCGTAGGTTATTGAACGCTATAACGTGGGGGAACGTTTTCACTTACACCACCGCATGGAAGATCTCTAGCGAGCACATGAGGAAAACGTCGCTGAATGACTTTTTAATGACCGTCTAATTGAATTCGCTTGTAATGCTAGTGCTTTTTTGCCGTCAGCTTTCCACCGACGACACCCTCTGTGGTGCACAGCCTTTCAACATCATTGGTTTCTCGCTACAAAACGAGTCAGTCCAAGAAAGGAGTTTTTGTATATTAATAAGTGAAGAGAATAACTCTCTACGAACCATGCTCGGAATTAAGCCTGTGTTTGACAAACTATCATCGGGACGGAAGAAGTGCGGTAAAAAGCGCCCTCTGTTGCAAAACAAATTACGGAAGGGAGCTGTAGTGGAAGCAATGCCCACAATCTGTTTCAGGAACTAAATGTTGAATCTTTTGTCGTACAAAAGGAATGGTTTATACTTTCTCCGTTTTGCGATTGATGTGAGATAAAGACTCAGGTTATCAGTTCAAAAACTCCAAAAAAAAGAAATCACGTTTACAAGCTTGGCCTCTTTGAACTCGTCACGAGTAGAAATGGAATTGAAGAGATGATGATCTGATGACGGTTTAAAAATGTATAATAAGAAATACGGACATATAAAGCTAAAAGGGTAAAGCTCTCGGCGTTGATCAATCCCTGAGGGATGCGCCATTCATTCGACTTCATTAATTATCGTTGGAGGTGATTGAATGCATATCTGGCCTTTACAATGACTCTTGGTGGCTACCGATGTATCAGGCCAGCCAGTGTTGCTATCCTCTCAGACAAGTCTGGTGCCAATTTGCCGACCCCGGAAAGATTGAAGGCTTGGTGGGCCGTGGGCGCGGGGATCGATTCCACGTGTGTGTCGCAGTGGCGCCCCCCAACCACTGCGCCACACGCTCCCTACATACATATATTTAAACAGATACGATTTTTATTATTCGCAATGTAATGTTTCACAAATGCTTCATTTGCTTTGTTTATTGCCGAAATTCTTCTGCTTTAGTGAGAGTTGTTCTCCGTCAACGATGCTTCTGCATTCGGCTAAGACTCACGCATGTTGAGTCGTCACTAAAGCAAGCCCGACACCTGCTGACATCGTTATTCACCAGCACCTTAGACATTTGCAAATAAATTTTTTTATTGTTCAGCACATTTTTCTTTATTGCACGAGGTATTTGCGTGAAGTTAACATTAATTCGTTTGTTGCTTTATGTTCTGCTTCCAAGTGATACGCCCAGTTTTTCACTACACAATAGCAAATCGACCGCTTCCCAGCATTTCTACGACGACAGGTCTATTTCAGACCTTATTTGCTGCTTGTTTATAACAAGAAATCACTGCAGTATGGCTTGTTGCCTTACTGAATACAGAAATGTTATGTTTCGTCTATAGAGGCTTGAAGATTATTTTTGGATATGTCATGTTGGCCCGTTTTTTAGAAGACCGGTGACTTGAGCAGGATTCGGTGGACGGATTTCAGAATCCTTATAAATATTTGACACGCTTCGATAGCACTGCATAAAAATTTAAAAAAACATTCAAATAGCGCGAAGACTGGGATTCGCCAACTCATGGTCGGTTTATCGAAATTTTCGTGGTGATTCTAGCCTTTTATTTGCTTCATAAATGCGGTTCTCATCTGTGTAGTTCGAATGCCGTAGATATGCTACGCTTACGCTTAAGTTATTCTCATCACTAGGATGCTCTTGGTTACCGCCAGAGGTTTATCGCGCACTTGCTAAATTTTTTAGTCACCATAGCAAACGTTGACAATAAGCCGACCCTTCCAATATTTAAATTTGCTCATTGCCCCCTTTTTTTCTCTGTCGTTGATTTCTTTTAAGTTCGCATGTCTCTAATGGATTGTTGAGAAATATGATGATCTATTGGTAAATGAAAAGTAATACAACACTGCATGCAATCAATGCGGTCTGTACAGCCGGCGTTTTAAGCCCTCAAAAAAATTAGTACTGTGTTCAGGCCATTAAACCTTTCCGATTGTAAACTAATACGAAGAAGCTACTCAAGTGTTCTGTGTTTTTCAAAAAGATGAGGTTTGATGCACTTCATATGGGCGGAAAAATCAACATACTCTAGTTGATTGCAATATTTCCTCTGCTTTACCCGTGGCATAAAGAGCATTATTGTAATGTCTGAGAACTGAATGCAGTGCAGTATTCACTCTATGAGTGTTGCATTTTGGTCTAGAATTATGTTGTTACTTGGCATTAATGGCTCTTAAAGGATTCTTGTATTGACTTCTTACTAGTTCTTCTTTGATTTGTTCCATCTAATTACTTCGATCTATGAGTTGCGCTATATGAAAGGCAGACCATTCCCCCTGCTCTTTACTGTTTATTTTCCCAAGTTAGTCAATTTTGTCATCCTTTGTTTCTCATTCTATTTCCATGTTCAACACACCAAATCTTTATCGAAAAAAGTTTTGCTTTTCTCTCCGAATCTTCACAGAACAAGTTGATTTTCCTCCTAGCATCCAACTATACGAGTACTACTTGATCAAACGTTTCATTATCCTGACATTAAACGCTATCTGGAAAATACACATCAGGGAAGCCATAACTTCAGCAAAAAAAGCAAAAATTTTTTGTTGAAGCCTTACAAAAGAATAGATTGCAGCGAAGTGGAATTTTTTTTCGCAGTTCTAGTCATTTTGGTTTTGTGCTATTGAATGGGTTCGCGTAAGCAGTCTACAGTCTTTCTGAATATAGAATAGGTCGGATTCATTGCAACATCTTCTCCGTTTGTTAATGCGGTATAACTAGAGTTGCAAAAGACGGTTAGCTCTTCGGGAAAACACGAAAATCATCATGTTTTGCCTCGGAGTCTTCCTGAATCGCCGTGATCTTGCTGTGTGGTATAACTGCCCTAAATGCCACTGTCACTTTTTTACTACCGTGGGATTAGTCTATGAACATTATGCACAGCGACAGTGGCACATGTTTGGTATTCGGCCTTCCTTTACAACAAGACTGCTTTATGTGCGAATCCTCCAATGTATCTGCACGTACCGCTAATCTTTGTCACCTTTTGCTCCCTAACATATCGTTGTTACCTTTTTTCTTGTTGAGGTTTTCCTTCACACACTTTCCCTATAAGACAGGTGTAGCCAACTGTGTCTTGTAATACATCGTAATACAGGATGTGGTCTTTGCTTCGTTCTCACGCTCTGAGTTAAGCAAGTACTCCTTTCCTCTTGGGTCGAAAAATTATCGCTAGAGTTGTCTGAGAGGATAAAAACGTTGATTTGTTACATCGGCAATCCAAGTCACTGAACGGATTTGATACAGATTAAATCGCCTCTACTATGCTTTGTGAACTAGAATGCATGGAGCATCCCTCTGGGATTGATCAATGCTAAACACCTTTGTTTTTTTATTGTTTCCTCAGGTCTTTGCAAGCTCAAAAAAGTGTCCAGAATGTTCTGGTGAAGTGCTCTGGTCTTTTTGAATTTTTTCGTGAAAAAAATCTCCTGACGAGTAGCAGATGAATGCGATTTAATTTCACCTCGGAATCCTAATTTTTATTTAGATGTTCTTGCTCGTTTTAAATAAAGATTCTGATATGAAGGGAATGGTTCCCGTTCTATGAAATATGGAAATAAAACGAATATTTTCAAGGTAAAACCATGTAATAAGATATTCCATTGCTGTATTGCCCTCCTCAATCAGATGACAAACACGTCACACAGGATTACACAGATTCCATCCTTGCGTACTCCATTCTGGTCATCCAATAGCAGTGAGAATTTCTTTGCTGGTTGTTCTTTCCTCGATCCGATCGTGTATCCTTTCACTGGCACTTGTGTGGCGAATTCTTCTGTAAAATACCTCTGGTCTAAGTGAAGTGTCATCATTTTCCTGCAGTCATGAACTTAACTTAGAGATTAAAATAAAAGATGTGGAAAAAATCTCTCCTTGAGGAAATGCATTCTTGTTCAATAGAAAAAAGTCTTGATTGGATTTTTTGGCCGGCGAAAAAAACTGATGCTCACAGATGCAATCGCTTCTCCTCTACAAATTTGTCAGAATCTTTGTGGTCGCAGTTTCCAACTTCAGGCTATTACTGTCATAAAAATGCATATTGATGATGATATCTTCTGGAACAACTCAATCAATCAATCAACCAAGCCACTGCTTTGATCTCAAGCTCAGAGCAAACCAAGTCGTAGAGGCTTCTCCGAGTCTGATGAATCGGAATCACACTTACGGACATGAAAAACACTAACTTGACACCTCGGTAGGGTGATTCTTTTGATTATATTGGCCATCCTAATCGCTGGCGGATTGCACAATACTTTGTCTTTGTCCTCTTCCAAAAATGTGGTTCGAGTGTTCGTCGATATTAGATAAGTAAGCCAATTATTATCAATGACTGCACAATTAAAAAATAGAGAAAGCTAAAAAACTGGAATAACAAGGATTAGAAACGAAAAATGACAGACAGCTTGAGCAGGATGCAAAAGCTGAATCTGATCTTGACAATAACACCTTCCAACTTAAGCGACATTTCATACGCATTGGAGATGAGGTACTGTACATTTGTCTGGAAGATAGCAGAAATTGCATACTATTAACAGTGGTCTGGTCATCTAAAATGTTACGAAAATAACCTCCTGAGGCACAAATGCTTGCACATTGTTGTTGAAAAGAAGGAGAAAAAAGAAAAGCTCTGAAAGCGGTATACCAAATGCACTATGTATGTACTACGTATATAATATATGGTGCAAAAAGATACGAGTGTTATATGCGCAGTGTTTTTAAAGAGATAGCAAACAGAATGGATGAGACTGGAAACAATTAAGTTACCTTAAGTTACTAATGGTAGTTTCGTTTTCCTAATATTCCTGTGCAGTTCCAGTAAAATACTTTTTCCCGAACACCATCGCAATGATTCTTGCTGGTGTAACTTATCGCTGTTTTCCTAGCATCTTTTGTGGGATTTATCATTTGAAGTTAGCTGATTTTCGAATTTTAGCTGTGCAGTGAAGCTGGCTGCTTATCCGTTCGAATAGCATGGATAGAAAAAATTAACTTTTAGCTTAATTGCTGAGCGATGTTAAGCTAAGGAGTTTGAACTGCATGCTGATGCGTTCAAATCCATAAATGAACTAGTACAGCTTAACAACAATGTCTACATTTACGCTCTTTAGAAAACCTCTGTTTCAACTTTTCAAAAATCGATGAGAAAAGGGACAATAAATAGAGAGGTTCTCGTAATTACATAAGTTCTCTTTTTTCTGAGCACAAGTTCTTTTTTTCTTATTATTTCTACACACTCTATCGATGTCGAATCTCAAGTGGATAAATTACTCGTTTAAAGGGAACATTTTATACTTATTTTCTATTTCCAAAGTCAGGGAGGATCCGCCTTCTTTGCCAAAGAAAATTCGATCATGTTGCCTTTACAAGTATCCGGAATGGGTACAAGCAGCGGTTAGTGAGGGACGACAACCTACGCAGGTGAGGAACAAAGGTGCGCAACAAATTATTTCAGGTGAAACGGTTGGAAATGCTTTCAAAAGAGCAACGTTATTATCAAATTTGCTGGATGTCCTAACTACAAATTCTCAGCCCAATTCTACTTGCATCCATAGTGGCAATGTGGTATTATAGTATTGTTATTACTGTCATTGAAACCTCACTGCTTAACGATTTTTTTTCGCTCATTCCCAAATATTACCCTGTTGATTTTTTCATATCATCGATATTAATCTCCTGAATTTTTCCAGCAGCCACTTCATACCTATCACTCTCCTCAAACGTTCGCTTCAGGCCTGAACACCACAACCACCAGTGGCCGTCAGCCCTTTCCACACAAGTCAGTAACTACTGATTAATTACTCCATCATATTAGGTAACCAAAATTTCAGTAGAACACGGGTTTTCATGGCGATGTTAAGAAATTCAGCACGAGAAACTTAAGTTCGTCATTTTACAAATGATTCAGTGAAAACATGGTTCCGTTTGCATTTTTCGAGCTATCAGTTGCTCGTCAATTTGAAAGCACAAGAGTTGGAAATGTACAGGGCTCAGCAAGATAAAAAATAAAGACAAAGCTCCTGGCGTACATCTATCCCTGAGGGATGCGTCATGCATTCCACTTCACTAAGCATCGTTGGGGGTGATTGGATGCATATCTAGCCTTTACAATGACTCGCGATGGCCTACCGATGTATCGAGCCAGTGCTACTATCTTTCCAGACAGGTCTGGTACCAATTCGCCGACCCCGAAGGAATGGAAGATTTGGTGGGCATGGGGCGCACGGATCGATCCCATGTGAATTGCAGGGACGCCTGGGACTCTCCTCTACAAGCGCTCTACTTTAGTAACATAATCGATTAAAAATGGCCAGAAATTTCTATCTTTTTCATAGACTTCTAACAATTCCCTAACACTTTGAAAAATAGGCTTGTGTACACTTCCAGCGTTTGGTGGATCTCCCTTAATTTCCGACCGTATGTAAAACTTCGTGTTTCTGAGTATAAGCAACAAACAGGTAATACTTGTCACATTTTCACTTAGATTTTTTTTCCAGCATGAAAGAAATGCAGCAACGGACAGCGTCGAATCTCTTGCAGAGCAATACAGGACCTATGAGGCTAGATCCAGGTACATGCGTTATGCTTGCATGGATTGCTAATTGTCGGCGAAATACGATATTTGGGACTAAGTAGATTTTATATTCGACTGTAAGATTTTTTGATTTAAACGGAATTTTTCTTGAAGTTGTGAAAAACCCGTGACAAAACATTCCCTAATCGTCACCAGGATTCGAAATCAGTCTTTGTGGTTCTGCAAAGGGTGCTTCATCTCTTCAGCTATTTGATTACGAAACGGCAAAAATTCCTTTTACAGGTTAACTCTCAACTGGATTTCTCGGTGAGAAAATCGAAATTCTCAGCTTAGGTGACAATGTGGAGGTTTTGGACTTCCTCCCTCTCTCTCTATATATAATAAAGGACAAAGCTGTCGGCGTTGATGAATCACTGAGGGGATGCGCCATGCATTCGGCTTCAGTAAGCATCGTTGGAGGTGATTGAATGCATACCTGGCCTCTACAATGACTCGCGTTGGTCTACCGATGCATGGAGCTAGTGCTGCTATCCTCCCAGACAAGTCTGGTACCAATTTGCCGAACCCGGAGGGATGGAAGGCTTGGTGGGCCATGGGCGCGGGAATCGATTCCACGTTTGTGTCGCAGTGGTGCCTCGAACCACTGCGCCACAAGCGCGCTCTCTTCATACATATATATATATATACATATATATATATATATATATATATATATATATGTGCCGTGATTCGATACCGCAAGAGAACTAGTTGTATCGAGTCATTAGAGCGTATACAGCTGTTTACCGCAACTGCTTTGACCATCGAGTAATTCGAACTGCTACCAGTAAAGTCTCCATTCGTCACTGTTACGGGTGAAATCTGCTCATTAGGCTCTGTCATATCACGATTATATATATATATATATATATATTTACATACGTATGTGTGTATGTATATACATATGCATATATATGTATATATATATATATATATATATATATATATGCACGTGCATATGTATACATATACGCATATATGTATGTATATATATACGCATAATCGTGCGCATATGTATACATATACGCATATATGTATGTATATATATACGCATAATCGTGCCTTCCAAACATCTCTTTTATTCGCTAGTTGCCTTGTCCCCTTATTCACCATAATCGTTGTGTGAGTTCGGCTGTTCTTTGAGAATTTCCGTTTTCGTTATGTTGAGAGCTGGTCAAGTCAGTCATCTCTGGAGCCATGAGATAGTCGCGCTAGGGCGTTCCTACAAGATCTGAAGGGAGTTAGCTGATCATAACCAAGTCTGGTACCAATTCTCCGGTTCCCAAGGGATGGGTGACTTGCGGAGCCTGGGTCATGATCAAGACAGCACTGTGCTCGTGATGAACAGCACCACTATCACTACGTGGTCCTCGCCCTGCATATATATAGTTGTGAAGCCCCTTCGGTCCTCAAAATTTTTTCTTCTCGAAGTTCATGCAGGGTTTTATTTCTTACAAGTGACTGTAACATTAACTTTAGTCGCCACAGTATTGTGAAGGAGTCTAGTTTAACTAGTAAGCAATAACGGCTTTCCACATGGGTAATGCAGAATTATTTAAGGTTCCCTCAGCGTGACGATGCAGCCAACATGGCGAGACAGGAAAACTGTGAGAGCAAATGGGACGACGAACTTGCTTTTTAAAGCAGGCCATAGTTAACCGCTTAAAACCCTCACTGCCTTCTGAAAAACAACCAAGCCAAAGTCACGCACCCATTGACGGCTAATTTGTCCAGCGTTTTGATGAAAGGAAATGAAAGAGAAGATTTTAGCATAAGTGCCACAAAAGAAATGGATAAACTAGAGAATATGGAAGGTAAAAAGAGCGGTATGATACCTGCGTCTTTGAAAAACGATGATCAGGAAAACTTTTGTGTGAGAAAAAATGACCCCAAGTTCCAAAATTGAAGAGAAGGAGAGGAATTGTTCCGCCCAATCCTCGTCACGATACACCAGTGATGAAATAAAGACGGCCGTCAGTTGTGGGGAAGAAATTTGTTATTATGAGCCATCTCATCGCGAAGAAGTTAGCCAATTGTTACTGTCCAGCAATGATTGTGAAAAATATCTTAAATTATGCTGTGTGAATGACCATGCTGCCGTAGAGGCAAGCCAATCGATGTGTGAAGTATTGGATGCAAAAACAAAGGCCTTATCTTTTAATACTAAGAGAAACGCTAATATTGGAACGAAAGAGAATTCTACAGTTATAGAGCTAACCGAATATTCTGGTCACAAGGAGCGCATCAGTGCTCAATCAATTACGGAAGAAATGCAAAGTCCTGCTAATTCACCGCCACGACCAGTAGAAGAAGAACCTAGCCTGCAATCTTCCAAACAAAGCACGTTCACAGTGCCAGAGGTGCCCATTGCTTTTGCATTGCCAAATGACGATGAGACTTTGAGACACGACTCCACACTGAATGAATCACTACGCAGTTCATTTGGTTCCCAAAAAAGTGTCACATTCAACGATAAAGTGGAAATGCACGAAATCGAGAGAAATGGGACATCTTCAAGTGAAGAAGACATCATGCTCATGAGCGAGGGTGAGACGAGCAAGACCAGCATTGAGACACACCATCACCGCATGCACCTACTTCAGAGCCCAGAAAATAAAGTACAGCATGAATACTTATATGACATCGACAAGGAAGGCGATAATATTTCAAAGATAGCATCAGCCCTAGAACAACCCTTGCACTCCTATTTGGCGCATGAGCTGGAAAAAGAGAGATGACGAAAAAATCGGTTGAAGCAAATTCACCTTCTTTTTTACTATTTCTCACTAAAGAACAGCCAGAAGGAGAATTATCTGCCGAACTACAACCACTCTTTGACAGAGTCGAAAATGATATTGGTTCAGTACCTCCTAGTAAAAGAACAGCCGCTTCACACTCTATTGGAGTGCAAACAACTGAGTTTTTCACCCCAAATTCACAGCAGGTCGGAGTTAGAACAGCCAATAAAAGTGAAAATGATAGTTTTGACACGTTTCCTCGCTCGGCAAGTGGCTATTTTAAGGAATCTTCTTATCAAAAAGGAGTGCAAGAAAGTTCATTATATACTCCGAAGAATACCAATACGTTTACGGACGCAATTTCATTTGTTACGACGAGGAAATCAAGAGCAAATGATGCTATTCGAACCTCGAATTACGGCGATTTTCCCGTAGACCTCGCTAAAAAAGAGTGGACATCTCAGCAGATCAGAATCATTTGAAAAGTTATTGCCACAGCACATACAAACACGAACGACATTCCTCACTTCACCACCTGAATCCGCAAGACGAGATCAAATCGAGAACCAAATGAAAAGTGAATTCCTTGCCCGATTCGGAGCGGGTCGACGAGCACCAGTTGCTGAAGACGATCCTTGCGATCCGATTCACACTGTGGCATCGCTCGACTCTGTCTTTTCCACCGACTCTCAAGAGTCCGTCGTTTCGGAAGCATCTATCCGAAAAGAGAGCGCTACCCATAGACATTTCAATTACTGAAGTAATTTTCAAGCCGGTGAATTTTCTTTTGCGATTTTCGTGAATTTTCACTTCTCTTTTAATGACAGCTTTAATGTGGTTATGATTATCTAGAAAACATTGATTTCCAAACAGTTTGTCACAAGTAGTTATGTAAAACTCATTTTTCACCTTGAAACAGTTGAAAATTAAAGCTGAGAGAAAGACGAAACGAAGGACCCCCATGGTGTGGTGGTGAGCGCGTTAGTCCTCGGAAAGGGTAATAACGCGTCGTTTCCCCACCGCCGACACCTGTGGTCCGGAGTTTTGCAAATATCTCAGCAACATTGTGGTTGTATCACACATAATACCCTACCATGAAAAATTGTAATAGACAGTAAATAAAGAGTTAACATTAAAAGTCAAAGTACAGACAAAGACTGGGTTATCACTGCAAGGTGTCGATGGGGTTTCGATCTGCGATTGAGACCGTAGATGATAAAGGAACCTCCTGTCATCAGCTTCACATGGTGCTGTGATGAAATCCTCACCATGTTTTCGCGACGCCGACATCTTTAAGGATATCCTCAAAATGCTTATTGCCATCATATACCACGGTAGTGCACCATTAGTTGTTGGTCAGGAATAAGCAATGTTAGATAAATGATACGCTTCTTAAAATTCGGGGAAGACCCACCATTTACTTCGGTGCGGTTTCAAATTTGGGGGGCTTTAGTCGTCGAGGTCTTCATGTCATCATCTGCTGAGAGTACGCCATGAAATATCACACAAGACCATAGCCAATTGCTTTTCATCAAAGAAGTCTATAACTTTTGGTTTTACCTTCAACGTTCAACTGAGATGTTTTTTGAATGGCCAATAACACTTATCAGTCTCGCACACTACGAACGGAAGCATAATCGCTTTGTACTGAAGTTGTTTAAACCGGTGGCATTCATGTAATCAATGGATAGAGATTAAATTCCAAAAAATTCAAGAATGGTCTACAGGAAGATGTGTCTTGTCATCACGCGCGACCTCGTAAATCGCAGAATGATATTTTAACCTGACGCAGACACATTACCCTTTCCATGTAAAGACTCTCTGTGGTTGCTCTCCATCAATAGTGTGAGAGATAAAAGGCAAAACGGTGAGTGTTTAAGAAAAGCTGTTCCACATGCGATTGAAACTTCCGCGTGGATTTTTTTTCTGAGCTTATGAAGGCGAATGACTAAATGGATTGTCTTTCAAGATGATCCTTCGAGGCTCTGAAGAAGGCGAAATCGGCCGCTATTTTTGCGATCGTGAAGTAGATATTGTTGTGAAAGAGTTCGTATTGCTCATCAAGAAAACAGTACATTAATGAATAGGGACTTTATTCCACTCTTCAGTGAATCCGCCCACTAGAGCGCTGCGAAGTCGACGAGGGTGGTCCGATTTCGCGAGCACTTCGTCCTCCTCTTTGGGCCGGCACCGAAGCAACGCGCACGAACAGAATGAGAACTGCAAACTCCTGACGAAAAGAATTCATGTTTTAGTGCCTATGAGTGATTTTTTGTTAAGATGTAAATATTGCCGCTGATTTGATCATGTCATTTATTTCAATGTTTTTTGGAATGACTGTTGATTTTTCCTTGCTAGATTTACTACTACGAAAAACCTTCTTCTCACTAAGTTATTTAGGGTTTTTTTAACTTGAAGGTTGATTCCTCTTCGCAAAATTCATGCAAGAATTAATCTTCGTTGTGTTGATGTTTTAAGGATAAAAATAAAAGGATAAAGCTCTCGGCGTTGATCAATCCAATAGGGAAGCGCCATGCATTCGACTTCATTAATATCGTTGGAGGTGATTGAAAGCATATCTGGCCTTTCCAATGACTCGCGGTGGCCTACCGATGTATCGAGCCAGTGCTGCTATCCTCCTAGACAAGTCTGGTACCAATTTGCCGACCCCGGAGGGATGGATAGCTTGGTATGCATAGACATGGGCGCGGGGATCGATTCCACGTGCGTGTTCCAGGGCGCCGACGACCACTTCGCCACACGTGCCCATTCTACTCATAATATGGACAAGATCAAAAGCGATGTGTTGATCACCAGTCTTCTTAACTTGTTGCTTCTTGGACACTACACTTACACACTTCCTTATTCGCATCAAGAGTGAAAGTGAGCAAAGAATGTGCGATTCATACGGAATTCGTGCATGGCTTTAGATAAATGGAGTGCTGTTATCATCCTCTCGTGGTGATCTGATAAGCGTTGTGAATGCTGTCATCATTTTTCCCCTGTTACTTATGAGGTTATCCCGTATGTTGCCTGAGAAACACCATATTTCATTGCCAATTTTCTAGAGTAATTTGATCAATTCATTAACGAACTTGCTTCGCGCTCGTTTCGTGATCTTTCAAAAAAGTCTTCGTATTAAATTAACAGCAGAAGTACTTAACTCAAAATGATGTACATTAATTTGTCACAATAACAACCGCAGATGCTGATTCACCACCTAGGTTTTTACTCTACCTTGTACATTGTCATCAACTATTTCGTTCGGCCAAAAAATGCAGCCAGTGTAAGAGGTTGTCTTCATAAATAAAAGAATAGTGTAGGATAGTGACGAGACGGTACCGGGAGTGAGCTACAAATAAGAGAAAAATCTGTGAGGCCAGCTTTCTGTTAACTCCGGCACTGATCAGTAATTCACTTTTTTTCTTGGTAAGCACAAACGAGGCTACTACTGTAGTCGTCATTCAGAAATAGCTGACATTTCGACGGATTTCGGTCTTCTTCAGAGTCTGCTGAAGGTCTGCTGAAGGTGAAGATAAGTGCAATGGGCCAGACAACGCCAGACAACTCTTCTTCGCACACTCACCGCGCTCTATGAGTGAGTGTTTCTCGTGAAGACGAACTTCATAAAGTTCACGTGGATGGGTCATGTGTTCCTCCACATTAAAACATCAATCTGAGATATTGTGTTATAATCTTTTTTTTCTATGATTTTAATAATAATTTTTCCCCCACCGTAGACAGCTACGGTCCGGAGTTTTGCAAATATCTCAGCATCATTAAAGTTATATTGTGTTATATCACACGCGATAACAAGGCATTCATCCAGTGGTTCATTTTTTGGTTATTAAAATTTATCCAGAATGTTTCGAAAGTCCTACGCTCCGAGGTCTTAGATTCCTATGCGAAGGTGATGACTCCCACTTCAAAATCTGTCCCGTTAGGTGTTCGCGCCAAGTGTTTTGTTTAGCTCTACGCTTACCATTTAAGTGTTTCTTTTTACACGCAAGCATAGTGGTCTACTTCGTCTGCGCACGTTTTCACAAGGCATTTACAAGAGATCGGATAACCTAATGTTAGATCAAATACTCCACGTAGGATACAGAGCTTTAACGGAGATGATTGAAGCGTTTCGTTATCAGGCGCAATCTCATGCAATATCTTTGAACGATATTTTAATACGAGAGAAGCGTATTACCCATCCGTTCAGACTCTGTGCGGTTGGTCTCTACGTGGAATACTCAGTAAAAGACTTGTAGAAAGTGGTGAGTGTGCGAAAAAGCTGCCTTGTTTTCAATGCGATTGAAATCTAGGTTTCGTGGCTTTCCTGTTGGTGTTATGAAGCTGTTTGGCTGACTATGTTTCAGTCAGCTTGACCTTTCCTGGCTCTGAAGAAGGCAAAATGCTCCGAAACGTCAACATTTTGTGAGGAAGCAACAACCTCCTGTATACTTACCAAGAAAACAGGAAATTAGGGAAACAAAATTCATAGTTAACAATGGCACAGAACCGCCGATTCGGATCAACTGATGGTTACAGCCATTACGATATCACAAATCTCCAACAAGATCTATGGTACTCCAGAGAGTGAGGTAACACGAAAGACTTCCGCTCTTGAACCAATTATCTGTGACGCCTCTAGATGCAATAGTAGAAAAGTGATAAAAAACTATGCACAAACGGTATCGACTTTAGATTATATTAAGGCAATTAAACATAATACTCTTCTTCTTTTATTTTATCCATCTGTAAATCGGTAGTGGAGAGAGTAGGGAGGCATATATGAAGGAAATTGGCCGCCAAGAAGAACTTCTAAACGAGTTTCGGAAAGATTGTGGCTTAGCTTGAATTCGGACCACGGTCACAATTAAACGACATGTTCCCTAATTTGTATACCAAACCTTCAAAATGTGTGCTAAACGTTCATTCGATTACCCTCCGTTCGGTTAATACTACAAGCGTATAAAATGGATAGTCATGAAT
This sequence comes from Angiostrongylus vasorum, assembly GCA_018806985.1. Taxonomy (NCBI): domain Eukaryota; kingdom Metazoa; phylum Nematoda; class Chromadorea; order Rhabditida; family Metastrongylidae; genus Angiostrongylus; species Angiostrongylus vasorum. The sequence continues at coordinate 461,707 of JADANN010000354.1, read as the reverse complement.
GTCCGGTGTAGAACGATGTTCTGCCATAATTTGAAATGGAACAAGGAAGATGAAACTTTGCGAAATCTGTAGTGGTCTAGAGTTAAAGTGGTGTGTTATCAGGAAGTAAGATAAGGCCACAGCACAGCACTTGGACGATGCGCACTTGTAGTGGCGTGTTGATCTCTGCGCTCCTCTTCGCTGTATTCTTACTGGGCTTGTTTCTTCTCATTCCATTTCCAATCACACTTTTTCCTGCAATCATCAGATCGCAAGTTTACCTCAGGTATCTGATTCATTTCCAAGATTTTTTCGCTCCACCTTTTGCATACAAAGCATTGAAGCAATGTTGCTTTCGAAAATCTTGTTTTCTAACTGATTTAAAGAATAGACAGTGAATCTCTAGTTCTATCCCTATCGATAGTTTTTATTCATTGGATTAGACGCAATTTTGTTTAACTAAGTAAATTACTAATTTAATTGAAAATGGGCCAAAAAAAGCTCCTAAATCATTTTTTAGACTGGGTCAGCCTTTTGTCGATAAGGTATTTGTAGCAAAAAGCCGTGATTTGCAGCACTTGCAACATTCATATATCCAAATAAGCACTTATAATTAACGGTAATAAAGAATAAGAAAATGAGTTTTACAGCCCAACTATTGTAGGCAAGAGAAAGATGGGCAGTTCCCAACAGCAACATATTATTGGTCTCGATTACCTACTACACAGTTCTTCAATTTTTACTACTTCAATGTAACGAATCCTGACGAGGTGTTATATAAAGGAGAGCGGGCAAGACTGGTGGAACTCGGGCCGTATGTTTGGAAGTGAGCCTTATTTAGTATTTCCAAAACTTCTGTCATGCATGATATTTTTTCTCCTCTTAATTTTTTTAGCAAATTAAACTAATGCGTTCCTTTCAATGATTAATTGTCGCGTAATATCTTGTGCTTGCTTGACAGTATATGCTTATCTCCATGTGGCACTAATTGTTCATTGTTGGAAGTATACGCAACTAAGTTTAGCACCTTAGAGTAAAATATGATCTCAGAGTGCTTCCATTCTTATCCCTCTAGACGTGGTTGCCACTAGCAGCGTTTTATTCCTCAGATACGATCTAAACTATTTCACACAGTTTTGTCCTGGATGGTTTCTAGAGATGTTTTCCAGTGTTTTAACTCTCCATCAACACCTTCATTTAATGTAACAACCATTTTTTTTAAACTGTCAAACTTTGAACTCTCCAATTGTTGTTCTTCAATGTTCAGAAAAAGTTGCAGCAAACTTAATTCATTTTCAACAATTCCAGAGAAAAGGAGTTCAAGCAGGAGATTGATTTTCGTGATGAGGGAAATACTGTGTACTACAGAAACAACAAGACATGGGTGATTTTTTTATTACTTTCATACGATCCATATTCACGTCTATTGTGTGGATGCCAGCACTTCTCACATTCGATTCGTTTCCTCGCACCCATTGTCCACGAAGACCTTTCAACTTTTTACGCGTGGCTTCGGCTGCTGCTTGAGGATTTTTTCATTTCATCTTGAATGTCGTAGAATGCTGTTTGAGTCGATTCTCCCTGGAGTCCTGAGATAGCCGGGCCGTAGCGTTCCCAATTGGATTGCAGAGGGTGATTTTTTCCCCGGACAAGTCCGGTGCCAATTTCCTACCACCGAAGGGCTGAGCGAGTTGGTTGACCCGGCGCGGAATCCAACTATTGGGGGGCTGACATCACTACCACTGCGCTATCCGCCCCATGATGGGTGATTTATCTAGTTCAAGGTTAATGCGAGTTGCTTACACCCGATTGTGTACACCTGTGGAGTAATCGTGATGAAATCTTTCTTGCGTTTTTTTCTGCACACCTTTTAACTAACTTCATAACACTGGAGTAAAGCTTAAGCAAGAAAACAGCATGATATCCAAATATTTAGGTTTTCTCTCGAGCCGACTCCTGTGAAAATTGCCACATTGAAGATCTTCTCATGCTTCCCAATCCAGCTTTCATGGTAAGTCGATGCAGATAACTTCATTCTCGGCAAATGTTTCTTGCCTATTCTGAGTAAAATCGTCTCCAAACGTATTGAGGTGAGCACTGGTATCACCCGTCTTCCAGTTGATCATCGAGTGACTCGGGCGGGCGCCAGTAAATCTTTCATTTTTCCCTGTCGGTTGCAAGAGTAGCCCGGTGGGTTCTGCTCGCTCTAGGGACTCGTCGAGGATCGTATCTTTCTTCCAGGCTCTTCGTGAAGAACTCTAACCATTGGGTCGGTGGTCTTCCTGCAGTACGTTTGACATCCCGAGGAATCCAGTCACTAACGGCTCTTGTCCATCGGTTGTCATTCATACGCATTACGTGTTCAGCCCACCTTATCTTCGACTGTTCGACGTACAGAACGGCATCTTTGATTTTTTGATCATTGACATCATTGACACAGGATGGAGCTTCGGATCTCTTCCCTTACTTATGTGAAACTGGATACTCCTAGCATTGTCCTTTCGACTGCGCGTTCAATAACGCTGAGTGATTTCTCATCTTGCTTACGCAGCGAGCAATTTTCTGGCACATACGTTAAGGCAGGAAGCACCGTTGAGTCGAAAAGGTGGGCAGAAGTCAGGTGTTCTTTGTTCTCTTCACAACATCCTCGATACTCATGAAAGCTCCCAAGCGGGCTCGTTCTCTTCTGCTGAACTCCGGAGGTATTCTTTCCGTTGAGGGTGAATGGGGCGCGCGAAGCTAATCCTTTCCTCTTGAACATCGCTCTCGTGAGGTTTAGTCAAAGACCAATCTTGCTACAGGCGTTATCACAGTCGGAAAGCATTTGTTACGCTTGATTGATCCTTGATGTTATAACAACGATGACAATCCTTTCCTCATAAACACGGTTCTTATAAGGTTTTGTCGAAAAACCATTCGTTCTACAAGCGTTGTCAAAGTCTGTACGCATTTGTTCCGCTTTGTTAGTCGTTGGTGTTACAAGAACGATGTCATCAACAATGCGAGGATGGTCTAATTGCCAACTATTCATTTCCACTCGGACTGAAAATCATCTGGAGTGGTGCAGACCCTAGCACAACTTCTGTGCCTCTCTTTCTCAAGCAATCATTGCATACGGTGGTCAGTCCGCTCAGAACATGTTGAGAACGTGAAGCAATTTCCGCAATCTGTAAATTTTCCCCATCTGCGAACGCAGATGGTTGATTGATGTGGGCCACAGGCACGTCGGCCCACTGTATCTGTAGCTGTTGGGAGGTCAAACGCTTTCGCTTAGAGACCATTCCACAGTTTTTTTTACATATGTCATCTAACGCCCTCCTTTCATGAGCAACCCATCCATAACTCGCTATCAATGTATGTTTTCCTGGATTTCGAAAATAAGATAGATTTCGTTTTTTTTCTTTTCACAAGCCTAGTTAGACGTGGTGCCCACTAGTAAAATTTGAGAACAAATCACCAAAACCCCGTCTAGATGCTGCTCAGAATTGTTAGTGTTGAGAAGTCAATCCATGTGCCTGGTATGATTGGGAAGACCGTCGAGTGGAAAAGGTTAGCGTGGAGTTTCAGGTTCTTCACTTGGTCGGTGGCTTCCTTTAAGTGACGCCTATTCTGCCCATCCTCCGCTCCTTCTTCTCTGTAGTTCCTCCATAATGTTTTTTCTCTACGGTTCAATCAACGCTCAAGGTACACGCCACACGAGTTGATCTTTTTAATCAGAAAACCATCCAGTTCGATTTGTTGGTTTTCGCACGGTGTGCTTCTCATAAACTGGGTCTTCTTACGATTTATGATAAGTCGGACCTTTTTTCTCACCCTGTCTAGCTCTTTGTTCCTCACCTCTGCTTCGTTGATACTTTCTGAAAAAGATGACGATGTTGTCGTCAAAATAGCGATTTGATAGGAATTTACCATCAATGTGTACGCATTTCTTCGTCTTAGTTCAGTGGCTTCCCTGTTTATTAAACTCAATGAACAACTTCGGTGGAATACTGTTCTGTTGTTGCCACACTCTTCGTAAGGATCTAGCAACGAATCGATGAAAAAGCTGCATTTCTGTAGTGCAGTTACACTAACAGTCAGCAAGAGTTCACGTATGAGACAGTCCACTCAGCAAGCGTCGGGAAGATTGCATTTGTTTCAACGTTGTCAAATGCTTTTGCGTACTCTGCAAATATTAGTGGTACAAAGGGCTAGCTGCATCTTTGGCAACCTCCTGTGGCCTTAAATGCTATTTGAACGCTACCTTTGCAACAGAATCTGGTTCCGAATCCTGCCTCCTTAGCTAGTTGAACTTCATTTAAGACCTTAATATGGCGATAGATTCATCCTTCTGAAGAGCTTGTATAGTACACTCACAAACAAACCAGGCAGCAGTTGCGAATATGCTTCTTTCATCCTACGAGGGTAGAGTTACCTTGCTAGATACCAAGCTCTGGGTCCTTTTCACTTTGAAGTTAAGACGTCATATGGGTAGCAAAAATTGCGTTGCTTTAAAGAAGTTTGATGTGGTTGTTTTCTAATCCTGGAGCTGTGCCGTCTAGGAGAACGTCAGGGATCGGTATCCGAAGAGACTTTTCTGGTATAGCAGGTGCAAAGCACGAATTGGTCTCCATGGCGTGTCGGTTCGTTTGACCAGCTTTCAATTATTTCCTCTTCAGCTCGAGATTTGCTCGCTTTTCATTGACTGCCTCACATGATGACGTTTTAAGTGGAGTGGCACAGTGAGCAAAGCGCTGAGGTCCATTCACTGTACGTCAAGCTACTTATGGTTTCGTGAAATCCTGAGTGCAGTCTAGCTGGAGCTTCATTCTTGTTACAAAGCATGAGGGATAGTGGAGGGAACTCTCCGCTTCCTTCTAGTTCAATGCAGCGACAGCGGTGATTCTTGGCGAGTTACTGGGCTTCCGAATGGAAATGTCGAATTCCACTGCCAGAAGGATCCCATTCATGAATAAGTATTTCTGTCTGTATCGCAAATGGACACCCACAAACACTTCGAAATCCCAAAGAACTAATGGGGGAGTAGGTGGGAGAATTTTCGATATAATACATAACAACCACAATGATGCTGAGATACTTGCAAAACTCCGGACCGCAGGTGTCTGAGTTTTGCAAATATCTCAGCATCATTGTGGTTGTTTCACAAATAATACCCTGCCGTGAAAACTAGTAAAAGGCAGTAAATAGAAGGACAACATTGTAATACATAATAATTTTGCTTTGAGGAGACGGGGCTATCAGAAGTACTATAATATGCAGCGGCAATCAGTTTCACGGCTAGTATCTGAAATTCTTTATAAACAGCACTTTCATGCGTGCTATGCACAAAAAACTTTTATGTTTGAGTTTTAAAACAAATGAAAATACACCTCTCCTTGTTGGAAAACTGTGGATTCACAATGGTATATTTCACCTAATCTCTTCTCACACAACTTTTAGCGTCCATTCCACTTGTTCCTGCCTTCTTTGATCAATCACTGTCCCTCGAGGAGTTCTTCCTTTCAAACCGCCAACAAACATGCTTACCAAATTCTGACAGACTACTAGCACTTCAAAAAACTTTTCTCCCTTGTCGTTTTCACTATCATAAAGTTTCATTTTTTATTGGGAATTTTCGTTTAATTGCATATTTTTTATACGAATTTATGCGGATGTTCATGACACGTTTGTAAAAAAACAGTTGTAAAAAAGCTTCTCACACGATTGTAGTGAACTTCGTTCCCCTGGCTGGGTCCAGTGAGCAGCTCTTACTCTTAATCGGGGTGAATAGATGTTTTACTGGTGCTCGCCTTAGTCACTTGACGATTAACAAGATCAAGTGTGAAAGGGACAATTTGCGTTTACATCGAGAGCAAGATAATATAGAAAGCTGCTGCACACAACAAAAAGTTCTGTAAGAACATGTGCATAGTAGTGATCATATTTCTTACGCTCGAAGAGTGCTGCATCTACGTCAATTTCTCTGACATTTATTCTATTTATAGCTTCACATCTAAAATACCATAGACGGATTTTGAATTTCATGAGGCAAATGTTGTTCAGCAATGCTTGAACCTTTTCAGACAGTTGTTCATATGCAACAAAAGCAGTCCCTTCGTAAAGTTCTGATCGCAGCATTGGATATATTGCTTCTATTGCTTGGAGAATCTCCATTGAGGTAAGTAGACTATGACCACTTAGTCCTTAAGCAAAGGCGGATAAAGCAGCATCTCAGTATTTGGCCTTACATACTGATAAGAGCAATGCTTAAGGTCTTGATTAGAGAAAATCAAATGCTGACATTTTTTGAAGAAAGTATGTATTATACAACTGTTGTCGTGCAACTGGTTAACTGTGGTTCTAGCTTCAATTATGCAACTTTTGAATGAACGCCTCGTCGAATTTCAGGACAGGGAGAACGGTATACATACGGTTTATTACATTTTTTCGAACGAGATTTCTTCTCTTTGGAGTAGCGCCTGGACGAGCTGTCATTACTAATAGTAATGCGGGCCCCAGCACATATTCCATTCGTTTCCTTGCTTCGCAATCCTGGTTTCTTCCTGCCTCGTTTCTTGTCGTCTACGGTGATGGTTTGCCTCAATTTTGGTGATGTGTGCAGTGTCATATCGTAATCTCTAAAATGTAGCTTTACATCTGGAAATACTGTTGACTGATTTTAACTCGAAACACGCCTGCCCAACGTGTAGAGGTGTCTTACCAGAGGAAAACTGAACGCTTCTTAGAAATCAATTCACTGTTCTCTCCTTCCATATGTCGCCTGCGCTTCCCTTTATTTGACCAACCAATACATATTTCTTTTCGGATCTATATTGCCTTGTGTCTTAAAGATGATATAGCCTTTCGAGAATCTGAGCTGCTCATTTCGGCTAGATGTTGCGTGCAGGCTGTGTTTCAGAAAATATCGATATTATTATCACTTTGATTACAAGGGTAAACAGTGCATGGCCTCCTTCGTCTTATAATCTCTAATAACTGGTTTGCTAGTTAGCTGTGATTTTAGATGGTCTTAGACACATTTTCACAGAATGGTAGATTGACAGTGCGGTGTAAACGGCAAAAAAAATACACTGTTCAATTAGCAATGCTCTTTGAGAGCAATGTGTATTCGAGCTGTAAGCAGCACACTGATGCGCCATACCAACAGGACAAAATCCTCCGACGTTTCGAATATTGTCCCTGATCTTCAAGTGAATGCTTCTTTCTCATCTTTCCAGTTAATTCCAGCCTACCAGGGAAGGTACAGCGTGCTAAAAACAAGAAAAACGGCACATTTCAAACTGCTGGAGGTCCGTCAGTTGAATGCGTATATTTTCAACAATGTGCTGTGAAGTTCTGATTTTCTTAGTTATCCAAGGCTATCTGAATGTCTGAAATTTACTTAGTTCAGCAGAAAAGAAAGTAATAAATTTAAGTGCTCTTTGTAGCATATGCCGTTCTTTAACTTGGTCACTAAAACTGGCAATGCTATTTTCATCGTTATTTGCATTTTCGAAGAAACAAATCAATTCAGGGCAGTAACCCAAGGTGGAGTATCGTTTGAGTCTTACTCCGATCCGCTCATCACACTGATCCAAAGCAACTTGACCAAGGTGAGACTAGGAATCTCATTTGCTCCACTCCGCATTGCATCCTATAATAGTTCTACTGGTTCAGATTTACAAGCAATACTAGGTGTTCGCCACTAGTTTATGATTAAGTTTAAACCAGAAGATTTATGGAATTCTATGCTACATAGATGATCACTGCGACAGCAAAGGAGTTAGCGAAAAATACGAAGTGGAAAATCCCTTCTTCGTTAAATATTATGCTGACATTTATTGAAATCATTCTCACATCATCTTTACGGTCTTCGATTTTTTTTACATGGCTCGAACATCCATTTATTTTTTAGAATCGTAGTAGATTTCTTTATTCGATGCACTTTTTTCCCCACACATCATCCAGGAAATACTTCGAGCTCGCATGTATGCTCGGCTGCTGCATGAGGATTTTTTGGTCTCCTTCATAGATGTCGTTCAACTATGGTTAAACTGATTCCACCTGGAATCCTGGAGTAGACGTCTAAGGCGACCATAGGTCTTGTTCATTGGAAGAAACTCCCTAGACAAGCATGATACGAAATCCACCGCGAAGGATGAGGAGCTTGGCTGAAACAAGGCTTTATGAGTTTTTAAACCTCATCACTACCATTGCCTGTACCGAAGGCTTCTATATTCCAATGGGTCTTTTAGTGAATTTCTGGTGCAAGATTGGCTTGTGAACAGTCCTTTACAAACACAGAAATAGTTATGAACAGATACAAAATAAGGGGCTAGAGATATGACCACCGCTTGCATACTGGTGAAAAGGAAATTGTCAAAAAAAAACCCCATCGTATGCAAAAGTCTCAGAAATCAATCGTTCCACTCTCTCTCACAATATTTGAAATGCTCGGACTATGACAAGAATGGAATTTACAATTTTCTGCCACATCGTTTTGAGATAGGCAGAGCGTGTAGAAAATCGGCTGAGAAATTCTCTGTTCCCTTTCGAAGAACGTTGCATTACCTTTGCTATTTCTGCGTAGACTGCAACCCTATATTTATAAGTTGAGCTGTCATAAGTTCATATTTTCAGATGGTGATCTCTATATTTGGGAATCTCACTGAGCTTCCAAATATTCAAACAATGGGATACTTTCCTCTGGTAAGTTCCTCTTCTCAAAGTGCTAAAACTGGAGAGAAATCTATTCTGCGTAGCAAACCATACATAAATTGTCTTTTAAAATTGAGCAGCACTACAAATGACGGCTAGCAATGAAAAGCTGATCGCAACGGCTTTTCCTAAAATGTATAAAGAAGAACTAATCTATCAACCTAAGAACAAGAGCAACTTTGAGCGCTGGGAACATAAATTTGAAAAAGAAGGAAAACCAACGGTTTACCGCATCATCGTGGTTCGGAGGTGTTCCTGGGTGTCGGACTGCGATGTGCTGCGGGAGGATTCGTCCCCCCGGCAGGGTCGCCTAAGCTGAGGAGTCCGGCGTTTCCATCAGGAAGTCTAGCTAAGAGTAAAGATCCACCACCGTCCTGGTATCAAAGTCGCCTGGTGGCAAATCTCCGTCTGATCCACAAGGGCTCCGACTGCCTGTGGTGGTGAAGACCTGGGGCAGACTTGGGCCTGGCTGACCTCGGGATTCCAGGGAACCACAATGGCTTAACCAGCAATTCTCCGAAAAGTCGTGATTATGCTGAGGCCCGCATAACCAGTGAGGACAGGCCCTTCAAGTATCATGTAAGTAATTAAGAAAGTCTACATAAAAGCATTTCTACTTGCGAAATTAGCAGGCTAATATGGAGTAGTAATGAAAACATTATGCCGCCTTGTGTGACCTAGACAAAGCAACATTTGAGCTCTTGACCTGCGTGATTTTAGGTTGTAAAACGTCTAAAGTACCAGAGTAGTAATTTCTGATGCAGGATCTTTATGAAAACTTCAGTGATTCAAATTATGTTCTGTTTTAGTACAACCACACCTGTGATGAAGATTACGTAATAAAAACTGGAAAAGACAACACGGACAAGTGAGAACGACCATGTGATGAAATTATAAAGGGTCATATCAGAAATTTAGTTTCTTTAAGCTTAGCTCTAATTCAAAAATGGGCCAATATGACGCATCTCCCATGGTGGAGGGATAACTATTCTAGCGACATTACGAATAGTGGTGATGGCACTCTACAAAAACCAGGCTTGAAGAAAGATGATAATCTGAAGCAATTCCAGTCATTTACCTGTAGGTGAGCGTATGTTCTGATGTTGTTTACAAGCTAATAGGGTACTGCTATTTTCATAGGTTCATATGGTCACATAGGATCTTGTTTTTGCTAACTAAAAGTATTTATCAAAAGTTCCCGCAAAGTTCAAATTAAGCTTTAAAGTTTCGGGTTGGTCATTCTCAGAGGAATGCGACTTCAATCGAGCATAGTTAGAAGTGACTGAATGCGTATCTCTGCTGTACAATGATTTCTGGTCGCCCATCGATGTATCATGTCAGTCCTGCCATCTTCATGGACAAGTCTGTTATCAACTTTGTCGACCACGGAGTGATGGAAGGTTCTTTGAGCCCGGGGTGCTGGATTGAACCAAAGATCAGTTGTATGTTGCAGGAGACCTCTAAGTACAGCGCTAAGCGCTTCCTACTTCTAAGATGTCCATGGATGGGAATTTTTTGACAAGTATGTAAAAAGGCAAACTTGCTCAGAACGGAGTTAACAGAAGAGGCATTCAACCTCGATAAAGACACGTTGTTTCCTCCGTTAAATCACCTACCATACCGAGCAAAAATCACTTGCGGTGTTATATACGTGAAAAATTTTATGGAAATACTTGTTTCCAAGGAGTCCCTAAAAATTTCAAACTAAAGAAGTTATTTTGGCAGTTTTATATATTTTATGAATGGATATTTAATAGTCCGGACTCAAAGCCTAATTTAGCAGAAAAGACCCTTTCAACTACCGGCACCGCTGTTCGTCATCGGGAGTGTTGAGTGCTGCAATCTCTTCATTCGGCCATATAGCGTTCGAGCATTTACTAAGAAGGTTTTCTTGGATCGAGCTGTTCGAAAAGAGCAGTTTTTTTTTTTTGTTCACGATTCTTCGAAGAAGGCTGGCAAGCCGTTTTATGGTTCTCCTATTGCTCACTTGTAACACGGTGAAACACGTTACGTAATGGACGTCTTCCTGCATTTGTCGTTGGTCTCATCAAGTCTCCAGTTTCAACACGGCGTGCACGGCAACGACCCTATCTTTAATTGTGGGTGTAGCTCGTAATATTGAATTCCTTCTGTCATCTGCTTGATCCGAGATGACCTCAGGGTTGCCCTCACCAGTCTACGTTTAATAACGTTGACGCGTTGAGCGATCATTCATTCTGCTAGCGTAACATTTAGCTTTCTTCAAATAGGTTATGACAAACAGATTCACAGCGTCGAAAGTGTTGGCACGGAGTACAGGGTTTTCCTTATCTTACCCACATTCTCGACACTCATGTCAACTCTTGCAAGCCGGTCACTCTTATTTCCCCAACTCTTGAACTACGTTCTTCATCGTGTTGACTTTTCGATCCAGATACACTACTGTCTACTACTTGCTGTTGGAAAAGCCATGTCAACAAAGCAGAGGATGGTCCAATGTCCATCAGTAATCCCTCTCACTTGTTTCTTTCCAGATTTCGTACAATATTCTGGAGGGTGGCTGAAAATTACCTTGGCTAGATGGTTTACGTGTTTGCTATCCAGCTTCAGGCTGTTCCTGCGTCAGGTGATTGGCAGACTCATTTGGAAGTTAATAAAAATTGGGCAAAACGGTCTTTCATACTCTCGCTGCACTTCTTTAAGTTTCTCTATCGTACCGATGTGGTTTATCGTAGTGAATCTTTTCCAAGCCATGCTCGCTCATATAAATATTTTTGTTCAGAGCTATGTCAATCTTGTTATTAATGGCTTTAGTAATGAGTCTGTAGTCGGCAGAGAGCAGCCTAATTGGCCTATGGTTACCGATCTCGAGTAGGTCTCCGTTATTGCGCAACAACACATTTTTGCTTATCTTCCCTTGATTAGGAACTTTAAATCTGAAAAGTGACGTGTAGGAGACGGAGTCAGGGGAGTGATTAGTGATGCAACTGAGAAAGAATCAAGGTACTGGTTTGAACTCTGTACAACGTAATCTTCCATTCCATGCTTGGACGCCGTAGCTAGGTTTTTTTTGATGTTTTCTTGATCTAGTATTGGCGTTGCAATCGCCAGTGTTGACGTTGAACAAGATATTGTCTTCTCTGCAGGAATTCTTTAAGCACGTATAGAATGCTTCGAAGCCGTCTTGGTCATGTAGGACGATACGATAAATATTCTAACGAACGGATTTGGTCAACATATCTTCAGTCGAAAGCGTTCTACTTTTGTTTTCACTTTTTCGCAAGAGTGAACGTTCGTGGTCAAATTCATCTTAACAAGGACGCCAATGCTGCCGACTTCTATGTTGTGACATGACTTGGTTTTAATCTATAAGCCAGGGTAACCTGAAGAATACAATATGCACATACGCGCGCATAAAAGCTTATGTATGCATAAACATGTCTACATGAACACAGAATGTATATGTCAAATTAGCTTAGCACAAAGAAGGAGCCTTCTCTCTAATCCACCTATGCCAAGAAAAGGGTCGTATCTCATTGGTGACTCACTCCAAGGGACCCACTCAATATAAGAATAATCTAACCTTACAACCACCTATGGAAATCCCTTAGAATTTTTCACACTACAAAACAAATCTTTATTCTTTACAAAAATGACATTCATTGTGTAAAGGAACTATAAGGAACATCTAATACATATTTGTTTCACGCAGTCATGACACGAAATCAGTGCTCAGACCATCCATCTCGTTGAGAAAACTACGTGAAATGACTCATGTTAGTCGTGCAGAATGGAGTTCTACTTCACTACAAGATTTTTTTCATGTCGTTCTATCTACATTACGACTCCCATGCGACGATCAACGGAATTCAAACAATGACATTCAAAATGAACGACGATTCGTACGACACCACAGCTGATCTCAACAAAGGATACAGATATGAAAATAATGAAATGGTGGTAAGTACGTGAATGGGTAATGTAATCTCTTATTTCCTAAATGTTCAGACGGAGGTCCCTCACATGAACGATCTCGAGCCGGCTAGTCGCGAGGCTACGTGGCGCGTCTTCAGGTGGCGGATAGGGGGTTAATCTCAGACAAAATCAACCATATATTTCCCTGAGACGCAGGTGGATCCAGCGGGTGGATTCCCTGTTTCTGCTGCGCCGATTTGGCACATACTCTGTATTTACGAGGCGTATTTATTCACCCGTGTGTGGGTGCGTTCAAGTTTATGCAGATTGTATTCTACGAGTCAATTCGGCAAAAAGCCTGATATCAAGTGACAGGGGAAATATATGGGAGGCGGTTAGGAGTCGCCTCCAACAAACAAGCTTCATTTTGGGAGAGCCTTGCAAACTACCCGTGAGCATATCCAGCCTCCACGTTCAGATCCCAGCAAGCTATACGTGGTATCAAAAGCTAAAAACCAGAAAAGAAGCGGGCCTCATTCTCCTGACCTCTAAAGAGCCCCCCAATTCGGCAGTGTTGGGTAGGATGAGTACGGAAAGGCTGCTAAAATCTCAGGCCCAACGGAAGCTGCCTTAATTACGAAGAACTAAGGTGACGATCTGTATCTACAACGCACGTACACTTGCATGCGAGTCCTCGATAGAAGATTTGGCCATGCAAGCGAGAAGGATAAGATAGAATATCACCGACCTGGCCAAGACGAGACGATGCCACCCATTCAAAGCCGTCTATGACACCGGAGAAGAACTGTTCCTCGGAACATGCGACAGTAGAGGAGTCGGCGGCGTCGGCACCCTCGCCAACACGAGTTTGTCCATTAACATCGATCTATTCAAACAACTAACAGGCCCCATCGAATTTTTATGATTAAAAAGATGTGGATCAATCCGGCTTTGACAATCCTCGTCGTTTACATGCCGACATCAAACTCTGACGAAGAAGAAGTCGAAGCGTTCTATTTGGACTTGAAGAAGTTCTACCTAGAGGACCACACATTCTTCAAGTTCATCATCGGAGATTTTAACGTCAGGACTGGAACAAGAAGAACGTCTGAAGAACGTCACATTGCGACCCTAGAATGGAATGAAAGGGTGGTCGGCTCTCTGAGTTTATCATTACGACCAAGACCATCCATGGCAACTCGCAATTCCAGAAGCACCACCCTCAACGCTGGACGTGGAGACTTCCAGAAGAGAGTGTCATAACGAAATAGACCACATCATAGTAAACCAAAGATTTTGCCTAACCAATGTTGCTGTTGTCTCAAAATTCTACACTGGATCAGACCTCCTTTGTGCAAGATTTCATTTTTCGCAGAAAGGGGAAAAAGCCGCTAAATTCAAAAACCGAAGTCCCAGAACCACCGCAAACTGGGACTTATTCAATTCATTAGTCGGGTGTTGGGAAGATGCCGTTGTCGATAACATCGACGAAGAATACGATCGGCTCATCCAACATCTTCACGTTAGCGCTATGAAAGCTGAGAGTTCGAAAGTTACCAAGAGACGTCTGTCTCCAGAAACACTCGAGCTGATACGCCAGCGTGGAATCGCACGAGCTGCAGGCAACAGCGAACTCACGTCCGAATTTGCAAAACAACGCAGACAGGCGTTGAAGGAAGACCATAAGGAGAGAAGAGCAGCAGTAATGGTCGAAGTTGCGGAGGGTGGGAAAAGTATTCGCAAAGTTCACCGAAGCTTCGCCAATTGCATGACCAAGATGATTGAACTCCAACGTCTAGGAGGAACAGTTACAGCGTACAGAAAGGCAATGGAGAAAATCATTCACGAATACTACTCAGATCTGTTCGATAGCCACGTCCATCTTCCGTCGTACGAAAGAAAGGAGGATGGACGTGTTGTTCCATCGGTTCTCCTTTCCTAGATCCGACATGCTATTTCGTCGGTGAAAAGTCGAACAGTACCAAGTCGGTACAAGATAAGATCTGACCACCTGAGGAACCTTCCGCCAGTCCTCGTAAATACACTGGCTCGACTTTTCATACGCTACCTGTTTGAATGCAAGGTCCCTAATCAATGGAAGACAACCAAGACCGTGCTAATGTTTAAGAAAGGTGACCTACACTATACTGGCAACTGTCGTCCAATCTGCTTGCTCTCTGTCGTCTACAAACTTTTCACTCGAGTCATCCTAAACAGGATTGACAGAACACTGGACGAAGGACAGCCATGTGAGCAAGCATGGTTTCGAAAAGGATTTAGTACGATGGACCATATCTACACGATAACAAGGCTCATTGAAGTATTGCGAGAGTACAAAATACCGATCTGTCTCATTTCACCGATTTACAGAAGACCTTTGACTCAATTGAGATACAAGCAGTCATGGAAGCCCTTGATAGCCAAGGAGTCCCTACTCAGTATATAAAGATTCTTCGTGAGCTGTACAAAAATTTTACAACCAAAATAACAACATTCTATAACAATATTAACATCGACGTTAAAAGAGTGGTTAGGCAAGGCGACACCATTTCGCTGAAATTATCCACCACCACCCTCAAGAACGTCATGCGATCATTGGAATGGGACAACATGGGAGTTTAAATCGATGGTCGGCAATAACACCATGTTCGTTTTGCTGATGACATCGTCTTTATCATACCAAATATTAGTCAAGCGGAACGAATGTTGGCCGACTTTGATAAAGCCTGTGGAAAGAATGGTCTTCGATTAAATCTCGTTAAAACGATGTTTATGAGGAACAGATTGGTTTCGTATGCCCCATTCACGCTCAACGGAACGAACGTGTCCGAATGCTCCAGTTATATCTATCTAGGTCGGGAAATCAACATGATGAACGACTCAGCCCCAGAGTTAAGAAGGAAACGAGCGGCTCAGGGAGCTTTCAAGAGCATCGAAGAAGTCGAATAACAAAGAACACCCGACTTCGTACCCACCTTTTCCACTCAACGGTACTTCCTGCGTTAACGTATTTATCACAAACCTGGTCGTTACGTAAACAGGGTGAAAAATCACTCAGCGTTATTGAACGCGCAATCGAAAGGAATCATGCTAGGAGTATCCCGTGTCACGCAAGTAAGTGAAGGGATCCGAAGCTCCGACCTTCGTCAACGATCAAAAATCAAAGATGGCGTTGTTTACGCCAAACAGTCGAAGATAAGGTGAGCCGGACACGTAATGCGTATGAACGACAACCGGTGGACAAGAGGCGTTTATAACTTGATTGCTAGGGATGTCAAACGTACTGCAAGAAAGCCACAAACCTGGTGGTCAGAGTTCTTATCGAGAAGCCTGGAAGAAAGATATGATGCTCGACGAGTCCCTAAAGCGAGCAGAATCCACTGGGCTACTCTTGCACGCGACAGGGAAAAATGGAAGATTTACTGGCGCCCGCTCAAGCACTCGATGATCAACGGGATTACAGATGATACAGGTGTGACAGGTGAAATGGTCCGACTGGAACGATATCACTTCAGATTTTAGGTTACTATTCCGATCCGTACCGTCATTCTTTTCTTAAGAGACCAGGTTTGCAAAGGCCTTAGGATGCCTTGGGTGTCATACATAGTTCATAAGCTTTCTTTTGTGGTCGTAAATTCAAAACCATCTCTGAAAAGCATAAAACATTCTTCCTTAAGTTAAAAAGTGCAAGTTTTGATGAGTACTCAAAAACGAACCAATGGAGTTGGCTTAACACTATACAAGCGCTTACCGTAGATCAGTTGATTTACTCTCTTATTTGATTGTGTTACCTTATAATATTACCAACTTGCAGATAGTACAAATCGAAGTTAAGGTGAGCGCATGACAATTTACCATGAAACCTGAGAACAGCTGTTGCTTTCAGGACTACTTCCCGTCGTGGCCATGTGGCAAACATCACCAGTACACACCGTACGCTAAAGGATGCTCGAAGATTGATTGCACACTTTCTCAGTTCTGGTGCAACACTTGTTGTAACGGTAACATTCTTATGTCCTGAAAACCGACTTTCATTAAACGTCTGCAAAAAAATTAATGTTTTTCTAAACTATTGAACCGACACGAGGCTGGTATAAAAGATTTTTTATTCCGTTAGCGTTTGGTGGGGTGTTCTCTTTATCGAAAACCGAGTCGATGGTCTCAAGCTGATAGCTGTGGCGACATTCGTGTTCGTTTTCGCAACGAATCGAACCCACTGGAGGGAACACCACCCCTGATGGGGAACTTCACTGGAACAGCAGATCATATTGGATGACAAATAATCAATAGCCATGTGTGTAAAAGGGAACCTCCGAGTAAGGATCCCCATCCGAGCGGTGCTCTCCCCATTGGATTCGATTCGATGCGACTATGAACACCCACGTCGTCACGACGGCTAACTGTGGCCCATCGTGCCAACTCGGCTCTGAAGAAAGAGAACCAGCGAAAAAGTTAGCCGAGTAAAGGTTTTTATTTAAACCTCGTGTCATCTCAGTCACATAGAAGATTATTGTTATCACTATTAGTTGCTTGAGCCGCTAAGATTATTTGGCTTTGTGGGCTTTTCGTCCCTTTACCGAGGAGGGATTGATCGAGGAAGACGTTTGTATTTATTACTTTCCTTCATGATCATCGTTTCATGGAGGAATGCAAGAATATCCAATCTTCCACTACCACCGCTTAGATATAGTTCTAACTTAGCATTATCTTTTGTCAACTGTTAAAGAAATCATTGTAGTGAAGTGAGGGTGTGAAATCTAATGCGACATCTTTATTTCTTGCTAAAACACGAGTTTTTTGCTCATTACGACATATGAGCTGCTGCATGAAGGTTGTCGTCTTCCTAATGAATGCCAGTGAATTCTGGTCTTGTGGATTCTCCCGTGACTCCTGGGATAGCCCGGCTAGAGCATTTCCATTTCGATTTTATGGATTAAACTGTCCCTATATAAGTGTTCTACTCTGCTACAAATTTTCCTACCCCAAAGGGAAGACAAGCCTCTTGCGCCTATGGAGGTTTCGAACATATGCCGTCTTTGTGATTAACGGCATCACTACCACTGTTCCAACCGCCTCCTTAAACCTATAGTATGCTGGCAAAAGCGAACTGTTAACAGCAGACTTTATTTCGCTCGATAGAGCTAAATTTTAGAAAATGTGGCATCGTAAACTAATTCAACATAATGTACTAAGCAGTCAACACTGACGCAGTGAATACCAAACCGCCGAAGACTAATTTCGAAACATTGTTAGAGATCGAGCCACATTCTTAGTATAAATGCTTAAGGTTCGCATTACAAGAACACTGTCTTCATGCCTCCTGGAATAATTCCATTGCGCTGTCTCCCGGGTGAGTTCCATTGACTGATGTACAGTGGCAATTTAAGGTTATAAGAAGGCAAGCAGAAACCCAATGAAATAGGTTTTCATGTTTACCATGCTAACCTCTTCATTGCTTCAAAACCACCACTAGAGAAAAATCGCATGTGAAGAAATGTCCTTAGATATGACCTTGTTGTTTTGAGGTCAGAAGATACTGCTCCCATTTGCTGGTTTTCTCTCTCCACCACATTTTCTCTGGTCGCCTCATGAAGTTCGTGAAAATACAGTAGGTTTGCATCCAGAAGTCGAAAAACATGAGCCGGCGATATTCGACATAGAACCATTAACAGGATCAACGATTAAAGGAAGGTTCCGAATGCAGCTCTCCATTCCAATCTACACCAATCCATTTTACACGTAAGTTCAATATTTTAAGGAACATTCGAGTGTTCCACCTCACAAATATTGTCCTTGCTTTCTCTTACAATCCTTTATTGCACCAACACAAAAATGTTTCCTTACATCTCTCCTCTTCTCCACATCTCGCTATCACATACTGTGCATTCATGCGAGTCCTCATGTGTGATAATGACCACAAAAACTGCACATGAAAAAAGAATAATAGCATTGTGTCCAACGGCTAAGGGGTATTTGTTAGGGTCAATAAAAAGATTAGGCTGTACTCTTGGCCTTTTTGTCTGTTCTTCCATGATTTTTGGTTTTTACGCAGCTGTAATGACAAACAACCTTTGTACAATGGAGTACACCACAGAGAAAGCTGTCGCATTACCTCAAAAATCTGGATTTGCCATGTTGTGAAAGGTTTCCCTTAAAGCTCCAAGCGGCACTCACTGATTTATTTTTTTAATCGTTAGTGGTGAAAGCGACCGTGAAAACCTGTGCAGAAGAAGGCATAAAGGTCTCGGCGTTAATCAATCCCAGTGGAATGTACTGCTCATTCGATTTTTAAGCCGTCTTTAGAGATGATTCAAAGCCTTTTTGCCCTATGCAATTACTTAGGTGGCCTACCGCTATATAAAGTCATATAAAGTCAGCACTGCTATCGTTCCAAACAAGCCTGATACCAATTTCCCGACTCCGCGGTCATGGAAGGCTCGAGAAGCCAGAGGTGCACGATCGAACACCAAAGACCACATGTGTATTACCGGGCACTTCTGACCACTGCACAATACGCGCTCCCAGTATCAGCAGATGTTTTACAATTTTTGGTTTCAAACTCACAGTTTTTTCTGTACTCCTTTGAATCCTGGGGATACATTTAGATGGAGATGCATTCATGATTTCCATGCTCTTTATTAAGCCAAAAATCGTATACGAACCAGTTATACATGAGAGTTTGTTGATATAAAAGCAATATTACGGTTTAAACACACCAGTGGTAAAAGTTGACGGAATACCATGACAAAATCTACACACGAGGTCCTCTGGAATTTTATGTCACGAATGCTTGAACAGAAATTCGCGCTGTGCTTCACTTATCAACGCTTCATTGACCTTGAGATCTCCTTTCTATACAGCCTGTTCCTTCTACACCTTTTAGTTCGCCCACAGTGGTCCAGGGTTTTTTTTGGTATTATGTGAAGAACAAGAAGCCTCTGTGACTTCTGCTTCAATCTTTGTTACAAGTAATATTTGTTGTTCAGTAAATGATTCTCGAGATGTGATGCGCTTAACAGGGTCTGGGGAAGTTTCCCAATTTTGCTGCGCAACTACGAAGAGAGCTTGGAAATTCAATTGCTAACTATTGGTAAACCATGGATGGGCTCCATGTTTTCAAAAGTCGGTAGAATCCTTCCGAACCTGCATGATGATGAATGCAAAATTCATGCATGTCAGTTCTTCAGAGAAATCTTCAGTGGAAAAATAGAGACAGAATAATACTCCTTAACAAAACAAGGCTAATGTGAGTGAGGTGGTCAGCATTCCTTTTTTTTTGGTCGTTTCTTTTACCAGAGGATGGTTCTTTGTTATACTTCGGTAGCCCCTTCAAACAGAATATATAAAGACCAACTTTTGGAAGCGTTTATTCGTCGAACCATGGTTTCTGCTGCTGGTAAGGATCAGATGTAAGGAGAATATCACAGACAAGGAGTCTTCTAGGATGTCGTTGTGGCCGCAGAGTTTCGCAAAACCTCGTAGCGACTAATTGGCTTCGAAGTGATAGAACAGCACAAAGAATATTTCTGAGAGGAAGAATATGGATGAATACTAAGAGCGCATAAAATTTGGCATGACTCGTTTTCGATTAACGGCCCGTAGGGTAAAGAACTACGCCTCAGTTAGATGTAAGAGCCCCAGAAAAGACATAGGACTCTACATGTTAAATGGCTGGTAAAGTTGGATGTATATGTCAAAATTTTAACAAGAGAACACTCACCACTTAAAGTGATTCTTTGCCCAACATCTCCTGATTTCGATGACTCCTGGAGTTAACAACTATCCTGCGTATTCAATCTGTAATCCTGTGATCCACATTGAAGTCCAATGGATATCGAAAACATTGCTGGTTATACCCCGATATATTTGATGTATTGTTGTGCGAAATGATTGCAGGGAAACGCGGCAACTTGTCAATTCGTTCATTCCATCGTTTTGGGTTGGCATCGATGTTGTAATACGCGACTACGCTCACGACTACATCTACTTCAACACGAATGAACTTCCACGAATTGTTCTCGGAGTAGGACTTGGTCTAGTACTCGTTCCTTCAATCGCATCCCTTTCATGGATTTTTACTGTGATCAAACGAAAAAGAATGAACGATTCATATAGTTTGAAAATCAATAGCAGAAATAATATATGATCACATGACTAATAAACATCTACACACTATTTTTTCAGTGTTTGAAAAAACAAGCAGAACAGTAAATATTAAGCTGATGGAAGTAGATATCTCCTTAGGTATACAGACACAGTGAAATTTCGTTGTTGTTGTTGTTGTTGTTGTTGTTGTTGTTGTTGTTGTTGTTGTTGTTGTTGTTGTTGTTGTTGTTGTTGTAGTGTTGGTTCCGCCCCATGGATCGTTTTATTTCGCAATAATACGGCAGATATCTGAAACATACTCAATTAAACCGTTTATATACATTATATTAAGACGACAAGTACGCAGTAAAGTTCGGAAAGGAATCCACAGTAAATTACGCAGTAAGGTGGTTTAGTGGATAAAAAGTAGTACATGAGCTGTGTTGCCCTAACAATAACGTGGTGGTTAGTGCACCAGATTTATGAGGTATCTAGGATAAATACAAACACGGCTTATACGAGTAGATGACTCAACAATTTAGGTCCGTTTCAAAATGTTCTCGATGAGCAAACACGCGATTGTTAGTTCATTCTTTACTGAAGCAAACGACATTTCAGCGGATTTCACCCTCTTCAGAGCCTGGAAAGGTCAAGTTGACTGCAATCTTCCCAGTTGAACACCTCTGTAACCAAAACGGAAGAGACACGAAACCAATATTTCAATCGTATTGGATGCAAAGTTGTTTGTTCACATCACCGCTTTCTGTTAGTCTTCCAGTGATGGAGACCAATCGCAGAGAGTCCGCATGAATGGGATGTAGGCCCTCCTCACATTAAAATATCAGTCATAAATACTGTGTGAGATCGCGTGTGATAACGAGGCATTCTTCGCTGCAGCTCACTTTTGGACAATCGAAGTTTCTTTTATGATATAAAGAAGTTAGGTGATGTAGACGGTGCGACCAGTATCCAAGTAAGTGCTGTGACGCTAGTTGTGCCTAAGAGGGACAGCGAATGTGGCAGGGTCGAGCAATCAGGCGCTGCCATCGGTGCCGATGTTATGTGTAGGTATGGATGAAAGAAAGCACGCACTTCTTGTGTCGACTAATTTGAAACATAACAGATTATATGACACAATTAAATACTGAGGGAAATGCATACACTATATAAGAAACGAAGACCCAATTTAAAAAAAATCTAATGGCACGTATACTCTACTTTTCACTTTAATCTGTTCTTTTCACGGCTTCTTTTTCATCCTTCCCTGCAGATTCTCGCTTTTTACACCTACCTCTGGATGTGCACACCTACAAATTCCAAATAGGACCATGTTATTTTGCGTCAAAGTGTCAAGGTTGTCACCTGAAAAAAATGGGATTCGAATTATTACATTCTTTGAAAGGTTGGTAAACTAATCGCATGATTCGCTGCCGTCACAGTAATCGCTGCAGCCTTGCAAGAATTTAAGTCGCAAGGCAGCAGACTTCCATCAGATCCACAAAGGGTGACAACTACCTTTGGTAGCAACCTGAAGACGACCTATCAGTGTTATTCCCATTTTCGGACGAAAATCACGTTCCACTGGAAATGTGATTCACTATCACTGAGAAGCGAATTATGCAGTTGGTGAAGTTGTAGCTGAGTCCACACCCGAACCCGACTACGCTTAGTGGTGAGCGTTACGACACAACGAAACTAATGGAAACAATGCTGGCACGTCATAACACATGTGAACACAGACCATCTAAGTGTCTAAGTAAGCAAAATATCTATCACCACTAGGACGATAAATTGATGACGCATTCGGTTTGAGACGTCTAAGAATATCGAATAGTGGCAATACATTACAACATTGTTAACAACAACAGTAGAACTTTGTGTTAGAGCAACATCTCAAGTGGAACGCTGGCATGTGACAGCAGCTAGTCGACTCCGTTAACTGCTGTGATGTAGGAATTGCGGGCAACTGGGGTCAATCGATCAGTCGAAGAGGTCGGATGGCCTACCTCTGTGTTTGGGAGACTCACGAGCATAGGCCACGGACAGTCAAGCAAAAACGATATAGTAGATGGCTATTATGAGGGTTTTGCAGATTTCCTAGTTCACGAATGTTAAGAAGTTCACCAACATGTAAATGTTCCGTTATCATCATTACTCGTTTAGAGTCCAACCAGTTAGGGTGTGACAAGAATTCGCAGATTTTAACTCTCCGTCGTGCGGAGATCGCTTTCCTCATTTCCATATTCACTCCTCGTTCGTACACTCACTATGCACTCATATCTATCAGCTGGCTCATGATTAATTAGCAAGAAACGAGACAGAAGGAATTTGCTACACAGCTTATTTATCCGTTGATGATGTGAAGCTGCATCATTTATTCTTTTTGTCTAGTGTTTTCATTACAAAACGATTTATCAATTGCAGTCTATGGAGAAGAACTTTAGTAAATTGGGGCCGGTGGTTCAGAATAGAGCATTCACACCTATGGATGTCTTTAAGGCAATACAGTAACTTTGTAATTAAAAATTAAACTTTTCCGGAATTATGTTCTAATTTCGATGTGATGTACATTGTGCATATGACGACTGCATCATCCACACAATATTTGTGTCAAAAGGAATTTGGCAACTAAAGTTGTTGGTCTCTTTTTGTTTCCTCCTACCTCCCGCGCTACCTATAGATCAGTGAGAGTATGCTCAAATCTCTAGGTAACAATAATTGTGTCCAGCAGTGTGCTGGTACTCTGTTATTCACATTGTTGGGCTATGATCTGAGGACAAAAATTACACAAGTTCAAAGCAAAGGTGAGGTGGAGCAGGAGGTGGGCTAGGGTATTTACGATCTCTCGCCCTCTGACCCAGGCTTGATGGGCGGTGCCTCTGCCGCTGCGTGCCCAACAGATTCGTGTCATCCTTCGTCATGAATGGTATATTCATTTTTACAGCACTTATTATTGCATCCGCTATTCATGCTAAGGAGCTCCCCGAAAAATTCTACGGAAATTTCGATCTCGATCATTCTGAGAACTTCGACGAGTATCTTGAGGCTAAAGGTGAGTTTCCAAAAGATCACTTTAGTTGATATAATTCACCCTAGATTTAACTTGCTTGCATTAACATTGCAACGATAATTCCGAGGACCAGCTTTCTATTAAACTCTGTATTGTTTAATTACTCAGTGTTTTATTCTTAAGCAGATACCAGCTGTCAATAACAAGATCTTTTCTATGAAGGCTAATAATGTTTCGGCAAAGTCTAATTGGCACGCAATTCACTCAGCTGAACACTTCCATAATCCAGGCATAAAAAACCCTCAACACCCAAATTCTAGTGGCATAAGAAACTAGATTTCTATAAACATTTACCGACTTGTTCTTTGTAAGCCTTTCAGTCACTTTTGAAGACAGAGTCCTACATGAGTGGGAATATGCCTGGCTTTGCTTAAAAAATCGCGCTAATATGGCGCGAGGTCACGCCTGATCACATGACACTTATTGCAGCTTATTTTTTGGATATTTGGGATCTACCCATGATGCATTGAGAGTTTTCAGCGCTAAAGTTTTAGATTCCTATACAAGGGATGATGACTTCCACTTCTACACATTCTTCGTTAAGCGTTTTTTTTAAACTTTAAGTTTCCTATAGAGCTCCCCTTTCATACGAGCTCAAAGAGGTCCAGTCATTTCGATAACGCATTCGTCGCAGCATGCTTTACAAGGAATCACATACGCCGTTCCGAATTCATGCAGTTATCGTCTCTACTGTGATGACAAATTGTGAATTTCATCGTTGTGCACAAAGAGTCATATAAGCGGTTGTGAACTGTTGACGATGAGTGTATAGTTGTATTTCAGTCATTGATACCAATATCTCTAGGCCGACCTTTATTAAGCATCGCTTTATAGCTGTGGTTAATTCGTTGGAGACAAAGAGTCGATTAATCAGCAACTTTTTTCTTTTGCAAGACTTGGCGTTTGGAGGCGTGGTTTTCTTCCAACGCTGAAGAGCTAGCGTTTCATTGCCATTGGAAATCGCTATTTGCCGTGTCAAGTTGAGTGATTCCTCCTTTTCATCTCCAGCCCTACACAGGTTAGCAGCAGCTCAAAACATATTCCTCGTAGGGTACCACTTTGTGAATGAATTCGTGAATTCATACGACATCCATTTATCGAACTTTCTCAGCTTCCAAGTCTTTGTTTAGATGGCCCGAAATAGTTGAGATGCCTAAAATGAGTTTAGTTACTGGACGACGAACACTTGTGCCTGTCTTTGCTCTCTCTCCAAAGCCTTCAGTTCGTCATCATTAGTTACAGAAGAATTTAAGTGAAATTCCCCATCTTCCAGGTTGTATTCGATGCTACGAAATTTCCCAAAGCACAGTCGCATGGGTGCATTCGTCAAGATTTCGGCCTCAGACCTCATCGTTGCTTCGTGTGTTTTGCGCTGTACTACTTCTTAGTGCTTGCCGAAATTGCGGCTCTGACATCCGAAATTCTGAAAGGAATTAGAACTTTTTAAAAATTTATCGAAATCACAATTTATGTTATGAAAAGTGTACGAAGTGCGCTTTCAACTGATAATGGCGGAGCAAAATTCGAAGAGAAATTATCACAAAATATATGCAACAAAACCAAAATGACGAATTGTTAGTTAATGAAGCGTTGATCATCCTTGAGAGATGCGCCATGCACTCGACTTCGTTAAGCATGGTTTGGAGGCGATTGAATGCCCTATCTGGCTTACACAATGGCTCACGGTGACCTATCGATGTATGGATCCAATGCTGCTATCCTCCCAGACATGTGTGGTACCATTTTGCAGACCCCGGAGGGATGGAAGGCTTAGTGGGCAGTGGCGTCGGGATCGATCCAATGTGTGCGTCGCAGGGCGCCTCCAACCACTGCCCCACACGCGCCCTTTAGTAATTAACAGTTGATGATAAATAGTAGTGTCAATAATGACCAGATATATGTTCTCACTTTCTTTAGCAATGTAAATTTTTCTTCACCTATGTTTTTGAGGAAACCTCCCAATTTATCATTCCTGTACAGAGTGCCGCGGTTTCGCATTCGTCTTCTGAGCATTCCACTCCTCAGTAATGGCTGACGCTTCGTCGATCTCCCCTTCCTCAGAGTCAACTTGTCAGGACAAGTAGGGATTTCGAGTGGCTACGAAATCTTAGCTCCTCACATATTACCTTTAAGTTCGGCGTTTAGTTTTAAGTTGTATATACGATCTCGTGTAAATCGCGCAGGGCTTAGCGCATTGGCGAAAGGTTAGATCACTGCTCATCTATATAAAACAACATTTAGTTGGTAAATTTAAAGTTATTTTAGCTACTTTACTAAGCGTGCATAGGTCACAGAGATATAGCGGAGAAGATTTCGAAGTAAAGGTCACTAATCTCGCACAGAGATCCAAAATATCATCGCGTACGAGTCCTGAAGCGTTCGGAAGAATTTGGAGAAATCCAGAAATGAACCTCAAGGAGTAGAGCATTGTGGCCACGTGTGAGCTCTCACCATACCTTAGGCTGATTCTGTGACCTGAACCAGACACATTCCTCGCCCCTGTGAGAATCTGTGCGGCTATTTTCCACCAGATATTTAGAAGACTTACAAAGAACAAAACTATGATTGTTTAAAGGAGGCTACTTATCATGCGAATGAAAATTTATGCATTAATTTTCTATCTGCTGAAGGTGTTAAAGTGTTTGAAAAGACGGATTGCGTGCCAATTTCACACGTCCACGCTCTGAAGAAGCCGAGGCAGCCGAAACGCTAGCCAGTATGGAATAAATTTTGTTTTTTGACAACCTTGTGCCTTCTCAACAATAAAACATTGACTTGCAGTAGTTGACATCTATGTCCTCTAGGTAAGAAAGTATTTGCACACTGCCTGTATGTGGCTGATTGAGAAGCTCATTACCATGGAATTTTTTTCCTTGCAACTTGGTAGCTCTCACGGGTTCTCCTTTTAGGATATGGTTGGTTTACACGTAAACTAGTGACTTTTGCTACGTTCAAGAAGGAGTTCAAAAAGAGTAGCAAACCTGGGAGGTTTGACTACGCAAATCTAACATCGAAGAAGGATGTCTTCTACAAAGACGTTGAGTTGGGGAAGGAGTTCATTGGTGAAGGGATCGACTCCACAAAGCATAAGGTACAACATTTTCTTGTGTTTGCGAAAAGAGAATTGATCACATATGACGTCATGCGCAAACAGCTGACGATAATGTCTGTTGCGGAGTGAGTGAATTGTTACATCTAACCATAAACTGTGAAAAGAAATGCTTTTAGATCACATTTGACCTCGTTGGAGACGTCCTTTTTGAAAAGCACATTCCCACAGAAAGCGGGGAATTCAAGGCGGAGACCTATGAGTATTCTTTCACAACAAAAGACGGAAAGGAATATCTTCTCGTGGTAAGTAAATTTTCTTCTAAGCCTGCCTGTGCAACTAAGAAAAGAGCGGATGCGGCTATTAAAGTAGTGGTTTTGGTAACGAGTCAATCTGTAGACTATTTGCGGCCAATGGATCACGAAAATCACAGCAATACCCAATATCTGACCTTCCCTTTGAACTCAGTAAGACCTCGATGTTTGTGTGCATGTTTTAAATTCTGATGTTATCCTTTCAGAAAATGGAAGCTAATGGTGTTGTCGGGAAACGGTTCTATAAGCGTGTCTGATTGGAATGTTAAATGTGTGTATCAGCAGTAAATGAAATAAAAGTGTCCAGTATCCTTGAATGAATGTTCTTCCAATGAACTAGCGAAAAGAAACACTTACAATACCTAGTGAAAAAGTGACACTAACACCTTCGCGACAGCGTTACCTCTATGGGAATCATTTATTTGGGGATGTTAGGGCAGCTACGAACTATATAAAGGTCAATTTCTTTCCGCTGTTTTATTTTAGTGCGCGGGTTCCCTATATTTCTTGTAATCAGTTGCTATCTTATCTAACGCAGAAGTTCTATCATAAGCTCGTTCAGTGAGAGGTGTCCTCTTGATGATTTCTCCTTCGATAATTTAAAGGCATGGTCATGGTGAATGTTGAGTGTGTCTTCCACCTGGATCGGAGGAAGCTGGACAAGGTAGAGGAGATAACCCCAAGGATGATTGCCAAGAGAACAAATGGATAACAAACCTAAATTACTTACTGTTCATGTTCAATTACACAGTTTATGAACATCCCAATACGTAGCGGAGGCCACATACTTTTTAATCACCTGGTGGAAGTGGAGGAGGAGTGTCTCCAAGCACTGACATGCTGAACTCAGAAATGAGACGAAGAGCACCGTTAAAAGCACGTTGCGCCTGAATAAATTCCTCTCGCTTTCCTTATTCTAAATGAGACCCTTCCATTAGCAGCTTCTGTATAATACCTAGAATAAATTTCTAGTAGAGTAATGGAATATCAAAAGGAATCTGTTCCTAACGATCTAAACAGATTTAAGTGCACATGTCATCCCAACCGTTTACCGCCTCATCGTGGCTGGGAGGTGTTCCTGGGTGCCGGACTGCGATGTACAGCAGGGGATTCGTCCTCCCGGCAGGGTCTCCCAAGCTGAGAAGGAGCCCGGCGTTTTCACTAGGAAGCCTAGCTAAGAGTAAACCAATACCAGAGTCCACCACCGTCCTGGAATTAAAAGTCGCATGGTGGCAAATCTCCCTCTGATCCACAAGAGCTGTAACCGCTTGTCGTGGTGACGACCTGGGGCAGACTTTGGCCAGGCTGTCCTCGGGATTCCAGGGAACCACAATGGCTTAGCCAGCAAATCTCC
This sequence comes from Angiostrongylus vasorum, assembly GCA_018806985.1. Taxonomy (NCBI): domain Eukaryota; kingdom Metazoa; phylum Nematoda; class Chromadorea; order Rhabditida; family Metastrongylidae; genus Angiostrongylus; species Angiostrongylus vasorum. The sequence goes on along the minus strand of JADANN010000354.1, from coordinate 433,265 downwards.
GAAAAATGGTGATTATGCTGGGGCCCGCACAACTAGTGAGGACGGGCCGTTCAAGTATTAAGTATCAAGTCAGTGCACATCTAGCAGAGAATGAATTAGTTTTTCAAACTCAAACCAACATCAAATGAAAAGGAAACTGTCAAAACCTAGAACATTGCATTTGCAAAAGGGCGAGTGCTTTTTTTCGTACTACAACTAAAAGTGCTGTTTTCGCAGCATATCATTTCCACGAAAAATGTCTTCAGTTATTGTTCACTCGGAGCTTTGGTTGTGGGTCCAATGAAAATTCTACGACATGGAATTGATCCTAAAACAGTACATGAATCATGTAAACTTGGATACTTTGGTGGTCTGCCCTCACCTGTTGTGCGGCCCAGCATAATTTCCATTCCTTTCGGAGTTTCCCCCTGATTTAGCCATTGTAGTTCCCTGGGGTCCCGAGGTCAGCCTACCTGGCCAAATTCTGCCCAGGTCATCAGCACAGGCAGTCGCCTCACTTGTGAATTAGAGGGAGCTTAACCACCATGCGATTAGTTTGATCCCAGGACGGTAGTGGATCCTGGTGTTGGTTTACTCTTAGATAGGCTTCATGATGGAAACGCCGGACTCTTCAGTTCTGGAGGCCCTGTTGGAGGACGAATCCCTCTGTTGTACATCGCAGTCCGATGCGCAGAAACACCTCCCAGCCACGAATAGGCGGTAAGGAATTATGTGAACACGTGTGTAAGTAGATACAGTATGATATCTACTGTGTAATACAATAATACAAAAATTTGATATGACCATAATACATTTGATACATACGATATTGATACCAACCTTATGTAAGCTGACGTATAGAGCAATATATCGACAACTGGGCCTGGGTACAATTCAAAACTGGCTTTTAAAAAATAAACGCATAGAAATGTAAATACACATTTATATACCAGAAAGGCAAATAAGTGATGTAGCCCTTGCTGGTTCTGATGCGCACCAGAGTATGACCCCATGCGATCTCACATATCCACAAACAATTTTCGGTGCTTGTAGCTTTCAACCAATTGTGGCTTCGATGAGTTTATGCAGAAGGACTTCTAGAATGTTCTCCAATGGCTCACATAACAGGAATGTGGAAATCTATAGCAAATCTTGCCAAATTGCGAACTTGTTGATGGCGCCATCGCTTGCAGGCGCTGCGATAAATCATGGTTATCGTATGCAGTGGGCGTATACAAACATAAAGTAGCATACATATCCATTAAAGGATATTTAAAAAGCTTTTTTTTTGTAAGCCCTTCAAAGTCACGACACAAAAAACTGCCGATGATTTTCGAACAACTGGTATCGAACGCACTGTGAACTACAATTTTTTATAAGCAACTCGTTGTTATCTCATTTTCAAACGCTGCGATCATTTGTGGGTATTGCATGGAATGAGTGAACGTCAAAAGTACAAAATGAACACTGTAATATTCTCTACACAGCCTGCATACTTCACAAAAATGGTGATAGCAGGGTAACTCAATGATAGGCAAGTTTTTTTTTAATCACACAGAAAATACTCGTACACCCTCCAACTCCCTCCTAAGAAAAAAAAACAAAAAAAACATGGGATGATGTATAGAAAAGTATATAGCATGTATGGGATAAGAGAAACGTAGGAATTATTTTGAAACGGATAGAAAAAACCAAATTATAGAACGGAAATAACAATGAAAAGGCAGCATTAACATTTTACGGAGCATTAAGGACGGTGAGACCTCTAATGGGGTTACAGTGAATAAGCGGAGATTTATGCGGTGTCATGAATGTGTTAGTTGACGACCACCGTTGATTTCGATAAGGTAAGAAATAGTATTTTTTGCACAGGATCGCACCATGTTCTACTTGTGCAAGACTCCACATTTCACGAAAACGAATGAAAGACGCAAAGTTAAAACGCGAATTCCCAAAACCACCACACGCTGTGCTTTGTTCAGACCATAACTCGACTGTTGAGAGCATGATGTTTTTGAAAAAATCGAGAAGGAATGTCATTGGCAAATTCAACGGCTTCACATTGGCGTTTATGAAAGCTGAGAGTTCAAAGTCATTCAGAGACATCTGTCACCAGAAGCATTCTAGCTGGTACGCTGACGTGGAATCGCGTGAGCCATAAGCAACAACCAACCTCCGCCTGAACTTCCAATACACTGCCGAACGGCAATAAAAGAAGATCTTAAAGAGAGAAGGGCAGCAGTAATGACCGATGCTGCATTGGAAAACCATTCGCATTCCCACTCCGACACCCCGAAAGAAGAGTTATGATTTCCAGAAAGCAATTAGTAAAACCGTCCAGGATCACTGCTCGAATCTATTCGGTAGCCACGTCGTTCTGCCCTCATATGGAATAAAGGAAGATGAATATGTCGTACCACCGGTTTTCCCTTCCGAAATCCGACATACTATTTAGTCAGGGAGAAATCAAACAGTACCAGGTCCGGACAGGATAATACCTGAACATTTGAGGATCCTTCGCCAGTCTGCAGTATCACACCCCCCTGTTCACAAGTTATCTAACAGAATACAGGATTCCTATTAAATGAGTTTCATAAGACAAGAAATACAGTGTTGTTGTACAAAAAGAGAGACCTTTAAAACATCAACAACTATCGCTCATTTGCCTGTTGTCTTTCATCTATAAACTCTTTACTCAAATCATCCTAAACAGGATTTACAAAACACTGCCCGAAGGATAACCATATGAGCAAGCAGGATTTCGAAAGGCATTCAGTACGGTGGACCACATAGACTCAGTGAAGTGTTGCGAGAGTACTAGAGACCGCTCTGTCCGACTCCACCCCTATTGACTTAATGGAAGCTTCTAACTCACTTGAAATAGTAACAGTCACGGAAGCCCTGGACCATCCAGGGCATCTCTTCTCAGTATACAAAGATTCTTTGTGAGCCGGTATAAAATTTTCAAAACAAAAAATATCACCATTATACCATTCTGCAACGATTTTAACATTGACATAAAAAAGGAGGCTTGGGAGAGTTGATAACATTTCGCTGAAATTTATTTACTTCCTCTCTCCAGAACATCTTGGAAAGATTATAATGGTACAACATGAGAGTGAAAAATCGAAGGCAGCAGCTCCACTATCTTTGCTGTTGACATTGTTCTTACAAAACTAAGCATTAGCTAAGGAAAACGAACGCTGACCGATTTCGAGAGCACTTTTGCGAAAATTGGTCTTCGACAAAATCTTACAAAAACGATGTCCATGAAGGACGGATTTACTTCGTATTCCTTATTCAGACTCAGCGGAATGGATACCTCCCAGTGTTTCGGCCGTGTTTAACTAGGCAAAGAAACCGACATGATGAACGACCTTGCTCCAGAGTTCAGCAGGGAGGAAGCGAGTAGCTTTGAGAGCTTCCAAGATCATCGAGGATGTAGTGATGAGAACAAAGAACACCTGATTCTGTTCTCACCTTTTCGACTCCACGATTCTTCCTGGCATAATGTATGCGTAGGAATCCTGGCTGCTGTGAATGCAGAATGAAAATCACTTGGCGTTATAGAGGGCGTAACCGAAAGGAAGAAAGCTAAGGATCTCGTTTATCACGCAATTGAGGTAGAAAAAACCGAAGCTGTGACGTAAGTCAACGGTCACCAATCAAAAACGTCATTTTAAATGGGAAAATTTATTCTATTTTGATCGGTCTTCTCATCTACTGTATGGATCGCAGCACTTCTCACATACAATTCGTTTCCTCGCATCCATCGTCTTCCAAGTTTACACGTGTGGGTTCGCTTGCTGCTTGAGAATTTTCATTTCATCTTGAATGTTCTAGAATGCTGGTCGAGAAATTCTCCCTTGAGTCCTGAGATAGCCGGGCTGGAACATTCCCAATTGGATTGCGGAGGGTGATTTTTCCCGGACAAGAGCTGTAACAATTTCCCGACCAGGAGTGATGAGAGGCTTGGTTGGCCCGGAGCGGAATCGATTATGCTCATGATAACGAAGATCACTGCCACTGTGCTATCTTTCTATGAAATGAGAAATTGGTAAAGATAAGGTAGGCCTAACAAGTAATGCACATGGACGGGATCTGATAAATAAAAAGCCGCTAGTGACTGGATTCCTTAGCATGTCGAACACATCAAGAAGACTATTGACTCGGTTTTCAGAGTTTTTTTTTGCGAAGACCCTAGAAGAAATATGTGATAGTCAGACAGTCTCCTGAAAGAAACAGGAGTTACTATGCCATTCTAGTATTCGGTAGGGATAAATGAAAAAATTTATGGCTTCCACTCAAATCATTCGATAATGAACTGGACGATAGGTGGTACAGGTAGTCCGTGATTGGAGCGAACCATCCATCTACCTTTAGAGGTGGCACCATTTAACCTTTACATGTCGTCGCGGTCTCTACATTAGTCATTGTAAAAAAAAAGATAAAAGATAAAGCTCTCTGCGTTGATCAATCTCCGAGGGATGAGCCATGCATTCGACTTCATTAAATACCGCTAGAGGTGACTGAATGCATAACTGGTCTTTACAATGACTCGCTGTGGCCTAACGATGTATCATAGCAGCGCTGCTGTCCTCCCAAACAAGTCTGCTACCAATTTGCTGCGCCCTGAGGAATGGAGGACTTGGTGTGCCTTGGTGAGGGGATAGACCCCATGTGTATTGCAGTGCGCCTTCGACCACTGCACTACACGTACCCTTAATCGAAGGATGCAAAAGTAGTTGGCACCTTCAATCCTAAATCAACACATCTCATATGGTAGTGAATTTTAATAATTGCAATAAAAAAATATCACAATGAGGTGCTCATTGCTCACACATTATACCTTCTCTTGTTTCACTGCTATGAAATACTGTTGGAACACATGAAATACACTCCAGTCATTTTGTTGCTTCAGGGCATGAATTTTGAAAAACAAAAGGAAATGAACAAGGGAAAACTCGTTCAGCATGATACGATGGGTTTCCTAATCTATCGCTTATATTTGCCTATATTGCTCTTCCTTTGTAAAAGAAAACTTCACATTTTGTGCGAATCCCAGCAAATCATCCGTTAAGTTCGCTGTTGCATCTGCTACTTGAGAGTTTGATTTTTTTATGAATATCGGTGAATTCTTAGCAAATTGATTATCACTGAAGCCCTGAGATGCTCTACCAGAGAATATCAAAGTCTTCACCACAGACAATCGCCAGTCTTTTGTCGATCGGAGGATATTTTCCTCAGCCAACTCTGGTACGAATTAGTCAACCTCGTAGATGGGAGGCTTGACTGATCCTGTGCATAGTCAAATCAGCAATCCTACTTGTAGTGCATACTAGCTCTAACCACTGAGCTTCTAACTTCTGTTACTGTAGTAAGCGTTGGAAATAAGACACATAATGTGGAAATGATTTGCCACCTTGTATCAGTGAAATGTTTCAAAGTGTCGAAATTCAGTGTTCCAATGCACCAGCGATGTGTGTGCAAAGTACGAAGGAATAATTTTAGGTTCACGGGAATAAAATATAGTTCACATGGAGGTTGCTAATTCTGAGAGTTCAATATTCTCATAAGGTTAAGGCAGGAGTGCGGCAAAACCGAACCTTGCTATGGATGGAGCATAAATGATAGTCATCTTCTCACTATGAACTCTGTAAAAGACAAAATTTTTTATTGCTTACACTGATGTTCTACACCGTTCTAAAAAACACTCAAGCTTTAACAATTTGTCGCCTACTACTTCTTCTAATACTTAAATCACAATTCGTTTAGACCGAATGAAAGCTCATAAAGCACAAAATTCTTTTTTTTATTGCTTTACGACTTCATCTTTGGTACGAAGCAGAACTTCCTTCGCAGAATATGGCGATGATTGGGTAAGTTCTGAACCAGAGGTATGCGCCTTGATGACAAAAGAAATTATGGGCGCCCATCATCAATACACAAGGAGCATCTGACACAAATATTCGCAGCCATACCTGCAAATTCAACACTAACAAGCCAACTATCGTCGCTGTTATGACAATCTTTTTTCTTTATTTTATACGACCCGTCTTCACGTCTACTTTGCGGATTCCAGCACTTCTCACATTCGTTTCGTTTCCACGTATCTATTATCCGCGAAGATCTTCCTATTCTGTATGTGTGGCTTCGGCTGCTGCTTAAGGACTTTCATTTCATCTTGAACGTTATAGAATGCTGGTGGAGTTGTTTTTCCCTGAAGTCCTGAAATAGCTGAGCAGGAGCGTTCACAATTGGGTTGCAGAGTAATTTTCTCCTGTACAACTCCGATACCGATTTCCCGACCTCGGAGGGATGACAGGCAAGCTGAGTGTGGGTACGATTCAACCAGCATGATTATAGGAATCACTACCACTGTGCTATTCGCCTCGGCTATATGACAATAGAACAATAAAAAAAGCTCGCTAATGGATGCCGCTTGAAACAAACGAACAGAAGAAAAGCAGTCGCTATGCTGTTGACAGAAAGGCTCTGACCGCCAACAAAATCGGAATCTATCAATATCCCATGATAGAGTTGGCTGGTAGCTATGTCTACTACAGCAACATGAAAGTATGACGTTATTCTTGTAGAATTTTTTCCGAAGTCTCACTATCAGGTTAGTGGTCTTTCTGTCACTGTATAGCCTACCCAATCCATCGTAGCGTATGCTGCTTCGCCCTTGATGTTTGATCTTCAACGTAGGTCCGAAACACCGAATTCCTTGTTCAGCCATCGCGAGGTTGTTACAAGCATATATTTACTTCCATAGGAAAACACAATACAATACAACAGTAGCTGACATTTCGGCAGTATCACCTTCTTCAGACCCCTAGAAGGGTACACTGATATACAATTTACTAGGCCAAACGTTTCAGCTTACATGCTTGGATACATGGACGGTCCGTCTTCACGAGTTGTGCGGACCCCAGCACATATGTCATTCATTCCTTTCTCTCGCAATCGTAGTCCATGGTGTGGTCTTGTTCGAGCATGGTAGCGCGTGCGAGTCTCATACCGTGATCTGTAAAGCAACTACAGCTGCGGGTACAGCTGATTAACTTTGTTTACGAAGACGTCCGCCCAACGTGTAGGTGGTCGTCCTGAGACACGTTTACATTCTCTTGCAGTCCAATCTGCTGTTCTTTTCGTTTATCTGTCGACTGCTCTTCTCACTATGTGACCGGCCCATCTATGTTTCGCTATCGGTGTATATTCTCCTGGATCTCGAAGATGTGACAGATTTCGAAGGTCAGAGCTTCGCATACCGGCTAGATATTGAGGGTGCCGGTTAGATTTCAGAAGACATCGCCCAGCACTCCGTGAGTAGCGCAAAACATTCTTGACGTGGTTGAAGTATCAACCCACGTCTCTGCAGCATAACAGAGTGCTGGGAGGATCGCAGAATCGAAAGGATGAGCGCGGATTTTCGGGTTCTTCAGTCGGCCAGTGGCTTCTTTGAGAGGTCCTAATGCGGCCCAAGCTGCTCTGCTTCTTCTATCTAGTTCCTCCCTCGTGTTGTTTTCCATGTTCATTGATCGCCCAAGGTATACGTACGAGGTGGTCCTTGCAATGGCAAAGCCATCCAATTCAATTTTTTTCGCCCTCGCACCATAGGTTTTTTCATGAACTGGTCTTCTTTCGATCTATGCGCAGTCCGAACTTTTCCCCCTCTTCGTAGAGCTCGTTGATCGTCATCTCTGCTTCGCTAGTACTTCGAGAAGATGACAACGTCGGCGGCAAAACGAAGGTTTAATAGGAATTTTCCATCGATACGTATGCCTTTCTCATCCCAATGGAGTGACTTCATTATCCACTGCAGTGCGGCACTGAACAGCTTTGGCGATATTGTGTCGCCCCTGTCGAACCCCTTTTTCCTATGGGTATGGTAAGAGGTCGATGGAAAAGCTGTATTTTCGTACTGCAGTTCCGATAACAGCCGGACACAGCTCTAATGTAGGACGGGTCCACTCCTTGGTCGACGAGCACTGATAGGATTGCTTTCTTTTCCAGACTGCCAAACGTTTTTTCATAGTCGGCAAAGGTTAGAACTAAAGGCAAGTGGTATTTCCGACAAGCTTCGATGACCCTCGACACGGTTTGGATGTGGTCCATACAGCAAAATCCTTTCGAAATCCTGCGAGCTCGACTGGTTGCGCCTCATCCAATGTCCTTGATATGCGCGGGAGGATAATCTTCGTGAAGAGCTTGTAGAGTACACTCAACAAGCATATGGGACGATAGTTATGAAGACCACTTCGGTCACCTTTCTTTGGGCAGGATGGCCGTGCGCGACTTCCTCCACTGGTCTGCGGTTTTTTCCTTTTGAAGGTAGGCTATCATGTGATTTGCGAGAAGTACATGTAAATTGTGGTTTCCAGCTCTAAGGAAGTCGGTGGTAATATTATCGGGTCCTGGAGCTGTGCCTCTTTTCATGCTTTCTATCGCAACTCGAACCTCCGACGGAAGAATTCCAGGTGGTTTTTTCTCCAGGGGGGGGATATTAGGGGTTCGGAACGGTGATTGTGGAACGGAGAAGGTTGGTGTAGAAGGTTTCCGCTATTAATTCCATATCATGGCGAAAACTTTTGACGATCCCATCTTCGTTCATCAGAGCTGACAGCGAAACATTATAATCACACAAATCCCGACTGCATTTTTTTCAGACTGCTTCTTTTCTCTGCTGCTTCCAGTAGTTTCTTCTGCTTGTACCGATGTAAATCTTCCTGCAAAGCTATTCTGCAGCTGGAATTTATTATTAGTCATGTCAAACGTGTTGCAATAGGATGAAGTTTCAGTTTGCTTCTGTTTCAGAGCAATTCCTTAGTAGTGACGGAGTTGCGATCCGATCTTCTTGCTTGAGGAACTGAGGCGAATTCGGCACAGCTTTTCAGTCCTTCGACAAGCAGCTCGTAGTCTCCGGTCGGGTCTTCTTTAATCTGCCGCTCACGTTTGGATACAACTTCGTTCAGAATGTTTTCGCCGTATACTGCCAGACTTTTTTCCTCGTGGCCGATGAAGAGAGGTCTTCCCCAGCTTGCGGCTGAATCGAATCTTCGCGCTAAGAAGGTGGTGATCGGAACCAGTACAGAATGACGGGACTACCGATTTGTCAACTAGGCACCATCTTCTGTTTGTGGGAATGTGCTCGATCTCCGCATAAGTCATGCCGTTAGGAGACTCCCATGTCCAGCGACGGCTTTCTTTCTTCTGGAAAAACGAGTTTCCAAGGAGGAGACGTGCTGCTGACAGGAGTCCTGCGAGACGGTTCCCATTCTCATTTCCTTCTCCCAATCCAAAATTTTCGATGCTGTATTCGCTCTCGTTGGCATTTCCTATTCTGGCGTTGAAGTCTCTGACAACAAATTTATGGTATGCTTTATCATTGCGGGTGACTTCCTCCAACTGATAGTAGGACGCATTTAATTCGTACTCATCAGCTGCGTCGATCGGTGAGTAGCAGTTGATGATAGTGATCTTCTTATGATGCGACAGTTGAAGACGGAGGACGGCTATGCGAGGGGAAAGGATCTCATATGAGTCGACGAGATGGGCAATGGACGGGTGGACGACAAAGCCTACGCCGCCGACATTTCGTGACGGGACCTTTTCTCCACAGATCACAAGGGTCCCGTTGTTTAGTTGGCGTATGTCGGTCTTCATGATTTTTGTTTCTTGTAATGCGATCATGTGAAATTTAATGCGATCTGCGGCTGTAAGAAGGGCGTGAAGATCGGCGTCTGTGGAGAGTGTTCTAGCAACGTGCATAGTAACAAACAACCTCCATGGCGTGTCGTGCCTGTTTTCCTCAGATCCAGTTCCAGTGACGTCCTGCCTAACTCCGAGATTCTCTGGCCTCTCACCGGTCGTCTCACCGCCTGACGTCATAGACGGGAGCAGCCAGTGTGCGGGGTACTGAGGCTGGCCTATTGCTGGTTGTGCAACTTGGTCCTCCCTGGAGTCCTGACGTAACCTTGCAAAGGCGTATCCAGGTCTTCACCACGATGTGGATCTGTGGGAGGTGTGTTTTCGGCGACGAATCCTTCGCTCGGTTTGCCTACTAGTTGATTCGAAGACATGTTAAAACCGAAATCAGAAACAAAAGTAAGAATGAATAAGTATCTGACCGCTCAAGGACGGTGTAGAAGCCGAGTCCAATGCTTCAACAACACTTACAAAAAGGCGGAAAATCTATAGCAATTACATGATCAACAGCCTCTTGAAAAACTGGCAGACCTTTGTGTATCCGTATAAATGAACATCTAGATGGCAAACGAAAAGCAAGGCAAAGTACCCACTAAGTGAAATTGAGTTTAGTAAAGTATCACTAGCATTATCACATGATTCGACATCACATGTACCACATTGCGCGAACTCCAGCACTCCTTTTATTCGAATCGTTTCTTCGCATCCGCCATCCACGAACGCCTTCGATCTTTCGCTGCGTTTGGCTGGTACTAGAGCTTGGTATAAGTTGTCGAAATTGTGGTATATTTTCCCTGTGTCTTCATCACATCTGGTTCCTTTTTTTCAACAGATAATCACTTTTTATTTAACATTTTCGGCAAAAGTCCGTCGAAAAAAGTGTGCTCCAACGCTTTTGTTATCTGTACATTTCCACTGATAATTCCATAGAGAGTTAAAAGGTAAGGATCGCTACATGTTGAAGGAGTATGTGAATAGAAACCAGTCTAGGTTGTACTGGAGAAATTTGTCCATAAACATCGACCTTCGAAAGCATCCTGAACAATTTTGTCATAGGAAAAACAAAATAGTTGCACTAGACGACTACTTCATTTCGCGAACACTTAAATTTGGCTTGGCTTACGCTATCGTCTTTCTTCAAGAACAATTTCAAAACTGTTTACATTGCGACTAGGTAGAGGTGGAAGATAAATGTGAACGCGTTCATGTGAATAATACTTCTCAGCCACATAGTGTTGTTCAGTTCCAGATTGTGGAATCGCCGTGATGTCACTCCGGACATCCGCACATAAATGACGTAGCAACCATATTTCGAGTGCCTAGGTATCAATCTGGCGTTAAACTTAGAAAATAGAACATTAGAGCAAAGCAGGGCACCTCAAAAGGCGCATATGAAGTTGTAAGACTAACAACACGACCTACGGCTATTAGATTGATCGGTTTTTGACTAGAACAACAGTGCATTTCTCGTTTACACACATTAGACCCCTTTTTTCTAAATGGACTTGTTACGTCTTCAATGCATTAGTCATTGTACTTGTTCCATTATCGCTGAGTGGGATTCGTCAACGCATCCCCAACTTCACGAAGTGACCGTTTGTTCATCCAGACCGGCATCCAGATCCATCCATGTTTCTGATCGATAGCAGATTCAACTTTTATTTTCGACCTCAAGAAAGTGGAGGCTTCCGTTTCATTTGCTACTGCAAAGTTCAATTCATTTCAGAAATGAATGCAACGTCCACACTGGTGCTTTTGTTCATCACAGCACTAGTTGCGGTTCTCCCTGGTTTTGCGATAATGTCGTTTTGCAAAGGTCTTGTACCCGTCGTACCCTCCCATATTTCTCTTTTTCTGTGCATATCGTACGTTGCTAAGGTGAAATGATGTTTCCTTTTAGAGACAAGTTTGCTTAGGTAGAATTACTCCCACTCTTCTGGTAAGAATAAGTTAATGCGCAAAAATTCAGGTCACTGGAGCTTTCGTGTTAGGCCTCGCTTCCACCATTCTGTACTCCGATTTGGTTTTCCCTCTAGTGTTTTCTTTTGCCAAAATACTAAAGTACGTGTGTTTCAATATAGTAATCGTGCTTAACACGCCATAACTGGTTCATGCTTTCTTATAAGTGCCAATGATTTACCGACGACTAAGGAAACAAAAAAGCGACTGATAAGCCGACATTTCGTAAAAGGACAGTACGCCGTGATGTTTGGCGTTCGTGCTTACTGTTGCCACATTTGCGCCGAGAATTTTTGAGAATTTGAATTTCCTCTTAACTTTTGTGAAAAGGAAGTTGTTTTGAACTCCATAAAAAAAGACTAGGGAAACGAAGAAATCCTTAGAGAAATCGTCAATATCACTAGTGCGAAAGGAGAAAGACTGCTCTATTGCTCTCAAGTTCTCAAGTTGTCTTGAAGCTCTCTTTCTAATCAATTAATTATCCCTTCCTTCGCATAAAATTGGGCTTTGTTGCCAATATGCTAAAATCAAAATCTTTTCTAAGAAGTTAAATTTGAGAACTTCTCTGTCATTGTTTTAATAGGGCGATAATATTGTAGAGCAACAACAAGGCTTAGTTTCAGGGGGCTACTCGAAACAAAACGACCACCTGCCTATCGAAAGAGTAGCAGTAGCGAAGTCATAGGAAAAGGTTGTCGAAGTTTTCTGTATGTGAAAATTGAATAAAATCTAAACGAGTTACTTTCTTGGTGTCGACGTAGTACTATGCACAGAGTACAATCAGATCTCATTTGTGGATTTGTGCCAACAGTGAGGCAAGAGTTACGTGGTTAGAGAGAGCTTAGTTTACATTCACCTAAACTGCCGAGTTTTTTTTCCATATTTCGACAGCATCTTCATCCCTGAAATGTAAACATTAGATGGCAGTAATAATTTTGCATTCATCTGGAATGCACCACTCCTAATATAAGGAAGACCGCATTGACTGTTGAGTTTTTGTTAAACCAGACAGAAACACACCAGTGGTGTAAATGTGTATATGGTTCCCATCGATGATTTTTGAAGATGAGAGGAAAATGTGTTACTAAAAACAGCATTTCTTCGTATGTAACTGCTAGCTTTCCGCATCTAAAAACATCTAAATCCCATTCTAAACTGTGGCATCTATTATGTCTGTCCTTCATTGTTCACTGAGTTACTAGAACGAGCGTTAGTAAAAACAACATTTGCCCCCTGTGACGTGCAAGACTTGTCCGGTGAGTTCTACTCGCTTCATGAAAATTCTAAGCGTCATGTTTCCTTCTATGCTTTTCGTAAAAAACTCTGACCGTAGGTTAGGTTTTGCTCTGTGTTTGACATCCCGAGAAATCTATTCGTTAACGGCTCTTTTTCCCTCTTGTCCATCGGTTTTCGTTCAGATGCATCGCCTGTCCAGTCCCACCCGATTTTCAAGATTTTGTAGTGCATAACGAGTTCTTCGATCGCTGATCGTTAAAGTAAGTCAAAGCATCGGATTCCTTTTCTCATTTGAGTCATACCGGATATTCCTAGCACAGTTCTGTCGACTGAGGGTTCTATAACGTTGAGTTAACCCGTCTTTGAAACACCAGTGTTTCAGACGCCTACATCATGGCACAAAGGATCACATCCTTTTGACCCAAATATGTTGTAAGAAACAATACGATGATTTGTAGAGTGCAATACCAATGCCTACCTATAAAAACACACCGATGCATGAATTCATGAACATATCTACTCTCATTCAAAAGATATATTTGATTGTGGCACAGCAAACATAAGGAATTCATGTCCTGAACCTAACTCCGTTTCAGGAATGCACGAGATCCTTTGTCATACAAGTTCAACCGTTATCTTCTTCATGGAAACAGGCTACGTGGCTTCATGACTGACCGGTAAAAAGTAGGAGAAATTCAGTAATTTAGTAAGCTCAACAATATAAACACATGTTGGTTAAGAGAAATTCAATTCAGCTTAAGGCGATTAATAGGTGTTCAGCGATCTATGTGGTTGTTAACGCGCTCTTGCGCCTTAATAGAAACAAGCACCCATCCTTCAAGGTAGAAAAATTGGTACTTTTGGGAGCACAGAGGTATTGGCTTGATACATCGGTAGACTCGCGCAGTCCACTGCATAGCTCACCATATCAATATACCACATAGGCACCATATCAATTCTACGTAAGTTACTGGAAACGAATGCATGTCACGTCCATGAAAGATAGAAAGATCACAACTGAACGGTCTATTCTTTATAGGTGCCATCAGTCATTCGGCAGTAATGGCAGCAATTCCTTTGTTGCTAGCTGGCCTGAGCTGTGCTTCTCTTAACGCTGTAGTATACTACAGCTTTGTAATTTTAGGTGGTTTCCTAAACGTTTTTCAAAATTTAATCTTTTATATTCATGTATAGTGCAGCGTTTTATTCTTGAGCCAACACGAGATTGTTGTTCAGTACTCGCTGACGTTTGGGCGGTTTAGCCTCGTTCAGAACATGGAAACGATAAATTGACCCAATCTACTCAGCGAAACCTTTCAAAACCTAAGTGGAAGAAGCCTAACATGTAAGTTTCTAAATATGATTCACAACGAAGACATCTTCTTTTAAACGCTTAACGTTTTTGAAGGGTCACCTACTGTTCACCGCAACAACCGAGACCCTTGATTTGCCTTTCTGAGAGCCAGTTTTGCACTCTAACACTGCTATTCGCTATCAACCACTAATGCGAATGACCTGTGAGCGCGCAGAAAGGATAGGTGGGGGGTTCGAAGCCCATCTGAGGTTTCAAGCTTTGCTCATATCTCAGCACCCCATGTTTGTACCTCATATAGTGCCCTGTCAAAAAAAAGCACAGCAGTAAATCAAAGCTACACATTGTGATTTCCACTGCAGATTCAGCTCGATTGGGTTCAGTGCTAGTATGTCTTGCTCAGATCATTCCCGTTAGCGGGCTATTTCTTATAGCACCGTTCGAACAAAAAGTGCCTGAAAGAAAGACGAAGCAACGGCTTCGTTTGTTGCACCAGAGAGTACGTGACTCCTCCAGAAAGGGTAATAAGCGCAGGATTGAAGCGCATTTGAGGTTACGAGTTTTGTTCATGCATTAACACCTTTGTTGTTGTGTTTCACATAATATCCTGTTATGAAAACAGAATAAGCAGTAAAAAAAAGTCAAATTCGCTGTATTGTTCTTTATAAGTGTCCCAGTTATTGTTGGTGACCGGCCGCACAAACTCCTACATAGAGGAGTAATGTGCCTAGTTGACGTCAAAAAGTCAGCCTGACCTAAGGCGAGGAGTCAAGCGAAGTCACAGGGCACTCCTCCTTGCGGTTCATTTTTAGATTTTTGGAATTAGTCCGAAATGCTTAAAGTGTTCTAGGCCCTCATATTTCAGATTCATGTGCAAGGAAAGTGACCTTTATTTTAAACTTCCACGTTAAATCTTTGTGCCGTATGCGCGTATAGTGGGCCGTTTTGTCTGACTCAATGTTTATCTACTAGGTGCCTTTTTATACGGTCGCAGAGTGGTCTACCCCTTTCGTCAACGCATTCGTCTGCAGTAGACGGTCGTATAAGCGGTTGCGAACTAACTGATATCTGATGTTTTAGAGCTCTTGTTCTGTATATCTCGACACTGGATCTCCCTTGTGTGAAGACATTAAGCTAGTAAGCCGCAGGACAACACGGAGTGGTAGATTGAAACCATGAAATCCGCACTGATAAGGAAGGATTTAAAAAATAGGGTATAAGAACGATTCAGGTCCGAAGTTCCTCTTTAGAACTCAGTAAGCCGTGTAGTTGTACCTAGCTCTTTCAGGAAAGCTTTGTAGGTGCCTACTTGTTTTAGATAGACAACAAAGAAAGGCTTCACTCTTCTGTTGTCTAAACAGTTCTCCATAAAGACGTGAACATGAGAAAGAGCTAGTGAAGGTGGCTTTCGTCAGGAAACGTAACGCAACATTGCATTATTCGCCGTATGTGGGGAGATTTTTCCCATTATTTATGTCGATAGCGCGGAAATTTAGTAATTATTACGGTGCTACCGATGTCTGCCTTCGGAACAAAGGCTATGGGCATACCGAAAGAAAAAAAAATAGAAAAGAAAGAAAGACAAACTAATTGATGATTTTGAATAAATCTGATTGCATGAAGATTAAGTCAATCCGCAGCTTCGGAAAGTTAATTATGCCGGCCTGCCGGTGACTTCATTTCATGCGTCCTGTTTTTCAGTAAAGGTAGAAAACAAGTGTGTATGTTGAGGGTACCTACTTTTTCTGAACAGGGTTGCACTAGAATACTTCTCTAAAAGTTACGGTGACTTCATATCCGTTTTTATTACGTAGTAGCCTTCTCAATAATAGAGCCCATTCCTGCTAAACAATTCTGGAAGAATTCTTAAGTAAAGTTAATTTCTCGAAAACCGCGAAAAGAGCTAGCATAAATCCGATTGTTACACGACGCACTGCCACCATGCAAGCAAATCAGCAAATCATAACTGGTGACGATGGTTGTACAGTCATTCACTTATTAAATATGCCTTTAAATCAAAAAACAAGACCAGTCGTCTATGAGGTGCAGAGCTATTAGGTTATCGAGAAATTAGTGTCTAATTTCGACCTATGTTTTCAAACTGGCATATCTCAGTTTGGAATAAACTTCATTTATGTGTACAAAAACCACTATAATGTCCACAGTTTTGGCGATGAGAAATAAATTTATTTTTAGTCGGGGCTTAAAATTCCGCATTTCTGGAAGCGACGGGGTTTTCGATTGTAGTTAAGACCTCGGCTTGATTTCTAAGACATTGCTCGCACAGGAAATCATCGAGATGCTTGTAGGAGTGGTAGTCGATCGGCCTACCGAGTATGCTGAATGAGGTAGAGTTTTGCAGCCTAGTTGGCTCAACATTTCCACCTTCGGTTGAAGGTCGCGCCGCAGATCATTATCATGAAGAAGAATTCCTGCCTTTCTATTAGCCAATGAGGGGCGCAGCTGTTGAAGGTTTTGGCGCATTTCGCCGATTATCATTTCACTCGCATTCAAAGCGCTGTGATGGACCGAACGAGGTGTTGAGCACCAAACGGTAAACGTGGCCTTCCTTTAGTGCCAATTCAGCTTTTGGAAGTGCTGCGAAGCCTTGCAACGGTCCATGCAGCCAGTGGGCCGATCCGATCACCGCCGATTGTCACGCAGGATTCACTTATCGTTACACGTCGCAACGCTTTCCAGAAATGGTCGTTCTGATTGCACAGAAATAGCGCCGATAATGCTTCAAAACGACGATATCCTTTATTGTCGTTCAATGCGTGCGAAA
Source organism: Angiostrongylus vasorum (assembly GCA_018806985.1). NCBI lineage: Eukaryota > Metazoa > Nematoda > Chromadorea > Rhabditida > Metastrongylidae > Angiostrongylus > Angiostrongylus vasorum. Next base: position 416,286 of record JADANN010000354.1, on the reverse strand, counting down.
ACCATTTGTAGAGCTCCTCCGACTTCCCAGTTATCACTAGATGCTCTGAAACAGCTGGTATGCTTACGCAGAATTCTTCTGCAAATTCTGGAACAACTGTGCGCTTGCTTCCACCAAACCCTTCAATTCATCACCGTTAGCAGGAGATCAAGCTTCCTCATATCGAACTTGCAACGACGAATTTTTCTAAACCGACGTTGCTCCCCTTAAAACTTCACTGTCCCCTTATCTCATTAGTGCACCCAGGCGATCGCGCTCCGTACGTCCTAGTTTAAACCGTAAGGCAAATCTGTCAAGCTTACTGCTTTGGAAGTTGAAGTTCTAAACCTTCAAAATTTGTCATAAATGCTATTCATAACATAATTAAACCGTGTGGAACGACGTCGCATAGAATGAGCTCTGCAATGAAATATAATAGTGCGGCATTGAAAAAAAAAGCAACTTTTGATAAGACATTTAGGAGAAAAAATGAAACTACAGATCCAACATTAACTGCCAATCAACCCAAAAAACTAATCTTCTAAACGAAGACGTCAGTGTGTCAGCCGGCTGGTAATGTTTGCAAAGGGGAAGATATGGCTTCTTAGATTTTTTTTATTGGCTCATGCAGACCCAAATAAATGTGCTCGGATTTACTAGAGCTTGCACCCTCGTATTGTATAACTTAAGGTTCAGAACTGGAAATGTATGTAACCCCTATGAGTTTTGCTAAGGTATATAAAACATGCGGGAACGAATACGTTGTTGAAACGCTTATGCCACTGAGCATCGGTATGGAAGAACACTTAGAAAACTTCAAACCTAACAAAACACTCAACTAGAGACGCACAGAGTAGAAAAGATGCAACAGAGGAGAACTTGAAATAATAACCAGTACCTTTGCAAAGTATTGTAAAGCATTCTGCAAAAAAACTCCTAATACCTTTGAATAATTTCCAAAAATCTAAAAAAAATCGCAATGAGGAGTGTCTAGCTACCATGTGTGACCTTACTTTTTTTCGGACCTGAGTCAGGCACATTCCTGACCAACGTAAGAGTCTATTCGGCTGGTCTACATTGAATAACTGGAAGACTTTTAAAGAACAAAACGGTGATTGTTTAGAAGTTGTTCACTATGCGATTGAAAAAAAATCGTGTATCAAGTTCTCTTTACTGAAGTTATGAAAGTGTTTGACTGAGTAGTTGGCGTGCCAACTTCACCTTTCCAAGCTCTGAAGAAGGCGAAACCATATGCAGCTAGTATTCTACTGAATAAATCTTCTTGTTAACAAACTCGTACGTGCTCATCAAGAAAACAGTGAACTGGTGATGTAACCTTCAAGAAAGAACCACAATAAAATTAGTCGTTAAACAGAAAACAAAGCAATCGTTCTTACAACATTTATTTATATGATCTTATAAACTGATCTTCTTTAGCTGATGCGAGGTTGGTACAGGTCTTCGTTGTCGCCGTCGTTGTTACTAGTGTTCTTGGTCGATGGCTGACGCTTCAGCGATTTCGCCTTCCTCAGAGCATGGACGTATTTAATATTAGAATACTTTAATTATTCCGTGGAAAATGCTAAAATATTAATGGAGGTTAAGGTTTCATTATTATCTTTATTAATACTTTAGCCTTTTCCGCCGAATAGTTAAAGTATTCTAATATAAAATACGTCCAGGCTCTGAGGAAGGCGAAATCGCCGAAACGTCAGCCATCGACCAACACCAACAATAACGACAACGACAACGAAGACCTATACCAACCTCGCATCAGCTGAAGAAGATCAGTTTATAAGACCATATAAATAAATATATCAACTATCTATGCCGAGGTTTATAGAAAATCGGTCTTTTGAGTTATTAAGAGATGTTCTTACAACAGCCCACCCCGGCTACCACTTTGCAGATTTTCGGACGAGATCGTGATCGGACGTTTTGTTATACACATCAGTGTGATATAAGCACTTAATCTTTGCATGCATTAAATTCCTTATGGCAGTTTCTAGTAGCTAAAAAACCTCAGCTTCCTTCCCTTCCAAAATCTCCTCACTTCAACTAGCTTTCTAGTAGGTCGAAGCTCCTGCTCATCGATAGATCCTATGTTCTGTTCTCGGAATCAGGAAGATGGTATGCATACCCTCATGTCGCGTGTTTGCGTGTCGATCTGCCGTAACGAATATTTAAAATCGAAGAAACAGTTAAAGTCGAAGAAGCATGAAGTTTCGAAAAAGCTTGTGAGAATACCATTTCGTCGAAATTTCATCAAGGTTTCAAACCGTAGTCCAGCACTTCTTCATGAACAGCTTGCTTTACCTAGCTGTTGAAACAATAATTTCGAAGTTCCAGTTTATTTCTGTACTAAATCCAGCGATCTGCCACTGGTAAAATCTATCTATTTATATATTGATTTAATATAATCGATAACTCTATGTGGAGCCAGAAGTTAACTGGCATTGATCTGCTATAAATGAATGACCTTCATTCGACCACAAGGGTAGAAAATCACGGAATGTCCAACAATTCGAGAATATATTTGCTGAAATAATGGCGACCGTTTTCAGTTCTCATTGATGATTAATTTCTCCTGTGGACTGAGCTTTAAAACATCGGGTGTCACTAGCTTAAAATCTGGGCTTATGCCACGATAGGGAGCCTTCCACACACCGCGCCTTGGTACCATCTGGATGCATTCCGGAATTGGGCAGACGCTGTAACAGAGAGTGCATCCAGTGCAGGCATCTTCGTTTACTTTTGCTTGATGAGTGCTGTGATTGAATGAAATTGCTTGGTAACCCGAATCATTGCACGTCATGTAACACTTCCCGCAGTTTATGCAGAGATCATCGTCAATGAGGGCGACTTTCTGTTGCTTATTGTCCAATGTCACATAAGGTCCAATTCGAGATAGTGCCGACCCAATGACGTCTTGAATACTAGTATTGTCGAAATGTTCGCTGGATATTGGACAGCAACTGACATTGTAGGTTTCAATACTGCCTTTATAGATAAAAAAACAAATGTTGAAGAAGCTGCATTTATCAACCCATTGACGGCAGAGTTAGATTGTAGATAACAAGAGTACTCAGGGATTCCAGGGCCTGGTAGGATTTTAGGAGATACATTACTCCATCACTTTGTATATATATATATATATATATATATATATATATATATATATATATATATATATATATATATATATCGTATTTCTGTCGCAAATGTCAGCATTAAGAGCGGCCAATTTCGGCTACGCAGTCGGGGGTAGCAACGTAGCCTATTGCACGCATTTCCGCTTGTTAAAACCCTTTGGGTCCGAAAATGCGATTATTGGTTTGGTGAAAAAAGTGAAGAAGAAAAGAATGGGCAATTCGTAGCCTTCACAAGCCTGGCAATTCATCGCGATAAAATAACTAGAACTGTTTTTTCTACCCTAACTTTCATTAAGTCTCAGCAAAAAAAATAATGTATAATTATACACCATAGTATACAATACATAGCAAAGTAATAACTGCTCGCCAAAAGCAGACCATATTGGAGGCGGGAATAGATCAGCACCCGCCCTGTATAGAAGGGCCGGCCTGAGTGAAGTCACTCATTCGAGCTCCCAACAATGGATTCGACTCGATGCGACAACGACCAGCTGTGAACCATCGACTCGGATCAACGCAGTGCTGAGGAAAGCGAAGACGTCGAAACGTCAGTCGAACAAATCTTTCTACCAACTAGATTTGGGTATGGGTTAGTAGTTGTGTTAACAACTAATAATTTCTAGTCCAATCAATGTTTACTGTGATCTGAGATGAGCTTCTGAAGCGTATAATGCTCAGCTTTGGGCCACAAATGGTATGTAGGGCCGTCAATGTGTTAAGTGATAACAGCAGTCTCAACTTTTCCACATACTTGAATAATAGGGATTTTCTCCACTGTTGTGTCGGGTCGATGAGCGAAGCCATCGCATGCTAATTTTGTGTCAGATTTCTCTAACAGATTCCTTTCCAGCTTCCCTCGTTCTTCTCGATACCTTCCAAAATTGGGTAGCCCCTAAAAAATGACCATCAAAAACAAATTCTTACATTAAACACAGAATAAATGGTAGTTGTTTTAATACGTCTCTACCGTATCTTCCACAGTGACAGGTTTTCCCTTTTGATGTTTGGCAATAGGTGGGCTTTGTCCGTCCCAGTCCACAAGTGATTTTGCTCCTTTAAGATAGAGAAGAGCCCGCAAACCACAGCAGTAGTCTTCTACCACAGTGAAGTCTTGGTTTTGCACTGCAGAGCACACCTATGTGAAAAGAAGTGATTTTTAGTAAACTTACAGAAGCAATGTGAATGACCTAGAAAATCTGTGCATAATTAACACTTAGAGACCAGCAAGAGTGGACTTCCATCCACGCGTGGGTCGACGTAATGGCCGGCGTGAGTGAACGTCAACACATTCTCTTCGTGGCAGTCTATTTTGTCCTATTAAGAATTTTTCTGCACTTTTTGCAACCAATCAATAGTTCGTCGCACAGAAGTCGTATTGCTAAGCAACATCCTTGAGAACCCACTTTCCATAGCTAGCAATTTTCAGAAAAAACCAAAAAAAAAACTGATTGTTAGACGAGTTCAATTCGCGGACACGGGAGAAGACGATTATGGAGAGAGCGGTCGAAGAGAGACTGTTGCCGTTTAAGAGGGAACACGAATCTATGTGCTGCACCTCAAAGCTGAAGTTCAGCATTTGGAGACACTTTTTCCGCTACGTTAAGATACTGTGTCATCTATAATTTTCGAGCAGATTTGTGTAGTGAGTTTCACAAAAACGATTTGTCTCTACAAGGTCTACGTGTTCACCAATATATTTCCCACACTGTAGGTTATTTATAGCTCATAACATTCTAGTAATCTTATAAACATGTACAGATATATTTGCTATAGAAAACTCTTACAGTAAAGATTCTTGCATACCATTTATAATCTTTACAACCTCAAAACTTTACAGTCAGCGCTTTTGCAATTATCATAACCCGCCAAATGAAAGAGTAGTATTACTCGCATAAGAACAGTCCGCACGCATATATATATATATATATATATATATATATATATATATATATATATATATATATATATGCCCGTATATATCATCACGAGCACAGTGCTGGATCGATCTTGTTTCGGGCCAGGTCTCTATTCCCTCTACGGTCGAGAAATAGGTACGGGACTTGTCCGTAAAAAAACCACGCTTCGGTCCAAGTGGAACGCAATTGCCCGGCTATTTTTTAACTCCAGGGAGAATAGACTTGATCATCATTCTATTACATTCAAGATGAAATGAAAATTCTTAAGAGCATCAGAACCCATACGTAAAAGTGGGACGACCTCCGTACATGGTGTTTGCGTGAAAACGAATCGAATGGAAGAAATGCTGGAATCCGCACAGTAGAAGTGAAAAAACGTATAAATAAATAAACAAATAAATAAATAAACAGATAAGTAAACAAGCAATATTCATGTAGCCATAATGTTGTTGATATTTTTCAAAACTGCGGACCACTGGTGTGGCCGGTGGGGACCGAACACACTACTGATCTGGAGAGCACAAACGGGATTGATCTGGTTAACACAAACCGTTGATTGCTGATTGCTGATAACGTCTATAGGTCAGTAATACGGATGAGAGACAGGTGGAACGAAGAACTCGAATGGTGTGGTGGTGGACGCGTTAGCCCCTGGAATGGGTAATAGCGTGTTCGGCACCCACCGCAAACACCAGCCGTCGAGAGTTTTGCAAATATCTTAGCAACGTTATGGTTATATTTGACATAATACCCTGCCATTGAAAAATAGTAGACAGCAGATGAAAATTAACGACAAAATATTCATATATATATATATATATATATATATATATATATATATATATATATATATATATATATATAAAAACTTCCATTTATTGTAGTCAGAAAGCTCAACTCTTCGAACGTTCCTCAACCAATTTCTAATCTCTACAACGTAAAATTTCAACAGGTAGCACAAACTGTGACAATTATTTAAGCGCTCCAGGCACAATATTGGCTGTTTCTAGTGCTTATCTGCTTGGAAGGTATACCAGCAGACATTCAGTCATAAATTCGTATTAGCGCTCCACTGCAGCCAATGCGACATCTCAGTTTTCTAGAGTTGTTTCCAACAGATGGGTAACTGGATATGGTGTAGCTGGGAAGAGTCTGTCGTTTGGGACCAAAGATAAGTAAACTTAGACCTTAACGTTAATGATTGGGATTTTCTGGACAAGGTCACTGCAGACTTTCCATGTGTTCACCAAATACGTCTGGGCGACTAACTAGAAGAATAAGCTTATGTGCTCGTTCAGTAAATGAACTGGTTCATTACATCCAAACACAAGGTGCTAGTTTATACCAGACTCACTGTCTTCGAAAAATGAAGGAATTTGAGGTAGCAGATAATTTACCTATTCATCGTTCGTGTCATCATCAACAATATCGAACTAGATTCAAAGGTGCCTTGGCTTCAGTGTGCTCAGTATCCTCAATAGCAAGATCTCTGTGATCACACTTGATTAGTAGTCCCCAAAGTTTAGATGTTGAGTTATCACCATAACGTAACAGTAAATTCTTCAAAAATGAACATGGTGGGTTTTGCAACAACATAAAAGAAGCTTCCTAGGTAATAGCGGCCGTAGAACCACGCTCATTTCAGCATAGAGGTCAATGTGATATAGCGAAAGAAATTACACAAATAGGGTGACTGAAGAAGAGATAAACGACAGGGAAGGCAAGAACGATAATGACACGAAAGCGGCTGCACTAAATAAATACCATTATTAAAACAGATGTTCTAACGTATGGTTCAATTTATTGAAGAGGCAACTGGTTTCACTGATACTTACCCTTCATCAACATAATAAAGAGGTGCCAAATAACAGTCATCCTTTATAGCCACAATGATGAGTCACAACAGTGGCTTCCCGCCTTATCATGTCTACTGCTGTTTCTGTCTCCGAAAATCATTCAGTCCTTGAATTTTGGACAAATATATCTCACCATGTGCCACACTGTGTCCATTACAACATGATCTGCCATGATAAAACTGTGATTTTCTGCAGCTCGCAGAACCTAATTTTGACGTCGAAATGAATCAAAAGTGTGGAGCAATAGATAGAAGAGCTTAAAGAATAAAAAAAAGAAATAAAGCTCCCGCAGTTGATCTATCCCTAAGGGATGCGCCATGCATTCGACTTCATTAAGTATCGTTAGAGGTGATTGAATGCATAACTGGCCTTTGCAATGACTCGCAGAGGTCTACTGATGTATCGAACCAGTTCTGCTATTCTTCTATACAAGTCTGGTATCAATTTACCGAACTCCGAGGACTGAGGGATCGGTGGGCCTGGGGTCTGGGGATCGGTCCCATATGTATTGCAGGGCGCCTCCAACTATGCGACCACTGCGCTACACGCAGCCCCTAGAGCTTAGAAGAACTTAAAGGATACATGAAAAAATAAGAACCACCGAAAGGACTAGAAAAACACATTTAAAAAGCGAATTGTAGACAGGAAAACACCATAAAAGTGGCCGAGCCATTCGCTTGGTTGTGCGCAATAACCGGTGTGAGTGGAGATACACTAACAGGTCGTGCAGGGAAAAAATTATGTGCCTAATGGATACGGCAGCTAGACAAATTTAGGCAATGCTCTCTAACTGTTAATTTAAAAATGCAAATCTTAGCATTTATCCTTATCTCAACGATCGAAGTGAAAAGTTGAAAGAACACTTCATGTTTTAAGGTAGTCACTTTTGAGGGCAAGGTATGATCTTAAATATAACTACAATGATGCTAATATATTTTAAAAAACTCCAGACCGCAGGTGTTTGCGATGGGGACTGAACTCGCTATCACCTCTTCCGGGAGCTAACGCGTTCATCACCACACCTTGCGGGTCATTCGTTTCATCATTCTCTCAGTCGTGTTTTAACCTATTCCTTCACGTTTACCCATTGCAATTTATATTACAGGTTCAGCTTAACTGAGTTCAATGCCGATTTGTGCTTCCCAGATCAATCTCGTTGATGGGTGATTGCTGATAGCAACTATGGGTTAAAACACGGCTGAGAGAAAAAGAAACGAAGGACCAGCTTGGTGCGGTGGTGAACGCGCCAGCCCCCGGAAAGGCTAATAGCAAGTTCGACCCCACCGCAAACAACGTATCTTATTTCAAAAAGCCGAAGGAAGAGCGTTAACGCTTTATGACATTCCACAAATAACAAGTCATTAGTAAATAATAAATTAGAGAATTCTTCTAAATAGGTGCTTTCCATTCCCAATGGTATTAAGCATGAAATTCTTTTCTGTATTGCGTGAATAGCATGTATCTTTAATAGAGACGAAGTCGGAGTGAAAATTTCAAAAAATCAGCACTTTAGAATAGTCGTCACCTGTAAAACAGATGCTCCAACATTCAGGAACGCTAGACCTGTTTCTGCACTTTCTATCCCACCAGTAGCCATAATAGGAAATCCTTTCAGATCGTTTGCTATGGTAGCCACAGCCCTGAGGGCAATTGGTCGAATAGCTGAGCCAGACACTCCACCATAAGTAGTTCTAGAAATATTGATTGGCCTTCTGGAGCATAGGTTTGTTCTCTCTTATTTTCTAAGTCTAATTAACATGATCATTTTGTCTAAGTTTGGAAGCTTCCACAAAAAAAAGGATTATTAGGAGTTTACATTTTTGCTCTTGTCCCTAGGTCTTTTGTAGATGCAATATTTTGACCCGATTTTAGCACTACGAAAATTATGTCCTAACGGAATCGACCAGATAACTACCCGAATTTACTGGCCAATGTACTAGTAAGGGTACTAACAACAAATATTGAACATTGAAGGTCCCTCACCTTCTCTCCTCTCCAACTGAAGGCCAAGCAGTTCCTTCGGCTCTCAAGTGCATGAGGCCTGATACAGTATTAGTGGCAGTCACACCGCTTGCTCCTCCTGACTTTGCTGCTCGTGCTATCATCCGGATATCCGTGATGTTAGGCGTCATTTTCGGAAAAAAAGGTATCTGAAACGCGTAAGAAATGAACCCTTCGTTTTATTTTAAGTTTTGCCTTCTGCTTTTTCTGTTTTCGTGGCAGAATGCGATGTGAAATAGAACCACAGAGATGGTGAGATATCATCAAAACTCGAAGCCTCCTTCGAAGCTCCTTTTCCTAGGATTCACGTGCTATCCACCTCAGCAACCGAGACCCTCGCTTTGTCTTTCCCTCGGCCATAATCTAACTTCAACGGTGTTATCAGCAATCACTCGCTAATGGGAATGAATGGAGGAATGTCAACGGCATTCCTGTTGACCGGTGATTGCTGATGGCACCAGTAAAGTTAAAACATAGCCGAGAGAAAGCCAAAGCGACGGTCATGGTTAACGTGGCAGATAGCACGTGAACCCACGGAGAGTGTAATCGCCGGCTAAAAGTACAACTGAGGCTCCCAGTTTTGCTCACATCTCTTCGCTTTGTATACATAACCTGAACGACTGAGAGATTTAAATGATATTAAACGGTTTGAAAGCAATTTAATACGAAGTGTCCGCATGAAAAAACGAAAAGAATCGACGCTTTTTAAACGAAATAATCTGGTTTTAAAACACGTATTCGAAATGCTAAAGACAACAAAGAACTAATAACAGATGAAATGTGCTCACAAATTCATTCGAAAAGCATTAACCTTTGTGAAGAGATAGATGAACAAACAAATAAAACATGAATTTAAAAAAAAGGAACTAAATGACGACGTTTTGACAAGGAGCATTACCTTCACTGTTTCCTTTATCCACGTGCAAATTGTCCTCACAATCTCTGGATCCTGCCCACATGCGAGTCCCATGCCTTTGTTTCAAATTATTCGAAATGTGTTCCAAAATCTTTTCTTGCACAAACAAAACATTGAACAAAGAGCTATATCTATCCTTTCGAAGCTCTCAGTCAATAAGACTTTACTACTATTTAACTTTCCTTCATATTCGTGAAACAGCTAGCAGTTACCTTTTTCTCCCATTCCATGTGGACACGAAAGATTCAGCTCAAGAAAGTCGGCACCAGCGTCTTCGCATTGCTTCGACAAAAGCGTCCAATCATGCTTAACAAAATTTCTTCAGATTTTTAGAATGGAAAACACCCCAGAAGCAAGAATGAGCATGAGTAAGACCAATCACTGGCTTGATTGACAACCATTTCGGATCTTTCTGTCCCACAATTTCTCTAAAGAACTGCGTAGATCACGGGTTATGTAGAACTATTATAGTTAACTGTGAAATAAACTGCATACATTACAGACTAGAGCCAGTTAAATGTAAAATAAACTAAATATTTACCTTATTAAATGTACACATAATCGAGGCAACCACAACTTTCTCCGGAAAATCCTGCTTCAGTTCCCTTATGCAACTTAGCCAATAGGCTGGTGACTTTTCCGAAATCAATTCTATATTCAAAAATGACCCCTAAAGTATCGTAAGCATTGTTTTCTTTCGCAAGAGGATAAAATATTGCTGTATTACAAAATGGTAGTGTTATCTAGATAGCTTACCTGGTTAGGCCCGTAGATAGGTCCACTAGTCGATCCTCTAACAATCCGTGGAGACACATTAGTTACACGATCCTGCACTGGCATTGTAAGGATTTTTCTTCTTTTTTTTTCTTTCTTAGACAGAAACTACCTCATTGGATTTCACTACACCAGTTTTATCTAATTTTATGCATTGCTAACTAATGAATAGGTAATACTAGCTTGACACAAAAGTAATTGCGGCTTTTGTATTGTTGAGACTTGTCACCAGTTATCAGAGCACATTATTGAATAAATGTGACTAGATCGTAAATGATCTCAATGCACATTCCTCTTTTATATTCTTCTAATAATGACCTATTAAATGTCACTAATTTAATATACATTTTTGATTACGGATGTTAGTTGTTAGACGACAAGCAGCATCTAGTGAATTTTTACTTGAGTTTGAAATGGGTGGGAAAGCAGCCGAAACAAGTCCCAACATCGACAACGTATAAATCCAGGAACTGCTGACGAAATGTAGCGCAGTAGTTATGAAAGAAGCTTTGCAAAGGAAGCAAGAGCCTTGAAGATGCAAAGCTCTGTGGCCGGTCATCCAAAGCTGACCACGAACCAACTGAGAGCAATGATGAAAGCTGATCGTTACACAACTAAACGAGAAGCTACCATTGAATTCAACGTCGACTATTCTTAGGTCACTAAGCATTTGAAGTAAATTGGAAATGCGAAAAAGCTCAATAAGCGACTAGCTGATGAGCCGAACGGAACTCAAAATACTCGCACCTTTGTTTGACGATGTTAGTTGAAAAGTTGAGCCTATACAGCACCAGATAACTTTATATTTAGTGGTTGACAAAGGTAATGGTTACTGTTTGGGGATCCGTGAATGCAATCATTCACTTTTTTAAGTCTTTATACGACCAATCTTTCACATCTACTGTGCGGATTCCAGCACTTCTCACATTCGATTCGTTTCCTCGCACTCATCATCCACGAAGGTCTTCCGACTTCTTGCTTGTGGCTTCAGCTGTTGCTTGAGGATTTTCTTTCCATCTTGAATGTCCTTGAACGCCAATTGAGCGATTCTCCTTTGAGTTTTGAGATAGCCTGGCTAGAACATTTTCACCTGAATTGTAGAGAGTGGTTTTTCCCGCACAATACCGGTAGCAATTCCCCGACTTGGAGCTGGGGAAAGGGATCGGAGCAGCACAGTACGTGTTGTGCTCATGATGATCTTGTGCTACGCGTCCCCTAATCGGTATAGGGATTCTAAACATAACTATAGTTTTCTAAATCTAGCGAAATGACCGCAGCGGAAAAGTAGTGACAAGCAAATATGTTGACCCGCCTTTGGTCAACAGAAAAGCTTTACTCCTTTTGAACGACATATTCCTCTCGCATGAACTTTGCCTTACTGACGATGCTCAGCAAGCCACTCGCTAACCGATTACTACTTTTTCGAGCATCTCAATTCCTATTTCGAAGGAAGACTCTTCAGTGATCACTCGCGGTGAAAAGCGCCTTTGAAGAGCTCAGTTCTTCCGAAGCTTCAGTTTTTTATCTTACAAGTAAAAATTTAAGTGGACTCTTATGGTTCTTATCTTGTGATTTTTTTAACTTGAAAAAATTGTATCCGAATAAAGTGACAATAATTTAAAGCTCCACCACCCACAAAACCGCTATTAGTTTTGAAATAATGTACTTTTATGAAACACACGTACAAACTGTATGCTTCTTAAACGTCAATTAATGGATATACCCTTGGTAAATAGTCACATGTTTTTTTTTCACCTTATCAAGCCCAAATGTCTTGGTCAATATGAAGCTCCATCCCTGTTCGAACGCTCGACGACACATCGGTCCAGATGTTGTAGGAGGGGCTGATGCTAGTCCAAATGGATGTTCGAACTTAACACCGCACATTTCCACTGATATATCGACCTCATCAATAGGAGTAAAGAACATAGGAAGTTTCGGAATGCCTCCCACGTCATTTCCATAGAGTGATTGGATATATTTGTGCATGGACCAAGCAGCCACCTTTAACACGTTCGCGTTAAAGCAGGTCTTTTTTTATAATCGCCGATTAATTCTCGAATAAACCAGACCACACACCAGAACCAGAAGGCCTAATACACTTACAGAATTTACTCCACCAGGTCAAAGATGTATGCAATTTTTAATAACACGGCCCTCCAAGACGTTTAATATGGAAATTTTCGAAAAATTTTCGAAAATGATACTTAAATTTCGAAATTTTCCTATGCAAACACAGCAGCTGAAAAAGCTAGTAACACACTAGGAAAACCATCGTGCTTTGTTCAAAACATAACCCTCAACGGAAATAACAACTTGCCCTCTGTAGAAAAAAAGACCAGTAGATTCAAATAGTTCTCCTTCAGTAGGTAAATCTTATCCACTGGCACTCACACATAACATCTCATTTACCTCCCACACTCCTTTTTTTGCCGTTCACAGATTTTTTTCACTCCGCTTTTGTATTTAACCGACAGAACAGTTTACCAGATTTCGAAATAAGAAGCTATTCTCTACATTTGATGAAACACGAAGAACTGTTTTCCGGAAAAAGTTTGTTCGTTAAGCCATAGAGAATGCCGCTGGAATGTACGCTAAGATAGCGACATAGTCACAAAGAAAGGTGGTGCCATAATATCCGCGGCGTACATGTGTTCCATTAGTGCTGGTAATTTTTAGATAAATAGAACACTTCATCATTGGGTAACATGACAGATCTGTAGAAAAAAAATTGTGCGGCATGTGGTGCTACCACAAAAATATTTAGCAAATGTATATTTCACGGAATATACCTTTCCGTCGTTAACGGACTCGACAGTGGTTTCAGCAACACCAGCAATATCTCCACCGGCAAATACCCAAGGCTCGCTCGTTGCCTGTGTCGTCCTATCAACTTCCGGCATACCCCATTTGATCAGTTTGAGAGGAGACATGGCGTACACAACTATAATTGCAAACTGCAAAGCCAGTCTTAGGTATTCGACCATTTGGTCGCAAGGATTCACACACTCATGGATGCACGCCACTCTAAAAACGAACCTTCCGGATCGAGAAGTGCTGATCCAAATGCAGAAATAATATAGTCTGTTTTAACAGTGATCGTCTGCTCCTCGTCCTCGTACCTGTAAATAGCTTAGAATTATTTTTTATCTTACAAAGATACCTTTGAAGTACAGAAAACCTTCAAAAAAAAAGTGGTAAAACGTCGAAAAATAATCGGCGGCAACCATTAATTCCATAGCGAATTCCCTAAAAGTAACGTCATACCATTTCCCATCCGAGTCTTGGTCCGTCTTCACAAACTGCATTGATACGATTCTACCACCTTTCACGTTCACAGCTCTAGGTGCACAGAACGGCATGAACTCACACTTCTCCTCAAGAGCAACTTCCATCTGTATAAATCTTGTTAAGACGATATTTATGGGATTTAATATGTGTTTGGTTGTTATCCTAACCTTATTCACTACGCATATGAAGTGTATATTACTTGATTCCACATTTACATTGTAATTATTTCCGACTCCTCCCAATGGTTTACCGCCTCATCGTGGCTGGAGATGTTCCTGGGTGTCTGACTAAGATGTACAGTGGGAGGATTCGTCCCCCCAGGCAGGGTCTTCCAAGCTGAGAGGGAGACCGGCGTTTCCATCAGGAAGCCTAGCTAAAAGTAAACCAATACCAGGATCCGCCACCGTCCTGGTATCAAAGTCGCATGGTGGCAAATCTCCCTCTGATCCACAAGGGCTGCGACTGCCTGTCGTGGTGGCGACCTGGGGGCAGATTTTGGCCAGGCTGTCCTCGGGATTCCAAGGAACCACAATGGCTTAACCAGCAAATCTCCGAAAAATGGTGATTATGCTGGGGCCCGCACAACTAGTGAGGATGGGCCGTTCAAGTACGAAGTAATATTTCCGACTTGTAATGCTTACATTGCCGTATTTAGCTGATGATAAAAAACAACAGTTTTGAAACTTAGAAATAAATTCACCTCCTCTGGCACGGCTCGGATTCCAGTTATTCCTTTGCGGAACACCACAGTTACTCTTTTGGCACCACATCGAAGAGCGGAAGTTGCACAGTCGAAAGCAGTGTCACCTGAACGACAGCATTAAAACTAATTCCTAGTGTACTGATACTGACGACAATGCAATTCCTAATGGTAACGCCGATCTGTTTTCACTACACTTATTTCTTCGGTTATGCACTATTTTCATAACGCCGGGAAAGCCTTCACTCGTGTTTTAGATAGTGTTCGATGACAAAGTTACCATTGTTTTTCAGTAATTTTCATTCACCGTACCGAAAGATTTGTCTATCGTACTGCAAAATGACTTGAAACTAAAACGTTCTCATGGTTGTGACACTTAGACATTCCGGCTTGAAATGTCAGCATGCACTTCGAACAGCGAAGGGATGATTAAAAAAGCGTCATTCTATCCGGCACGACACGAAAGTGCCCCAACCATAGTATTTGTGCTGCACTTGATCATATAAAGTTAAAAACTTAAATATGTTCCTGAAATCTCTGAATATGTGAGCTCTAAGCAAATTCAAAACTAAGAGAACATTTAGGAAGAACTATACATACAACCTTAAAGCGGAAACGAGTAGTCTCACGTTTCTAAAATTTTTTAGCTTTTTGAAGCAGTTTATCAAACAGAAAATTATTGGCTGTTGTCGAAAGATCTGAATGACTTAAACGTTGTCACCTACTATTAGTCGGCATACCTCATATCGCCTCAGGCGTTTTATAGCTTATAAAAACTTACCGGCTCCAAGTACAAGGACTCGCCCTTTAAGTGACGGAAGTGGGGGCCGAGAACATCCACACAAACCTAAAAAATCCATATAATTTTTTCTAACATTATGTGTTTGTCAATAACCTCCCTCGGTTTGTTCTTCCATTATTCCTTACCTCAGTATGATAAGGAAGAGTACCAGTATGCTAAACTGTGACTTGTACCAATTAATGGTCATATTTCATACAATGTTACACTACTCGTAAATAAGTTTCCTCTAGAAATGTCGTCGGCCAAAATTTAATTTCTTGGAAGTAAATCATCTCCAGTCGACAGTTCAAGACGCGCATAACAACAATTACAAGCCTTTTCCTTCATAGCACTATTTGCACGAACCTGGAGTCCTCGTGTCGATTAAGGCAAACGCACCTGGTGAACCCCGTACGTTTCGTGCTCACTCATTACTATAGTACGGGGACTTACCATGGAAAAAGAGAAAGGCAGCTTCCGCAACTTATAAATGAACGAATTTCAAAAATTTCCTGATCTCCTGACTGGAGACCATCATGATTATGTTGCTTCCCCCAGAAGTTTTGCTGAAGGAAAGGCACTAACATCCATGATCCATAAAAACCATCCATCCGAGTTTTCTCTTTCGTTATTTCTTTCTTTCGCCTCACTTTTCACTTCTATGCATTTTTGACCTACTATTTCATTTCACTCTCCCTTATTCAATCCTTACTACATAATAGTTTTATTATTTTAAAAGTCACCTGGTTTACTAGCTGCTGCTACTTTGGGCAAAAAATCCTTGCTTGTGTAAAACCCATGGTTTTCTGTTAATCCATCGAAGATAGGAATCTTCTTAGGTTCCGGCATTCCGATACCGATGAAAACTGCTTTCACTCCGCTGGCCTGAAGCATCAATGTCACTGTCAGTTACTTTTTTTCTAAATACATATGAAAGGATACAGAGTGTCCAACCACTGCCGATAGATTATTCGATTACTTCCAAACACTTTCAGACTTGAAGAACTTAAAGAAAAGGCTTTGCTTATGGCTTTAAGACTGAAGCATTTTCCAAGCATTGCATACGCGTGCATTGAAGGGTACTAAGAAGCTACTAAGAACTCCGGAAATTTCAAAAATTCATTCCAGCTATTTCTATTTTGAAAAGTGTGCGTAATCCATTTGCATCACGCATTCATAGCGAATAAGCTGAAACTTTGGGGCAATAAAAAAGACGTGACAACAATGAATATTTTATTATGGAAAACTCCCCACTCTTCAAATCCTTTTTAAATTTTTTTGAAAACACAGGAGCATTTGATTGACTTGGCTTTGTCCTTACTTCCATTTCTATTTAGTACTGCTAACAGCTATCTTTTTTGCTGCTTTAGTCAAGTCGCAGTGTATCACTTCATCTATCAAATTTAGAGACGAAATGTCAAATCTCGCAAAAGCGATACCTTTCACATTGTGACTGTTTGCTCAACACTTCACTGGGCGGTATTTACAAAAAGCCTTCTAAACACCTTTTTTTGATCATTGAGATTCATCGACCATATGCGACTCTGATCAGCTGTTATTCTTCAATGGAAGGCACGTAATAAACGGCTCTGAAGAAGGCGATACAGCCGAAACGTCAGCTTTAACGGAATAAAGAACAAACACCTCGTGTTTGCTCAACAAGAATATCGAGAAATACGTGATCGATGCCGAGGTTAATTGAAAGCCGGTCGTGGAAATTACTACAAGATGTGCCAGCAAGATAGTTCTGGCCATTGAGAATGTTTGTTGACAAACGTTTTAATGTGGACATTATCCCCTCACCATAATATCAGCAAGGTAAAGCATTTTAAGGTAAAGATCTCCCTGTTTTCAATTCTACAGTTATTCATGATATGCCTAGGATTTCAGGGACGTGGGAAACGTAAGGATGACAGGCAATGTAAATACGACCACAAGCTTAACCCCTAATCGGGCCAGGCGACGATTTCTACATCCCCTATAGGGCAGGAAAATTGCCACCAGTGCTGTTCAGAAAAAAAGCTCCTTGTGATTTGCAAAGTCTGAAACTGATTGTGCTAAGGATCTGGGAAGGCTCTAGGAACGCTATCCAAAGATTCTAATTGAAACCAGTTCGATAAGTGCTGAAAGGCATTAATGAAGAAGACAAAATGCTCAAATGCCAGCAGAACCCACATGTAAATCCGAAAACCTTAGTAGATGAGACGTGGAAGGCAACGAATCGAATGATAGGTGTCTTGGAATCCAGGCAACATGTGAAGACCGGTAATACAAACAAATAAATAGACGATTTCTATCAAGCTTGGGCCGCATACTTTTATACAATCAGAATGAAAAACTTGTGGCGGAATTTAATCAAATTGACCATCATGGAAGTACTACAGTGCGTCAAAACGTTCCCACGTTTCAAGCGAGAGCTGTTATTTCATAAATCTACTTAAACATTGTCAACTCTTGCACTAAACGGCATTGTATCCCTAATTGAGAAAAAACACTGCTATACAGAAAACTTACGTTTTTTGATGTCTATTAAGAACAGAATTAATCCATATACACCACTCAAATAAAAAAATAAAAAACTCGAGTTCGTATTTGGACTTCTAAGCGTGTACAACCGCTAGATCGCCGGAATAGCTGCAGTCGCCGGATAATTTTGGCTACAAGACAGGAAAACTTCCTCTGGCCCACGAACATCAACGAGAACCTGTGGTGAAGACCTGAGTACTCTCTAGTACGGCTACTTTGGGATTCTTGGGAAACCATGATTTACGAGCGATCAACACGCCAACCAAGAGAGAAGACACCAGAGCTGCAACTTGTAGCCGAATCACACCCTACATTACCACGCGTGTCGATGGCGACTGTAAGTTAGGACGGCGAAACACAAGAAAGAAGTGTTCGAAACCGAATATAGAGAAAAAAGCCATCTAAGTACCTAAATTGATTTAATGGGATGCAGAAAATCAAACCATTATAACGGAACTGTCTTGCTCCACTCGTTTTCAATGTAGTATAACTTCCATATCCCCCTGGCGATTTCATTTTCTCCCCTTTTCGTTTTGATCACAGATTATAAAGATTAAAACAAAGCAGTTTAGGTGTTATTTGTTCTTAATACGCCAACTGAATCCCATCACATTGGTGCAAAACAGTCGTAATAATCGTTGTAACTTTAGTGATTATTTCATGGAAAAACTATTTAATCATGATTATAAGGCATGCTATTTCTAAGCACGAATAAGGACCGTCAAGGGATGTTTTTAAAAAAAGCCTCTGCAAATGAGTGTTGAATGAGCTGAACGAAAATAAAAAATTCGTTTTTTGTAAAGTGCACTCCATCCCGGATTTAGATGGCTTATACTATCACCATGAGAAACCACAAGTACGGCATCAATCAATTAATGGTGTAACGATTTTTCTTTCTTCTCCTCGATAAAATGCTGAATCAGTTGAATGGTTCATGTAAAGGAATTCGAACTGATCACGTAAACTCTCCCGTTTTTCGTACCTTGAGCTTTTCGAGGGTGATGTCGGATGTGTGTAGAGCGCGACCAGTCTCAATCTTTACTCCGATATCACGAGCAAGTTGAATTTCAAAATCTACTGCGGAGTATGGCAACCGAAATTGTGGGATTTCCGACGAGCTAGAAGCAATCACCTCAATTCAAATGCTTAAACATGCTAAATAGCATTTATAGTGGTATATGATTTTCTAATATAATACTCAACATGACGGATATCCTCAAAAAATACCCTTAGTTTGTCGTGAGTAAAGCAGTAATATAATATTTGGTGAGATAAGCATGATATGGTAGAGATTTAATAGATTTTTTGTTTTCAGAACGTCAATTTGACGCTACCTTAGACCTCCAACGTATCGCTGTTTTTCGTATATCGTGATATCAGTGTAGCCGAGTCTGGCCAAGAACGATGCACACGATATGGAAGCTGGGCCACATCCTGGAATAGAAATGGAATCCTAAAAAGGAAGGGAGCACTGCTTCTTTGTTCCCTTTCATTCTCGAGAAATTCCTCAATGACTCATCTATCAGAGCAATCTTAGTGTTGTGCGATTCGTTTCTGGTTTGCCGCACTTCCCTCGACACAACTTGGCGAACATTCATCTTCTTGAATACCTAAAATCATCCTTTAATTCGCTAGCTATTTAGCGCTGGAAGTGTTGCACAAAAATTCGAATAAACAGATAAAGCAGCCCCAAGTTTACAAATGTGGCTTGGTTTCTAAGAACGCTAAAAAAATCGAGTAGCAAGGTAAACAGGTTTGTTCACCGGACGTGGAAATGATAGAAACTTCGCAATTTCAATAATTTATCACCTAATACAGTTATCCTTTAACTGATTGACTGGCACTGAAATATGCCACAGATCCTCTCCTTAGAATTTTGATTACATAGTCAGGTTATTTAAGAACATGCTCAGCTAACATCTTTGTCGACGAGTAAATGAATAAGCAAGTAGTAAACAGGTATGATACCTCGCAAGCGAATTGCTGCAGACCTGCGATGTTGATGGCACCCTCTTCGCTTGCATGCAGGTTACATGAACCGACACAGAGATCCGATGTTGGGCAGACCATGCCACAAGTTAAGCCGAGAGGATTGTCGCTGAGAATCTGACGAGCTGCTCCATAATAATTCTGAATTTTTCAGTTTTGTAATGGAGAGTTAACCAAATGGAGCTTCAAGTCCAGATTGCCCGTGCCACAGAACTGTATACCTTATTTGAGATACTTGTTATGAATGCTTTAACATCGAGTTGAGTTGGGCAGCTCTTCTGACATGGCGCATCGGCACACTTCAAGCACCTCAAATTCTTCTTATTTAAGAGAAAAAGAAGTGAGTGTGTAATGTATGCATATTTCGCCCCATTAATCGTTTGTTAAAGTTTCTGGTGCTGAGTGCTGTTTCCTCAGATAACACTTTTAAATCTTCGTGTAAGTTAAAATGTTGTCAATCAATTGAGAATGAGCTGGTAGAGCAAAACATACCGCAAAGCCTCGCGTAGTGCTCCACGTTCACTAAGGGTTGTATGTTTGATATCTCTGAAGTCATTTGCTAGATCGGGACCACATGACTGTAAGTAGAACAATAACCGGATAGGAAGAGAAAGATGTAAGGATTGAAAAAAAGGAGCTTAAGTTGGTAAAAGAGGAAGTTACATGAAAAAGTCAAGTGCAAATCGCAATTAGTGGCGTGCATTCGGGAAGCTATGAAGTGCATAAAAGCCTTGACATATTGCCTATTCATTTCCATGAACAAAAAAGAAGAATCAGAAATGCACTCAATAGGCATCTTTTTGTATAGAAAAAGGCACACACCTCGCAATTCTTTCCAGCGTTCCTTTTCCAGTTATGCTTGTTCATCTTCGTTTCGTAGCTGGGAACCGTCTTCGCGAGATGGTTAACTCTTGGGTTCAGTGCTAGTAAGGCCTAAGGATTTGTAGACTTTTACAAATGTTGTTTTCAGCCCTGCTCAAAGCGTATCCGAAAACACTCTTCTAGTTTTTTAGACAAAACCTCCCTTGAGTGAAATCAGTAGCTCAAACTTATCATATTTTACCTGCCGCCAAGGACTTATTTCAAAACAGAGACAATCAAACATAAAAAAATATTTTTTTACTGTTTGAACACAACCACTTTCGCAAAGCAGCATGCACAAAGGAATGCAAGGTGGATTACATTACCTCGATGTCGGCGGTATCCTTGGAAAGTAGTGGAGGTGCCATTCGGGCACCGATAGTTCTCTGACATGGTCGACGGAGGCACAGCGCGATATCAGACCTGCAAACATGCGCAATCCTCGACGAAAGAATAGGCGTGGATCGGAGACGGCAGTGAATTCGCTATGCTCTCATATCGAGCATGACAAGTGATAAGACATTGCTACCCCTTAACCTCGATAAGAACAAAGAATTGCGAAGACAACGGATTCTCAACAGAATGCGCAGCCGAGTACACCTGAATTTTGCTGGCCAGTACGAGTCTGGTCTGTGAGCACGTTCAGAGCTTCTTCAGATTCAAAAAACGTCGCTTGTACGGTTTCCATGCTATTTTCCTATTTCCTTGAAACATTGAGAACATTCTTATAACACTAATGCATGGAATTAAGAAGTTAAAGTAGTGGACAAAGGTGAAAACGCGGACCTGAAACAACGATGTGCCATTGCAAGGGGGCGCGTTTGCGTTGAGGCGATGCCTCTTCGCCGCTGCACTACATTGATTGATACCTTTGGTCCACAGTTGACAGTACTCATGTTTATCACATCGTTAACTATTTGCTGCTTATTATTATTTTTGACGCAAAGGTATGATGCACAACCACTATGATGCCGAGATGTTTTCAAAACTTGGGCCTAGGCCAAATTCCTGTAGAAAATTGGCTGAGAGAAAGGCAAACAAGGACCTCAGTATTACAGTGGGTAACACTTGAGCCCAGGGAAAGGGAAATTGTTTGTTTCGAGGCTACCCTAGTATCCATGTTTTGCAGATATCTCAACACAATAGCTGTGGTACTCACGTTCATGTTGGTGAAAGTTCTTAATTTTGAGCGGATAGCATTCACGAAGCTGATCGGGAGTTACCCTCTAAAAACTAAGTGCGAGCTTGATTCTTGTAGGCTCCATATCGCCTCTCTAACCTTGGAATGAAAGGAGACTGTCCCATTAGATCAAGTGATCCGCTTTTCAATTCCATGAAAAAGACATCACTTTCGGGAAACAACAACATTGTAGTTCCTCATCAGTGAAGTTTTATCACGTTTATAGAGTCCATTTTTTGAAGAGACATCAATGGCAGAATAAAAGTTGCTCTTCTCGCACGTGGTTATGATTTATTATTGAGTAGTGGTTTCATAAACATGAGAACAGCGAGTAGTAGACGAGCAGCCTGTTGCACATATTTAAATCGAATGAAACAGACGATAAAGGATTTCTCCAATACCAGAACTTCCGACATTGAAACTACTGCTTTATGTTTTGCAGATAAATCATCTGCACCTAAGCAGACCTTGAAAGAAGGAAAGCTTTTTTTGCTTGGCTGTCGAACCACGTTTTCGAGCTATATGCGCTGGGTTAAATGCAATGGAGAAAGCTAGAGGTAGTCTTGTATATGTTAGCTGACCAGGGCAGCGTGTTCCAATTCTGCTTAGCAAAAGCCGATAACATTCATAAGCAGTAAATTACATTTTTTTTAATAAAGAAGTTATGGACGGAGAGTGACTCACTGAGGTGGCATGGCTTTCTGTGAGTCAAGTTTAGGGCTGTGTCCACTTTTTTCCCTGTCGCGCACAAGACTAACCTTGTGGGTTCTGCTCGACTCATTGAGGAACATCATACCTTTCCTTCTAGGCTTCTCCTGAAGATGTCGGACCATCGGATCGATGGTCGTACTGCAGTACGTTTGACATCACGAAGAACCCACCCACTAACGGCAATTGTCCATCAGTTGTCGTTCATACGCATTACGTGTCCGGCCGACCTTATCTTCTACAATTTGGCGTACAGAACAGCAGCTTTGGTTTTTTTCGTTGAGGCTGGCCGGAGCCTGGGATCCTTTCCCTTTACTTACTGCATAGAAATGTGAACAGAATTATATGACAAATTTATTGTTCTTAGTGAGGACTTGATTATTCTTAGAACGCTGGAAAAGTGGTTACGCTTTTATCCTATGTTACTTGAGATTTTATAAAATATATGAATTTTTATTCTTTGACGATCGACAACATTTGCTTTGATTTGTAAGTGCGCCGACTGGGCTCTTCATTCTAGACTTTCATCAGCTCGCATGTATTGAAGGAAAATATACTTCAAAGTGACCAAATTTATTTCATAACAACCGCAGTTCCTGAGGAAAACCATTCTTAGTTTCATATCCAGTTCATTAATGCAAAGTCTTAACATTTGCACAAAAGGTGGTTTCATGTTGCCAGAAATGGCAAAAATTTACTCTTCCACTATAAACACTTGCTGAAAAGTTGGTTTTACACGCCGCCGAATAGAACATGGATAAGTATCATCAACAAAGCAAAGGTTATATGCTGTTGAGAAGCTTCGGATAACACAAACCAAGGGCTAAAGATTTCCTGTGATGGTGATGACCTAGGCGAAGGCTTCGGGTAGGCTAGCTTTAGCACTCCAGAGAACCAAATTGGCTAAACTAGCAAAACTCCAGCCTCAGTACCCCACACATTGGACGCTCCCCTATACGAAGTCGTAAGGTGAAACAACAAGTGAGAGGCGATAAAACCTCGGATAGCTCACGAGGTTATTGGAAACGGAATACTCCAACATGACCACGACACACCATAAAGACAACTTCTTGCTCTCCTCTTATAGTAGCAGAGCTATCTCTTCAGACACCGACTTTTACGCTCTTCTTCAGGCTAGTGACCGCATCAAATTTCATGCGATCGCCCTACAAAATACGAAAATCAGGAACAACGACAGACGGTAATTAGAAAACGGAGTCCAGAGACTCATGCTCATATTGACCATATTCAAGAACAGAAAATGGTCCTTGTTCGACAATTCAGTGCTCCGTGGATTTTTTTGCTGGATAGGACCACCGCTTTCTCCATGCTAATACTCAATTTAGCTTTAAGCTGAAAAAAAATTCCTGTTTTCGTCCAGGAGAAAAAACAGGTTCTATATAAGGAGGGTATTCTCAATAAACCCCTCGCCTCACATGATTAGCGTATAAGGCAAGACCCCACCAAAGGCTTCGAGATCTGCAGGTCGAATGACCTAAAACTTAGGCCAAACTTTCAAGCTCAGTTCCTCAAATAAGAAGATAAGACCGCATCTCCAAAGGAATTGCTCACAAAGTGAAGAAAACTGACGCTCGATCCTAATGCAAGACCCCTAACAAGGCTAGTAATAAATGCCAGCTAAAAGTCTTTGCACGGAGATTTGCTTCTGTACAGGCAGAAAAGAAGTTATTGGAAGCGGCTCAAAACTATCCAGTCTAAAAAGTACCATTCGAATATTTTCAGCCATAATGCTTCGCTATCTGCTGTGATGAGCGAATATGAAACTACCACAAAATCCCTTCCATGATGTGCTGTTGATAATGGAAAGGTTCTATAACAATCATTTCCACTCCGCAACGCCGGTCTCGGACCTCGAATTCACCGTTAATAAAAGACCATCCGGAGTCACACCATCTGAAGTTCGAATTCCGATAGAAAGCATGAAGACAGGCACAGCTTCAGGACACGAAAATATCACTGCCATTTCACTCGAGCTGGTGGCCATGAATTACACGTGCTTCACACGACCAAAATGACCTTTTACCTTCAGAAAGAGAAAATCCCAGAGCAGTGGAAGAACTCGGGCACGATCATCCTAGTTAAGAAGGGTGACCAAAAGGAGTCTGTCAGCAGTGCCATAGACCCCTTGTCCTAAACTTTGTCGACTACGACAGAACGTTTGATAGAGTCGAATCTAATATAGCCCTATCAGCGCACCTCGACCAAGGATCGATCTTCTATACCAACACTAGCTGACTGTTATGGGAAATGCATCTTGAAATTTCACCATTTACAGCAACTCCTTGCCATACCCATAGGGAAAGGGGTTAGAAATGCGACACCAAATCGCCAAAGTCGTCTACTGCCGGCTTGCAGTTGGTTGTGAAATCACTCGATTGGAACGAGATAGGCCCACGTACTAATGGAAAATTCCTATCGAATCTTCGTATCGCAGTGATATCGTCACATTTTCGAGAAAAACCAGTAAAGCAGAGACGATATTCAATGAACTCAACGAAGTGGTAAAAAAAATTGGGGTGCGCCAGCATAGGGCGAAGATCCAGTTCAGCAAGAAGTCATGGTGAAAGGGCGAACAAACCAAACTGGAAGCTTGGTGAAAGTGGAGAACAACATGGAGGAGGTATTAGAAAGAAGAAAAAGAGCAGCATGGACCACATTCGGGGCACTCTAAGAAGACACCAACCAATTAAAGGTCCCGAAAATACGTGCTCACCTATTCGACTGAACAGTCCTCCTAGCATTTTGTTATGAAGCAGCAACGTGAGGTGATATTTCAACCATGTCAAAAAATCTGCGCACCTTCCACAAAGTGCTTGAGCCATGTCTTCTTAAATTTAACAGGCACTCACCACGTCTAGCCGGAATGCTTAGCTCAAATATTCGAAGTCTATCCCATCTTAGGGATCTCTGAGAACATAAATCGATGGCGAAACACAGATGGTCATATAATGACAAGATCAGAGAAAAGGTCATCGGAAGGATCTGTGGAGTGGACTTCAAGAAAATGCATGCGTCCTTTTGGTGGACTACTACCTCGACGAAGCGCAGACGTGTCCTTAGTTATCGTCTACCATCTGCACTCGCAGATGGCAACGATTTCAAGATTACGGCATGAACTTCTCCGATGTCACCATCTTCAAAGCACGTGATCGCCATAGACGAAAATTGCCGATGGAGAAACAGAGCGAACTTCTGCTGAGAATAGCCAAGTAAGCATTGATAATCTTCACTTTTTGAATCCAGTTGTGCTACTATTCAGCGAACAATTACGGAAGGTTCAGCATGTGCAGCGACAAGTAGCAGGGTTAGTTTTCTACTTTCTAAAATAATTTTATTTCTTTCTAGTTGATCCTCTCAGAATCAATTTAGGCGGTTATTTTCATATGAATGCAGATCATAGATGGAAAATGTTCTTCCTATAAATGTCCTTACATCGCAGTTAAAGAAGAGTGGGAATTTACGTCAGTGATCCTTAGCTGTTTTGTACACAACAGGCTCACGCGTGTAACGAAAACATCGGCCCATTTTGTGGTAATTTTACTCGTGATCATCCCTTGCCATCTTATTTAACGCTAGTTTTGTTTACCTGTTATTTTCTCTTTTTTACTAGGTGACCGACCCACTAATGTTTAGTTTCTGGAAATTGTTCTAGTGAATCTCGAAAGTGGAATATTGCTCGATCATCCTAGCTACGAAGACCAACTCGGCGTTGAGCGCGCCGATTGATCTTTCTGAAGACGTTACACGTGTTCCCCGTGTTTTGGAAAATTCTTCAATATGATTGAGGCACCGTAATATCTTTCCGCTGTATAGCATAGAGGTGAAAGAACTGTTGTGTTGAATAATTGAGCCCTTAATCGTAAATCAGTAAGCAGGTCATTGGTCTCTGTCAGAGGCTCGCGTGTGGCCCATGCAATTCGTTGTCTTCTACCAAGTTCTTCTCTCAGTTCGTTATCCGTCTTCATTAAATATCCGACTCTCAGTTGGTAATCAATTTAGGACGATCTTTTCTTTTCCACACCATGTGTTCATCATGAACTGGGTTGTGGTCCAGTTTTTCAAGCTTCGTAGAGCTAGATAGATGTATTCTCTGCTTGCGGTAGTGCTTCGAAATAGAAGGATGCTGCCAGAAAAACAAAGGTTGAAAAGTGCTAAATTTGTTACCTATATCATAAAAACACCGTTTAAAAGACTTCTAACAAATAGAATTAAATCACACCAGTGTGCACTCTTCACTAGCTGAATGGTGTTCTACCAATCTTTCTTTGTAGATGTCATCAGTTCGTCATCATTACATTATTGCTTTAACTTGATAAGATCGGGTTCTCGAGTGGAGAATTGCGATCTGCTGATTGGAGTTTATTACTCAAATACAACTGAGCATGATAAGGGTGAATTCAACGTAACCAGCAACTACGAGTGCCAACAACAGCATATGGTTAAGGAAACAGCACGAAAAAAAAAGTGCTATCCAAAGTAGATCACTAACTACATTTCTTCCAGGAGTGTATTACAGCTTATACGGCTTATAGTGGAAAATGGATGCAAGCTAAATGCTTATCCGCGTTGACAAAGCTCGTGCATTGCCCTGCTTGGCCCATATATGTAGTTTCGCCTTGGTTTTGAATGTGAAGTTCCTCTTTCTAATAGCTACCGACGATCGTCCGACGGACAAACCCGTGTTTAACTGTTCGCATATGAATCATTTGTCAATTAAGTAGATCTGTAAGGATGGCCTTGTTGGTCAGCATTCTAAATGCGTGAAAATACACAAGTTTTTCTTCTTCTTCTTCGTTCTAAAATTCTAAAACAGTGGAGAAAGTGTCTGTAGATCTTTCTCAATTTCTATCGTTTACTTTTTTTTATCCCAATATCTTTTGATTGATAGCTCTCTTTCTTTCATTGAAGGTTTGAATTGCACATAGTTGTACTCTGTTCATGGCACGCGATAAATTCAAACGAGGGGGTGTTCTGTTTCCAGAATTTCCGAAGAGATTACGATTTATCGAGAGGAATAAAACAGTACTTATTTCATTGCAACTGTTTCTCCTGCATTAGTCATCATATATATATTTACATATACATATGTATATATATATATATATATATATATATATATATATTCATATATACGTATACAAGTGTATTATACGTATATACATGTACATACATATATATACATACATATACATATGTATTGAACATACATAAATGTACATAGATATATACACACATATACACATGTATTATACATAAATACATGCACGTACATATATATGCATATATAATTAGCTTGATTTGCTGTTTTGTGTGCCATCTCTCATTTCACACATGAGTGCATGACAGGAAGTATTTGGCATTAGAATTCATTAGTTAAGATTGAAATCTCCTAAAATGCGTCAGGATTAGTTTTATGAAGGAATAGTGTACTTGACACTAAAGCCCTTCTGAATTTTTCCACCAGCTTTCTTGAGTGAAGTTTGCGTCAAATGCATTCTCGAATGTGTCGCCCGACAGTGGTCGGCTGGCAGAACCCCTAAATTATAATTCATTCAACTGCACATTTCTTTATTAAGTAGTTAAGGTTACTTTAAAAACTATTGCACACTATGAAGGAGCAATTTGTGTAGTTTCAAATCCGATTTAGGCCGCCAGATCTTTTGAGTTTCTGAAATGAAAGAATCCCTCTGCTTCAAATTGTTCTACTTGCTTGATGTAGAAAACGGAGTTCATTTCAAAATATGCCTAGTTTATTAGAAAGAAGTTCGTTAGCAAAATCGAACGGACAACAACGTTTTATGCTAAAAAATGATGGAAACGCCTTGTTTGGTATAGCAGCTTAAGCAAAAAAATGTTTACAGAAAAAAGTGCAACATAGTGGTTGCAACTAGGTGCACTCAAGTTGACTGAGAAGAATAGAGTAAAAGGATGGGAACACAAGTGAAGAACTCACAATTTTCATTGGCTCAGTTTGATCAAACAACATAGGCGAATTTTGGATGATGAGAACTGTTCCGACGACATTGACGAAGGTGAATACAATGAGTACCAACCTGTCGATAACATTTGCTACATATGACCAGTCGGAAGATATCTGAAAAGTCAAACATGCACGCATGTAAATATCGGAGTTAACGTACTTTCCAAGAGATCAATACTTTGCTATTTTTAGAAGGAATCTTTCAATTTCGGGATTTCGTATGAAACATGTAGAATAGAGCCTATAAAGAGCGAAGTTGATCGTATCAGCAAAGTTTCTTAACATGAAAAGCAGTAAAGATTTTCACCTGGAAGCAGAGCTAAGAGTGAACTAATGGTAGCAATCATAGTAGACCTAGTAGCAAACTAATCACACGATGATTAACCTCGTCTTGCTCCACATGATTCGGCCACTATCCTTTGACACTCTAGACCCCTTACCTTCAAACTAACTTGAAATTACATGAAAAAAAAGAAACAAGTAACCTATCTTGCAATAGACGAGCTTCAGTGTTCACACCACTGAGGAATTCCGTTAACAAGAAGGGTGCAAAAACAACCGTAGACAGGCAATCAAAAGTAGCCTAACATCTTACTAGAATAGAGACAAAACACAGGTTAACGACTATCCATGGGAACTGTTTCCGTTCAGAATCTATGACATTGGCCCACCATGATCAGACATCGACGTTCTCATCGACGACTCAGGGTTTTGTGTTATAACATATTTTATATTGGTCGCCCCTGCTAAGTATAAAGAACAACACCGAAATGCGCTAATAAGATAATAGGTCCTTCGTTATCATGAAGAAAAGTTCCTCTCCCTACAATCACATCGACTTGACTTTGTTAGCCATCCTTCTAATGCTCAACTCTTGAATGCATAAAAGATCTCTTCACTTCATTAGGTCAACCCAGATTTTTAACACTCGCACCAGATATTGATTATTGTTGTCGTGAAAAAATCTCAAAAAAAGTTCACTTAGAGCAATACCGTCAATATTATCGAGAACGTTAGATTGAAGTATTTCTTTATGACTTCTAATCAGTAAAGACACGATCACCAAAGCTGCCCACGGTATAAAAGTGATAATGGAGAATGTGTACTGTAATCGTTCTAGTTTCACATTCCAGACCACCCCAAAATCTGTGATATGGAAAAACACCTCGAGGTGTTTTTGTGAAGCACGACTTGCAATTGATACCACGGACAGAAGGACTTCTACAGAAACAGGGAACATTACAGACGCCTTACTTGGAGTTGAAATTCACAAACTACACGGATGCTTCTGGTAACAAAAATAACAGTACATCTCCATAGGAAAAGGAACCGTGACACAGTGGAGGATCGATATCCTGTCCAAAGAAAAAAAGCCGAAAAAATCATTGTCACTGTCGTTCGATATGCTTATTCAGTGTGATATACAAACATTTCACAATGACTTACTTACTGCGCATATCGAAAACTTCGGAATAAGTGCAACCAGTTCAGGGAGCAGTATTCCGACAGTGATCTTGGCAGAGCAGGGCAATATACTTGTAACTATATATAGCCTTGACGAGAAAGCAAGGCAGAAAGTGATGTTTGCGAAAGAATAAAGATAAGACCACAGAGCCCTACCCTTCAAGGAGCTCAATTTATAGTAATAGTAACTTTCAACGTTACTAGTACATAAAGGATGCTAAAATCATTAGAAATTTTTGGAATAGGAAATTATCGAAGAGATGCTTCCACTGAAGACGTAGCAATGCAGTGGATTACTGAAGGCATTCAACATTTGCTTTAGGGAACGTAATTATTAAAACCCTCTTCGCTGGGAATTTCAAAAAAAAATGTTGTTATTCTCAACAATAACAAGGAGTACCACACATTAACTCATTCCTTTGACAACAATATCAAGAAACAGTTTCAGTTTGAAAATCACCAAGAAGGAACTCTCCAGCAGGTATGTTAGCGTGGATCTGAAAGAACCGAAGGGTTTTTTTAAACGTACGTCCGAAGCTTTACAGGAAACTGGTGGTATAAGGTATATAGGCAGGATGAGCAACAGTACTGGATAAATCCACAGAGCTGATAAAAGACACCCTCAACGTCAGCAGGGAACTCAGGAGACACGTACAGACTCGGAAACTCGTTTTATTTAGGGAGGACAACGGAGCCACTCACGACCGTCTTTCTGATCTGTTTGGTAGGTGCGTCTACGTACTACCTCAGCAACAACAAATGCGTCCTTCTAATTGCCTACTGTTTCGGAATCCGATATACTACCTGGTCGGCAAATAACCGAGCCCCCTTTCGATCTCCGTAGAAGACGGTGCTCTCTCTAATTTTCACCTACATAAAGATATACACCTTTCAAATCTGTTAAAATGATGAGACTCAGTAAAAGCCTTGGAAAATTAAAGCAAAAGCTGATGTAGAAAGCACGTAGTGAAAGCAGGTACAGCACATTCACTTTCTTGACGCCACTACTGATCGCGCTATGAAGAGGGTGATTCTAGGATATCCCGCATCATCACAAATGATAGAGAAAACTTAGAATTTCTATAAAGTCGATAGACAGAGTTCTGGGATGCTACTGCATGCGGTAGCAGTTGAGACAACGATAAACGACAGAAAAAACTGATACAAGTGAATGCAGCACATACTAATAAAAAATTTAAAGTGGAAAATCGATTATGTCATTTTTTTCTATTGTGGAAATTCGTGTAACCTAAGGTCACTATAAATGAGTACGAGCAATCGAGGACCCTCGATAGAAGGTTCAACTGGCGATCCCTGGTTTCCAAACGTAGGTAATATTTTGAAAACGTTGCATCTTTCGAGGATTCAAAGGTTTTTTTTTGGGGGTTCTTGACTCAGCAAACCATGGAACTGTTTAACATCTTAGTGGAAAGTTCCCAGGATCGACTTTCTATTAACGTCGGCATTGGAATATGAATGCGTCGTTTCCTTGTTCAGCAATCGCGAGGTTGTTAAACAGCATACATTTACTTCCATAGAAAAACAATACAATAGAACAGTAGCTGACGTATTGGCACTACCGCCTTCTTCAAAGTAGAGTACTCAGTATAAGTAGGCAAAGTACTCCACTAAGCAAGCATAGAATACAAAAGCATAGCGGAGACGATTTTGAAGTAAAAGTCGATATCCTTCCACAGGAGAATAAACCAGCAGCGCGAAAACTTCTTGAGGCTTTTTGGATAAATGTCAAAAACCCTACAATGAATAGGAGGGATGAATGCCCAGAGGTCATACGCGACCTGATACAGTATGTTCGCATCATTTTCTGATGTGGGATGGTGCAGCCATCAATCTTATGCGTCTATAATCTGTTCTATAAAAGCTACTCTATTCTTCATCGTTGGAAGTCACGTAAAAAGCGGTGAGTTTTTCGAGAAGCTGTTGATCATGTAATTACTATAGAGTTTTTTCGTCTTTTTTGTAAGTGTTATTGAAGCGTTTGGCCTAGCAAATTGTATATCAGTGTAGCCTTCCAGGCTCTGAAGAAGGCGATACTGCCGTCAGTTGTATTGCATTGTGTTCTGCTATGAAAATTAATGGAAATTGTTGGTGTTTGTGAAAAACGACTCAACAGGCACTTTTAACTGCAATCTGTTATGTAAGAACAGCTGAGGCTAAAATTTCAGTCACGTTGCGCGACGATGGCTAAGTATATCTGAGTTATCTATGCGCGTGTGGCGCAGTGGTCGGAGGCGCCCTGCAGCACACACATGGGATCGAACCCAGCGCCCATGGATCACCAAACCTTCCATCTTTCCAGGATCGGCAAATTGGTATAAGACTTGTTTGAGAGGATAGCATCACTTTCTCGATACATCGGTAGGCCATCGTGAGTCATTGTAAAGGCCAAATATGCATTCAATCACCTCGAAACGATCCCTTAATAAAGTAGGATGCATGGCGCATCCCTCAGGGGATTAATCAAGTCGAGATTTTTATCCTTTTTTCCTTTATCCTCTATATCCAAGTATATTAATTTCAAAATATATAACATATACAAGGTAAGTAAAAGCGTGCTCAGTTATACAAAACTTTCATGCAAGTTTTTGAAACATGGCATAATGCCACAAGTTTAACCAGCACACCTTGTCCTCCTTTTTCATTGCTTTGAAATGATCTGCAATAAACGAAACGTTGTCGATCATCCTTCTAATTAAATCGGGGTGCATTCCTCGAAGATGGGCCAGCTGCGACAGTCTCATCTTAAACATAACAGTTCATCAAATGCAATATTGAATTAACAGATTATACGGCCGAAGATAGATTTTTTTACACATATAATAACTGCCCTCCCAACGGTTTACCGCGTCGTCGTGGCTGGGAGGTGTTCCTGGGTGTCACCCTGCGATGTACAGCTGGGGGATTCATCCACTGGCAGGGCCTCCCAAGCTGAGAAGGAGTCTGGCGTTTCCATCAGGAAGCCTAGCTAAGAGTAAACCAATACCAGGATCCATCACCGTCTTGGTATCAAAGTCGCATGGTGGCAAATCCCTCTCTGATCCACAGCGGCTGCGACTACCTGACGTAGTGACGTCCTGGGGCAGGCTTTGGCCAGGCTGACCTCGGGATTTCAATGAACCACAATGGCTTAATCATCAAATCTGCGAAAAATGGAGATTATGGTGAGGCTCGCACATCCAATGAGGACGGGTCGTTCAAGTAACAAGTATCAAGTATAATAACTGCAAAAATACCAAACGGTCTTGGCTTACTTTGTTGAATCCTCCCCTGGATCGCTTTTGCCCATCTTCGATTAAGGATGGAACGGCTAAGAAGTATGGAGAAGGACGACGAGATGAGTCAAGGAATTGACCGATTTCTAAAAAAGAACCTTGTTGATAGAAAGCTAAGATATTGGGGACAAATGATATGGGCTACACTGAGGAGAACAACAATCAAAAACAAATTTTTTATCCCAAGTGACAAAGATCGCGTCGTTTCCTACCAAGTTACAACAAAGACGTTACTTAACTTTTCAAAACAAAGCTGCGGGAACTCAGGGTTCATGCAAATGTTTTTTTGTTCATGAGAATGAATGAATGCGAGCAGCTACCTGATCGGATTGGCTGCATTGTCCACTTCCGAGTTGATCAGCATTTACCTTTTGGCTGCTTTAGGAATATAAATTTTGATTTCAATCCCGTGGAGACCTGCCATCACATTCCAGTCCCAGGTTTAAAATTTGTTTAGCAGAGTATGTGGACTTATGCAATCACTTGCAACGATCAGCCGTTAGCACGTGAACGTTTTCTTAATCGCAGTAAAATCCAGCGATATCGGATAGATGGAGAGGTAGTTTAAACTAGACAGAGTCAAAAGAAAATTTGTGCATGATCGAATGATTTCATATGTGTACCGCGTAGCAGCTAAGGGATCTCAATATAGCTGGGAAGTTTAGGAAGCTCGTACATGTACCGTTTACTTCAGCTGTTTTATTAATCATGGACTCTCGGAACACATGTAGCCTTCACTCGTTCCTATCCCATGTTAGGACTTTTCAATAGGCTTCGTTTGCCCGAAAGATAATATAAGCATCTTTTGTTCCCGTTAATGGCCTTTAATTTTGCTTTGTATCCGGAATGTAGCCAGTGATAGCTGTTAAGTGGAAACTGTGTCACGAGTGGTGTGCCAGATTCTCCTAAGCGAATTGAGGCGTATTTAGCACAGGGAACCCCAAATCTTCTCCAAAGTAACGACATTGATGCCCGCTTCTACCTAGTATGACACCGGTAACATTCCTTTTATTAACTTCATCGATATTTCAAAAACGTGAATGAGTTGAAACACTCACATACCCGACGTGCTGCTTCCGCGGTCGCTAGCCTCATCCTCTTCTGCTTTTTTAATGCCGATGTATTTTGGAAAAGTTTCTATGAACACTGCTTGCATCCAGTGAGGCATTGGATGTGCAGATCCGTCTCTAAAAAAGTTTACAAATCCACTTCTATACTGCTCAACAAGGCTGCCAAAACGCATACCGTCTGTAGTAATTTAGTGAGAGCACTGATAACAAAATCGACATGGCGACCAGAAACATCGTGAACAAAAGGTATCTGCCTAAACTTAGAAAATTATGTAAGGTTGGCAACGACAATTATGAGATGCAATGGGAAATCCACCCACCGATGAGAGGAATTACAAGAGAAGTAGGTGGGATCAGTTCGATCAAAACCAGGTAGAAAACTGTGAGCGATACCAGTATTGAAATTGAGAAGGTCATTTTGTGTTCAATAGGTGGAATGTAGAATACAAAGGTCGTCAGAATGGCTAAAATGGGCAATCATCTGAGAAATTAGCTTTCTCTTCAGTAGAACGACAAGATGACCGTTATCCTGAATCCAATCTGCTTAAAGTATTCACAAGCAAGTCCATAAATGCAGACTTTATGTGCAGAAGTCGGATTCATCGAGGAATCAGTTTTTCAAAATCATTGAGTGAAAATGATAAAGAAGGAAACACCGTCGGGCTTAAGTATAATACACTTGCTGAACTGGAATAATTGGGCGGTGCTTGTGATATAATCCACTTCACTTTTTTCCAATCTTGGGATTTCTCATTTCAATGTCGAGATCGAGTTCATAAATAGCCACGCGTTGATTCTTCATTTTTTTTCAAGGGCGATTTTTGACATTTGTCAAGTCATTGAATGAATTCAGCTTCTTGATAGAGTTAAACGCGCTAATGGAAAACTCTTATAGAGTTGCCAGATTTTTGTTGAATTGCCCTGACAAGAAGAACCAAGAAGAAAATGTAATGTGCAGAAGATAATTAGCTAACACGCTTTAGATGAAAAAGGTCCGAAACATAACTGGCACAAAGGTGATCCTGAAGGAAACATGTGAAATACTCGGTAAAAATAGTAAGGACCGTGAACACTGTGGCGAACATATCTTGCTCAAACGAACAACTTTGATTCGCGGCTTCAACACAGTTAAGTACTCATATGAAATACAAGGAGGTTTAAGTGTAGTTCAACTGTTACACAAACTATAGCTGTACAAGCTTATCAGAGAGGTAATTATGCGCACAGCGCACACGTCAAGATCTGTGCATTATACATCAAGCTAAACCAATGAAGCAAGTTTAATTCTATCAGAAATCTTGTGTTACTACAACGAACCATAATGGTTCCTAGGCAATATGCTGAAAAGCGTGCAGACGAACGTTATACAACCAACTTTTCCCGCCTTATATTGAATGAAAGCCGATAATGAAACCCATTAGAATAGACAAATCATTGCTATGAAGACATTGACAGACGTTGTAGGCTTGTTCAAATCGGCAACGCAGCCAACAAGGCTCATGCCCAGGAATAAGAAGCAGATCACAAGCATGTTGCAGAGCATGCCCTATAACTTCCTGACGATAGACACAATGAATGAGTCAAAGTGAACAGATGGAAAGTGTTGGCGAACCATCCCAAGCGTGAATGCACACTGTCCGAGTAAGCACGTATTACGAAATTTCAAAGGTAATTTGCAAAAAGTTTGTTATTGCAATCGATTATTATCTATTATTTTTATCATACGTAGTTGTCTTTAGGGAGGATAATAGTTCTTTTCTGTGGGCACAGAGAATGTTTGTACGTGAATTTTACTCCTCTATGGTAGTATCGTGTGAACGTGTGAAGACACGCTCTTCACACGTTTCCTGTCCGAATGCAAGGTCCCTACCCACTGGAAGACCAGCAAGACCGTGTTATTGTTCAAGAAAGGTGACCTACAGGATATCGTCAACTATCGCCCAATCTGTTTACTGTCTGTCGTCTACAAACTTCTCACTCGAGTCATCCTAAACAGGATTGACAGAACACTGGACGAAGGACAGTCATGTAAGCAAGCAGGGTTTCGAAAAGGATGTATTACGATGGACCACATCCACACGGTAACAAGGCTCATTGAAGTGTCGCGAGAGTACGAAAGACCGCTCTGTCTCACCTTCATCGATTTACAAAAGGCCTTTTGATTCAACTGAGATAGAAGCAGTCCTGGAAGCCATGGATAGTCAAGGAGTCCCTACTCAGTACACAAAGATTCTTCGTGAGCTGTACAAAAAATTTCACAACCAAGGTATCACCATTCTACGACGGTATTATCATTGACGTCAAAAGAGGAGTTAGGCAAGGCGATACCACCTCGCCAAAATTATTTACCGCCACCCTCCAGAACATCATGCGAACATTGGAATGGGATAATATGGGAGTGAAAATCGATGGTCGGCAGTTACACCATCTTCGCTTTGCTGACGATATCGTCCTTATAGCACCAAACAATAGCCAAGGGGAACGTATGCTTACCGACTTCGATAAAGCCTGTGGAAAGATTGGTCTTCAACTAAATCTCACAAAAACTATGTTCATGATGAACGGATTGGTTTCCCATGCCCCATTCATGCTCAACGGAACGAATATCTCCGAATGCTCCAGTTATATCTATCTAGGTCGAGAAATCAACATGATGAACAACCCAGTTCCAGAGCTGAGCAGAAGGAAAAGAGCGGCTTTGGGTACTTTCAAGAGCATCG
Organism: Angiostrongylus vasorum; assembly: GCA_018806985.1. NCBI lineage: Eukaryota > Metazoa > Nematoda > Chromadorea > Rhabditida > Metastrongylidae > Angiostrongylus > Angiostrongylus vasorum. The sequence goes on along the minus strand of JADANN010000354.1, from coordinate 379,108 downwards.
AGGATATAGTGAAGAGAACAAAGGAACACCCGACTCCGTGTCCCACCTTTTCGACTCAACGGTACTTCCTGCCCTAACGTATGCTTCAGAAACTTGGTCGCTGCGTAAGCACGATGAAAGGTCACTTAGCGTTATCGAACGCGCAGTCGATAGGGCGATCCAAGGAGTATCCCGTTCCACACAAGTAAGGGAAGAGATCCGAAGCTCCGATCTGGGTCGACGATCAAAAATCAAAGATGCAGTTCTGTACGCCAAAGCGATCGAAGATAAGGTGGGCCGGACACGTAATGCATATGAATGACAACCGATGGACAAGAGCCGTTAGTGACTGGATTCCTCGGGATGTCAAACGTACTGCAGGAAGACCACCGACCCGATGGTCAGAGTTCTTCACAAAGAGCCTTGAAGAAAGATATGATGCTCGACGAGTCCCTAGAGCGAGCAGAACCCATTGGGCTGCTCTTGCACGAGACAGGCAGAAATGGAAGACTTACTGGCGCCCGCTCGAGTCACTCGACGATCAACGGGACTACAGGTGATACAGGTGATACAGGTGATGGTAGCATCAATAAGCCTAAGCCCTCCAACGGAAAAACCTTAGTGCTTTTAATTTGATTTAAACCTTTCTTCATCTATAGTGTTGTAAACGGTTTCACGAGTGTAGGCAGCACGGGAGTCAGAAATGCTGTGCAACACAAATACAATCCATCCGATTTCGCCTCGGTTTTTACTTCATTTCATTCTACTTCACTGTCATTTACAACCACTTCTGAAATTCCGAAGTTCTTCATGAAATTTTTTCTCATTTTACATCACTCCTCTTTCACGTCTACTGCGCGGATCCCAACACTTCACACATTCGATTCGTTTCCTCAAATCTGTCATCCACGAAGATCTTCCAACTTTTACGTTTGGCTTCGGCTGCTACTTGAGGATTTTCGTTCCATGTTGAACGCCGTAGAATGCTCGTCGAGTCGATTCTCCCTGGAGTTCTGAGATAGCCGGGCTGGAGAGTTCCCAAATGGATTGCAGAGAGTGATTTTTCCCAGAGAACTCCGGTACCATTTTCCCGACCTCGGAGGTATGACAGGCTTCGTTGGCCAGGAGCGGAATAGAACTAACACCATGCTCGTGATGACGGGTATCACTACCACTGTGCCATGCACCCCATTATTACTATTCTTGTTATTGTTGTTATTACTACTGTTGTCAACATCTCAACAACGCAGCTGATATGAAAGCAAATTCCGGTATAGAAAGTTACTGCATTTCGATCAATAACATCTCTTGCTGGATAAGAACGAAACATAGGCCAGCAAATAAACCATTTGAAAAAGTTGGGTCTTCGTGCTTTCTGAAATCGAGGCTATCCATATTGAAAAAAATAGTCGTTGCCTGACCTATAAGCATGCAGGGAATAACCAAGTTGACTGTGTAGAATAAAGTTTTCCTTCTTAAAAGCAATGTCGAACGTGACGTCAATGTAGAAGTCTTGTCCACAACAACCTGGGTACAGTTGTTCGTGGCGCTGAGAAGTTAAAGACATGAGGTCCCATTCAAGGCTTCTGAAATTCGTTGTGAACAAGGTGTAAGATCAAATAGCGACCTGCCGACATAATCTCTATAGTTGAACTATAGTAGATAATTATTTCATTCTTGGTAAATTTAAAAAGGTTGAGCAAGCAGTCATGTATACGAGCTTCTAGCTAGTTTTCTACTGTAAGTGTAGGTAGTGAAGCGCGAAAAAAAAATCTGATATACATAGTACTTGGGAATTGGCCGGAAACTAGCTTGTGCAAGATGTTCAACCTACTGATAGAATCCGGACAAATCCATGCCCTTTTCAAGGTACTGATACTCTTTTCCACTCTCGTCTTCTCGATTTATAATGGGTGAGTCGGCAGACTAAAAAATGAACTTCTCTTCACAGTGCAGCAAGCACAAGAAAAAAATAATTTCAAAAAAACATCATCGTTGTGGTAAATTAAGGTTGACACAGGTTTATTTTTTCATTTCATAAAATGCGATCGTATGTGGCTCGATGGAAAGAAAAAGGAATTTATGAAGAAAAACGGACCGGCAACTGACGTACATCAAGGAGAAAACCGTTGTAACTCCATCCACCGAATTTGAGCGAACAAGACTGGGAATCGTAGGGAAAGTATTCAATATTGATGGGACAAAATGATTTATAGATGCTCGGTGGCTTCCAAACTATAAGACCGTTGTGGTAGACAAGTGCATCGCTCATTATAGTGATGTGAGGTTCACCATCCGCACTGAAATATGGTTGCATCCAGATTATCTTCTGTTCTCAATATCAGTCATTTTATCGCGATATGCCATTTTCCAACAGTATTTCCAATTACTACCAGCCACGAAATTCTTCAGCTATGGATTCTCACTCATCAACCTTCGTTACCAGCTGTAGAATTCACGCAGTCGATTATTTTAAAATGAACAGTCTTGGCACCTTGTTAAATCCTACAAAAGGTTTGGGGATAAAATAAAAATCATCTAAAGTTGAATTTCCTCAATTCGAAATCTTATAGACAATATAACATAGGCATGATTGTTGATCAAGTAGAAGTGGTTCATAGCAACTACAACAGACGGTTTTACATATATAAACTTTCCTATAGCACTGATGAGCAAGAAAATTCGAAAATTTCAAGTCCTAATAACACAAAAGACCAAAAGACGAGAAGCGCAACCCATAGAGACTTAGATATTTCCACGAACGTTACTTCAGTTGTGAACGATTTCCCCAGAGAGTTTTAAATATCTCATGCGTTATGAAAGGTTAACAACCTCTCAGTACAGTGCCACTCTGCGAACTGTCAGTTAGAAGTAGCAAGCAATAAAACGGACCTTGTACGAGACTTGTTCTCAAAAGCAAAAAGAAAAGCCCGCTACTCATACTGCAAGTATTTCTTACATGATGGTTTTCTAAATAGTTGTTTCTGCGCAAATAAACCCTAAATTTCCCTTTGGTATGGCTCATAAAGGTGGCGTCTTTGTGCTTGTCACAGTTGCACTCTCACACGAGACTGTTACCCTAGTATGCTGAAAAGTCAGAACTATTACTGTTTCTGTTGGCTACAAATCCTGATATTATCTAAGTAGTCTCATCACCACGGTATGTCGAGGTGTGATTAGCTACACTTACGCCGTGCATTTGATGCTCCAATATGTTGTTATGTTGACAAATTTCCTAATCACTCTGGACTTGGAGTTCTGTTTAAACATCTGTTCTGTACTGATGATGATAGTAGAAACTCGCTTGTTATATAGAAGTATGTCCGGGATCCAAATCTGGTCCGATGGTATATGCAGCTTCTTTATTCCACCCCAGCGTGTTGGATCCCATGAGAGTTTGTAGTCAAACCACTGCATTTCCAGCCATAAATTCGTCGTCAGTACTTGGTTGACTTCATCCTAAACGTGCATTACAAGGATTTGAAGATGTCTTCCTGAAAAAATATGATATTCTTATCAGTGCTTGGGTCGTAAACCAGTGGAATTTGCAAACAGATTCTGCCTGCTACGCTAACACAGCAGTCTTTCCCAACAATTGTGTACTTTTCTGGTACAAAAAGGGGGAATGAAAGAGATTACATTGCCAAAGTTCACAACTGAACTCCTTTTAGGAATTCTTCTTTCCACGATTGATCAGCAAATTGTTGCTCTATCACAATGTTGACTACTAAATGTTTACTCTCTCCTCAGAAATTGATTTACCAGTGGGAAGATCCACAATATTTCAGTAGTCGTTTCTTCTACAGAATGAAAAAATATCAGAAGCTACAAGCGAACAGTGAAGTTCTCACTTATGATTTCTGTGTGTTCCACTTTTATTGCAGCTTTTATTACTCCGCCATTGATCTTAAAAAATCTTACACCATCAACCAGAGAGCTCAGAACTACAAGCTCTACTCCAGATGTGTTCGCTGTTTAATTGAATACGACATTAAAACATTTTACAGAAATCCAAAATTTATTTGTGGAAGCGAGTGCAACATCTGTGAGACACTGGAGATTCTTAGGACCATTGTGCAACTATATTCTGTTCCATAAGAAAAAAGCAGGTTGGGCAAGAAAACGTGCTTCTAGCAATGCGTCTTCATCTGCTTGGAAACAACTGTGGTCGATTAAATACATGCAATGATACCTTAGCATATTCACAGTTTTCATTCTGTTAAGAAATAATGTAAAGTTATTTACAAAGCGCAAAAATGGAATGCATTTGCACGCCAGTATTTGGGAACGTCGTCTACGCATGTTCGATTATCTTTATATTTCCATAAAAGTTTCTGCTAAGCATCCTTCTTATTTAGTGATTCGTAGTTGAGCGGTTGTGATGTCACGTGGAGAAACCTCAGATAGAGATTGTGGTGTTGAATACGGAGTGAAACCGATAAGTGGCTGCCTTGGGAAGTAGAACTAGGTGGATTCAGCGGAAAAGATTTTTGTTTTTGCATTGTGGTGGCGCTTCTATGTTCGTAACTATTCAGGAATACTGCGCGAGTGCGCGTCCAAGTGTGTCAGTGTACCGTGAAAGCTGATTCGTCGAGGAGGCTGTAATTAAATGACAGAGAACAGCAGCTGAGAGTTGCACCAAGAAATAACCTTTACGCCCACTCCGATAAAGCATGGTAGGCTACCCAATGAGCGTAGGATAGAAACGTCTTAGCAAAAAGGGAAAATGTTTTCGGTAACAACGCCCTCTCATGCACTTGCCTGCAACTGGCTGGGAAACGCTTTATGATTTTATTACGAGTACGATAACATCTCCACGGATCTCCCTCGTATGAGGGGATCTGAGCCGGTTGTTGCGAGGCTACGTGGCGCGTCCCCAGGTAGCGGATAGTGGGATAATCTCAGACCAAAAGCGACCTTTGCTTCCCTGAGACGCAGGTGGATCCAGGGGATGGACTCCCTGTTTCTGCTGCGCCGACTTGGTACATACCTTCTGTATATGCTAGGCGTATTCATGTGTGCGTGTGCGGGTGCGTTCTCGCTTATGCGGATTGTATTCTACGAGTTAATTCGGCTAAAAGCCTGCAATCAAGTGAGAGGGTGGTATATGCGAGGCGGTTAGGAGTCGCCTCTAACAAATAAGCTGGGAGAGCCTGGCAAGCTACCCGTGAGTTTACCCAGCCTCCACGTTCAGAGCCCAGCAAGTTATACATGGGTATCAAACTGCTAAACATTGTAAAAAAAAACGGGCTTCATTCCCTTGACCCCGAAAGAGCCCCCCCAATTTCGCAGCGTTTGGTAGGGCGAGTACGGGAAGGCTGCTAAAATCTCAGGGCCAATGGAACGAGACGAGACGACGCCAGCCTTTCAACTCCGTCTATGACACCGGAGAAGAACTGTTCCTCGGAACATGTGACAGTAGAGGAGTCGGCGGCGTCGGCATCCTCGCCAACACGAGGTTGTCCATGAACATCGATTCATTCAAACAGCTTACAACTCAAATCGGACGTTTACGATTAAAAAAGGTATGGATCAATACCGGCTTTGTCAATCTTCGTCGTTTACACTCCCGACATCAAATTGCGACGAAGAAGAAGTCGAAGTGTTCTACATGGATTTGGAGAACTTCTGCAGAGAAGATCACACATTCTTCAAGGTCATCATTGGAGATTTCAATGCCAATGTTGGACCAAGAAGAACGTCTGAAGAACGTCACATTGGGACCCACGGATTAGAATGGAACGAACAGGGTGGGCGGTAATCTGAGTTTATCATGGCGACCAAGTCCATCCATGGTAACTCGCAATTCCAGAAGCCTCACCCTCAACGATGGACGTGGGAGTCTACCAATGGAATTACTACAGCGAAATAGACCACATGATGGTAAATAGAAGGTCTTTGCCTAACCGATGTCGCTGTTGTCCCAAAAAGTCTACACGGGATCAGATCACCGTCTCCTTCGTGCAAGATTCTACTTATCGCGGAAAGGAGAAAAAGACCCCCAAATTCAAAAACCGAAGTTCCAGAACCACCGTAAACTGGGACTTATTCAACTCATTAGTCGGTTGTTGGGAAGATGCCGATGTCGATAACATCGACGAAGAATACGATCGGCTCATTCAACATCATCACGTTAGCGCTATGAAAGATGAGAGTTCGAAAGTCACCAAGAGATGTCTGTCTCCAGAAACACTCGAGGTGATACGCCAGTGTGGAATCGCATGAGCTGCAGACAACCGCGAACTAACGTCCGAACTTGCAAGACAATGCACACAGGCGATAAAAGAAGATCTTAAAGAGAGAAGAGCAGCAGTAATGGTCGAAGATGTCGAGGCTGGAAAAAGCATTGGCAAAGCCCACCGAAGGTTCGCCAATTACAAGACCAAGATGATTGCACTCCGACGCCCAGACGGAATAGTTACAGCGTCTAAAAAGGCAATGGAGAAAATCATTCACGAATACTACTCAGTTCTCTTCGATAGCCACATCCACCTTCCGTCATATGAAATAAAGGAGGATGGATATGTTGAATCACCGCTTCTCCCCTTCGAAATCCGACATGCCATTTCGTCGGTGAAAAATCGAACAGCACCAGGTCCGGACAGGATAAGATCTGAACACCTGAGTAACAGTCCTAGTAAACACACTGGCTGAGCTATTCACACATTACCTGTCTGAATGCAAGGTCCCTACTCAGTGGAAGACCAGCAAGACCGCGTTTTTGTTCAAGAAGGGTGACCTACGCAATATCGGCAACTGTAGCCCAATCTGCTTGCTGTCTGTCGTCTACAAACTTTTCACTCGAGTCATCCTAAACAGGATTGTCAGAACATTGGACGAAGGACAGCCATGTGAGCAAGCAGGGTTTCGAAAAGGATTTAGTACGACGGACCATCTCCACATGACAACAAGGTTCATTGAAGTGTCAAAGACCGCTCTTTCTCACTTTCAGCGATTTACAGAAGGTCTTTGATTCAAATGAGATAGAAGCAGTCATGGAAGCCCTTGGTAGTCAAGCAGTCCCTACTCCCTACATATTCTTCGTGAGCTGCACAAAGATTTCGCAACCAATATATCACCATTCTACAACGATGTTCACGTTGACGTCAAAAGAAGAGTTAGGCAAAGCGATACCATCTCATCAAAATTATTTCCCGCCACCCTCCAGAACGTCATGCGAACATTGGAATGGGATAATATGGGAATGAAAATCGATGGTCGGCAGTTACACCATCTTCGCTTTGCTGCTGACATCGTCCTCGTGACATCAAACATTAGCCAAGCGGAACGTATGCTTACTGACTTTGATAAAGCCTGTGGAAAGATTGGTCTTCGACTAAATCTCACAAAAACGATGCTCATGAGGAACGGATTGGTTTCGTATGCCCCATTCACGTTCAACGAAACGAATATCTCCGAATGCTCCAGTTATGTCTATCTAGGTCGTGAAATCATTATGATGAACGACTTAGCTCTAGAGCTGAGCAGAAGGAAACGAGCGGCTTGGGGAGCCTTCAAGAGCATCGAGGATGTAGTGAAGAGGACAAAGAACACCCGACCTCGTGCCCACCTTTTCGAGTCAGTGGTACTTCCTGCCTCAACGTATGCGTCATAAACCTGGTCGCTGCGTAAGCAGGATGAAAGATCACCCAGCGTTATCGAATGCGCAGTCGAAAGGACGATGCTAGGAGTATCCCGTTTCATACAAGTAAGGGATGGGATCCGAAGCTCCGACCTGCGTCAACGATCAAAAATCAATGATGCCGTTCTGTGCGCCAAACAGTCAGGTGGGCTGGACACGTAATGCATGTGAATGACAACCGATGGACAAGAGCCGTTAGTGACTGGATTCCTGGGGATGTGAACGTACTGCAGCAAGACCACCGACCCGATGGTTAGAGTTCTTCACGAAGAGCCTAGAAGAAAAATATGATGCTCGACGAGTCCCTAGAGCGAGCAGAACCCATTAGGCTACTCTTGCACACGACAGGGAGAAATGGAAGATTTACTGGAGCCCACTCGAGTCACTCGACGATCAAAGGGACTACAGGTGATGCAGGTGAAGGTGACATGTTTTCTCTACACGGCATATGACCATTCCCACATAGTCATGAATTCATTGCTTCTTTTCCTTCCTGATTGTCAGATATGTTATCTCAAATGTTCTGTGCTTTGAAGTATCATACAGTATTGAACCCAAACGTCTCATGAACCTGCAGCGAGTATTCATCAAGACGCTAGCTCGACTAATTATCTGTCACAGTGCACAGTTTCCTACTACGGGAACGCCAATGATATGGTTTTAACGCACAAATATGGAGTCTTAGCGAAATCGTCAACCATCTCTGTCAGCCAAAAAGCGGAATGATGAGTATTTTATCACCATGTATGAGAGGAAAGAATATATTGTAGAATAAATTAGAGCAGCAAAGACATAATGAAGCGGAACAGGAGCGAACACATTGTCGTGTGTTTACCTTTTTCGAGTCTACTACTTTTCCCATCGCGGTACACACCTCGCACTGATAGTCAAACATAAAGTACTGGTCAGCAGGTGTTAACGACTGAGTTCTACGACTTGTAAAGCAACCTAGTGGGATGGCAGGTGATGCATGTTATAAGCAGAAAATTTATGACGTCATGACGTTTATGACGAAGCTATAGAAAGAAAGATATACTGAGCCTACTTGGTTTGTTAACTACGTCACTTGCTTACCTGCTACATTACACAACTGATTTTTTAAATCTTATAACGAGGTGTCTTTGCTTAAGCGATTTTCGACGTGATGAACCGTGATTCGTGGCTGTTCCATGCTTTTTGTTATTGTGCTGGAACAAATAAACATAGTTGGAAGGCTATCATAGGGCTCGTGAATTCGATATGAGAACTCTCTAGCACGCTTATACTAGGATTTCTTAGAAAACGTGCCAAATTGGGTGAATACCAAAAAAATATCGATAAAACTGGAAACGTGCTGTAAGTTATACAATCTCTGAAGATGGGACGTCGAAATATGTATTTAAAGCACTCTGGGATTCCTAAAAGGGGGCGGTGTCAGTGCTGATGTATCCAGCAGGAAACACAAGTTTATAATGATGGGATGCTGCCCTACCATTAGAGTATCAGGAACGACTATGTACAAGACACTGACATGAATAAAGAGGAAAAAGAGAGCACAAAACAGAAAGCTTGGAGAGAGAAAGAAATGACTGAAAGCAGAATATAATTGAATAATTAACTATCTCGACCACAGTCTTCTACGCAGGTTCAATAACGAAGTTGAAAGTCAAAATGTCTACTTTTTATTTTCTGCCTTCTATAATTTTTATGGCAGGGTATTAAGCGAAATACAACCACAATATTGCTGAGAAATTTGCAAAACATGCTGAACGAATGCGCTATTTTCCTTTCCGGGGAGTAACGCGCTCACCACTACACCATGCGGGTCCTTCGTTTCGCCTCTGTGTCAGCCGAATAAATAGATTCATTGGTTCGACTCCCTACATTGGCCTATCCAATTTCTTCACTCTTCAATAGAGTTCGAAAGGCTTAATTGGCTTACAATTGCTATATCAGTAACTATCGAAGAGCATCAATTAAAACAATCGCTTGGCGTCGTGTGCAATATTTATAGAAATAGAATTACTCAGGACGAAAAGCCTTGTTTACACATGTGAGTTGAACTACGGAAAAAAGGTACAGTCACAGATGGAGGGAGAACTTAAGCAATACCGTCGATGTTGGTCTAAATAGACGGGACAGGCAAATCTTTATTCGCGTCTCTGCATAGTGATCGTAGTACTGGTACGTCAGAACTTTACTAGTTTTCGTGTGACTTCTTGGAAAAGACTGCAACAAATGACGCTTTTCTGAACGAGAAAGTTGATACCAAGGAAAAACAAATGCTACTAGAAAGATATCTGTGCTCCTTGATTTGAGCAAATGAAGTATGAAGAGGCAGACCGGCTGAGATAACCTACACCATTCCTCGTAAACATTTCAAGCGTGGTATTATAAACACTCCCTACTTGAGAAGATAAGAAATATGTCGTGCAAATATGAGCGACAGTTGACGTTTTCTCAGATATTCAGTGAAAAATGTTTATGTAAGCTAAAATGCCTTTTAAAAAAATCAAGGAACTCTGCAAAACAGAAACAAACTATGTAGTAGTAAATAGTGTTATCGTTTCCATACGATTAGATTTCACATGCACTATGAGTTATTAATATTGTAGCTATCGTTGTTCTCTTTTTTTCCCTTCCTCTGTATGTGTATATATATATATAGTGTGTGTATGCACGTATGTATACATATACATACACATATACATATACATACATACATACATATATATACATATACATACATACATATACACATACATATATACATATACACATCCATACACGTATGTATGTATGTATGTATGTATGTATGTATGTATGTATGTATGTATGTATGTATGTATGTATGTATGTATGTATGTATGTATGTATGTATGTATGTATGTATGTATGTATGTATGTATGTATGTATGTATGTATGTATGTATGTATGTATGTATGTATGTATGTATGTATGTATGTATGTATGTATGTATGTATGTATGTATGTATGTATGTATGTATGTATGTATGTATGTATGTATGTATGTATGTATGTATGTATGTATGTATGTATGTATGTATGTATGTATGTATGTATGTATGTATGTATGTATGTATGTATGTATGTATGTATGTATGTATGTATGTATGTATGTATGTATGTATGTATGTATGTATGTATGTATGTATGTATGTATGTATGTATGTATGTATGTATGTATGTATGTATGTATGTATGTATGTATGTATGTATGTATGTATGTATGTATGTATGTATGTATGTATGTATGTATGTATGTATGTATGTATGTATGTATGTATGTATGTATGTATGTATGTATGTATGTATGTATGTATGTATGTATGTATGTATGTATGTATGTATGTATGTATGTATGCATGTATGTATGTATGTATGTATGTATGTATGTATGTATGTATGTATGTATGTATGTATGTATGTATGTATGTATGTATGTATGTATGTATGTATGTATGTATGTATGTATGTATGTGAGTTTGAAATCCTTTTCACAAGAAGGCAGAAGCAAGATTCGTCCGGTACAGTCAGAGTCGGAGAGCAAAGTTGAAAGATAAGATGGCTTTAGACCCCTTTGGCTTTTCTAGTGTTCTACATCGTAACGCGGTTTTTGTGATAGTTTCGAGACACGAACCCACCACGTCAATAATACGAATGAGTGAAGCGCCGAATTTCACTTTTATACTCTCACTCGCATTCTTCACCGGTCGAACGTTTTTGTTGTAATAGTACAGCAAGTCCTCGTACAACTGCTCCGCGTAACGATTCGATTCCACCACGTAGATTGCGGCAACTGGAGCAGATGAAATGTTCCGTATTTCTAGAGCACAAGCTGGGTACTGTAGCGACGTCACGTCTCTAATAAACTAAAGTGTAACTTTTGACTAGGCATTATTGTTTTTTTCGTTAGGCACGGAGCGTTTGCTGCAAAACTCAGGAAAGAAAAAAGCAAAGCATTGAAGTCGAGGACGACTTGCTGGAATTGCTTATATTTGCATATCCAATCAGGGTAAGAAAAAATTTCTTCAGCGAATGTGGAGGATTATTTCATCTCTACATAGTAGAACATAAAGTTGGAAAGAAGAAAAATTCAATTACAAGGATTTTCTTGTGAGCTATATCCTGGAGAGATTATTGTAAATTTAGCAGAAAATAAAGTGGACCTGTGCAAACATACCAACGACGAAACCGAACCCTTTCATTGTTTCACTTGAGATGACGACTGCGATGAAGCTTACGGTGATCAAAGCAAAACTGAGAGCTTTTTTCTGCAAAGCAAGCTAAATCACTATAAGCTTGTGACTAGATCTCAATATGCAACGGCACCTCTAGCAGCGTAAAATAAGATGGCGGAACTTTGCCATGCGATCCGGCATTGGATTATGAAAGTGATAACTCCAGTGTGGTTGCAAGCTTATAATAAGAATTAAAATAGAACACGAGTAGTTCAGTGCACAAAACGGTTCGAGTTCGACTGACGTTTGCGAGGCGGATGCGAGGTTGCACGAAACATGACAGAGCCAGGTGTTCAGTGGTAGTGACGGGCTCAGCCATGGCCATTGATCACTCGCTGCAGTCTACATACGTTTAATACTCTGGGTGATCGCAATTCATGTTGATCTAAGATTTTTCGGAGAAATGTGTGAATGGAAGTGTTGAAGATGCATTGAGATTATGGTGAGAAGTGGACATGTCTGTTCGAGAATTTCCCGCGAAGCTTAAACGCAAATGACATCTAGGAATAGCGCAGTGTTGGATGGAGATGCGTCTGTCCAGAGGAATCGCCGAACATTTAAATTAACTTTATAGAAAGTCAGTTGCACCTAGTCTATTAAAACGAATGGTATAGCTATGATTCAGCTGAATTAATACGCGATATCACAACGTTTACTTTTTTTTGCTGCCTACTACAAATTTTCACTCCATAGTATCATGCGAAGTACAACCCACAACGATGCTGAGATGTTTGCAAAACACCGGACCGCAGGTGTCTTATCTAACTAACTGAGAGGCAGTCGAAACGAACTGCCAGCATGGTGTGGTGGTGGACGCGTTAACCCTGGAAAAGGTAATAGCGCGTTCGCTTCTCACCGCAGACACATGCGGTCCGGTGTTTTGCAAATATCTCAGCATCGCTGTGGTTGTAATACGCGATAATTATAGGATTATAGTGGGTGGTGGGAGGAGGTAGCGCAGTGATTAGTGAAGCCGTCGACCAGGGAGATCAGGAAGCAAAGGCGCCAGTTCGCTCACTCCCCCACCCTACCACCAACCGCCTCTCCCAATCCACGTGGGAACGCGCTAGCCTAACTATCTCCAAAAATCGAAGAATAAAACCCCAAGGCAACAACGGAAGTAACACGCGAAATGTCCGAAGAACTTCATGGACGATGAATGCTGGAGAAAAAAAAGAATTGAAGGTAATAATGCTATCAGCGCAGTAGATGTGAAAATGGGTCCTGTAAAAAAAATAGAAAAATAAAAATGTAAAATAGCAAACTAACTATCAGGCCATTGGGAAAATACCTTTTTTTTCCTTCATCCTCAAACACACCACTTGCTTGTTGTCACGAAGTTCAATAAACCACATAGAATTCGTCTGAATTGATACCACCGCATTTAACATATTAGAGTGCATGACCATGACGGTAAAAACTGAAGACTTGTGTTTCGTTATTTTATACATACGACTCGTCTTTGACACCTACTGTGCGGATCCCATCACTTTCCGAATTCGATTCATTTCCTCGCAACTAGCATCGACGAAGGTCTTCCATTTTTAATGTGTAGGCTCGGCTGCCGCTTGAGGATTTTCCTTTCATCATGAATGTCGCTGGATTCTGGTTCTACCATTTCTACCTAGTATCTTGAGATAACGGTGTCATGGAGTTGCCGCTTGGAGCTGAGGAATTGTAGTGTTCCCAGATAAGCCCGGTACCACCCTTTTCCGACTTTTTTTCCGACCCCAGAAAGGTGAGAAGGTTGCTGGGGCTGGGAGAGATGTGGCGGATAAACCAGCGCTATGCTCGTGATCATCTCTACCACTACCAACTGCGGTACCCTTTCCTATATACATTTGGCGATCGTAATTTTTTCCGAAAGAATTGTCACTAGCGGCTCTATTGTTGAAGAATTTCTTAGCTAGTTGGCTACAGAGGTGTTTTGAGAAAAAAATTATTTGTTATAGGTGCCATAATTACGTTAAATGAGATAATTTCCTATCTCTCCATAGAACAATCAGTGTTTTGTATATTTTCGCTAAGAAACAAAAAAGTCACACGCACACACACACGCACACGCACACGCACACGCACACACACACAAACACACACACACGCAAGACGCATACACATGCGCACACACGTGCACCCGTGTGTCGTAACTCTGTCTACGTTCAGAAATCAATTCATTTGTCATTCAAAAAAAGGTTGCGCATAAACTGGCTTCACTTTGTGTTACTTAAGTCAACCTTCTTGTTCAAGCTGGTTGCCATCCTGATCTGATGAATAACTTTCTCTTCATAAGCTATAATTACTGAAGAATGAGAGATGGGCTTGTGATGCATGGAAGTCTCTCTGACTCCCACGTGGCATCAACAGTGTTCAGAAGTCAACAACAGACACTAAAAAGCAACTACTGCAGCTATAAATTTTATGGCGGCCTCGCACAAAGTTAGCAATAAACCAGAACACTGATTATTCATGCTGAAGTTCACTGAAAGTTGGAATTGAAAGGGTACCTTTGCCTTTTGCCTGTTAGTATTAATCTGATTGCTACAAGACAGATTGTCACCAACAAAACAGTCTCGATGCGTCTACGACGAAGACCCAAATCGCAAAAGAAGAAACTGATGTTGGTACTCGATTCGAATCAGTGTACCTCTAAAGAGCGCAAAACTGCTGAAACCTTAGTCGTAATAATGATCTGTAACTACCTCGTGGACGCTTATCAATCAACTAACGCGACTACTGTCTCACCAACTATTAGGTTGTTAAGAAGTAAATGAGCGCTTTTAACTATAATATTTAAAGTGTCATAACTTGCTTCAAACAAAATTTCATTTGCGAAGATAAAAGCCATTTAAATTTACACAATTTTGCCAACGAGGAACAAGTTTGTTTAATCCGGCTGCATTAAATTCTGAAATTCTGGAAGCGATGAATTCGCTGAAAGCATTTTTTGTGTCGTCGTGGTTGGTGAAGCATTCCTCACGCAGGAAGATGTCAGGGTGCTTGAAGAAGTGATAGTCGGTAAGCGAGAGGTTTGATCAATATGACGAATGAGGCAAAGTTTCGTAGCCCAATTCGTTCAACTTCTGCACCAGTGGCCACGCAACGTGAGACTGGGCGTTGTTCGTGGAGAACAATTGGTCCTTTTCTGTTGACCAATGCCGGTCGTTGGTGTTCGAGTTTACTGTGTACTTTGTTGATTTGTTGGAATACTTCTCTGGCGTAATCGTTTCGCCCACACTCAAAAAGCTGTAATGAATTACACCGGTTCCAGACCAGCAAACAGTCACTATAACCTTTTTTGGTGCAATTTCGGTTGGGAAGTGCTGTGGAGCCTGATCGCAATCCATTACCATTGGGCCGAACGTCGCCGGTTCTTGGACAGAATCCACTACTCGTCGCACGCCACAATTCGCTCAAGAAAAGGGTCGTTTTGTTGTGCAGAATAAGAGCAGATGACACTTCAAAATGGCGACTTCTTTTTAATATCGTTTAATTCGTGCTGCACCCACTTGTCGAGTTCTTTTGTATTTTCTATGCGATTTGTTCTCCATTTATATTATTACGTTCTAGAAATTAGAAATTAGAAATTACGTTGTTCTGCGTCTCCTTCGAGCGGGCACAACTTATTTACCTACTTACTTGAACTTATATAACTTCCAGAAAAAGTCAAGGAATGGAATGGCAATAAAGTTGTTACTACACAAATTGGAACGTTCTTTGTTTTTTTTAATTGCATACAATATGTAAGAAAAAAATGCTCATGTAGTGCAGTGGTTAGAGGTTTCCTCCAATACAGACATGGTTTTTGGTTCTATGGTGCGCCCTGTTGTAAACAAGCTTTCTATCTCTCCTGAGCTAGCACATTTTTACCAGATTTGTCCAGAAGGAGAGCAGCACCGACTTGACACAGCTGTCGGCCACTTGAAATCATTTGATACGACTAATATGCTTGCAGTTATCTCTATGACGCTTCATGAAGTCCAATGCAAGAAGAGCTATCCCCTAATGGTTAATCATTGCGAAGACTTTATCTTTACGCTTTACGCATGTAAAGACGAGAAGATCAAATGGTGATCCAAATTCCCATAAGAGGGAAACTAAGTTATTTCCTAATACCGTTGAGAAAAATACCCTCCTGTGCCATTCCAGGAGCCCAGAAAGAAACTGGGGGCGACTTCTCACCTGCTTTTCTAAACCCCAGGCTGCTACCACTACTTTTACAATGTACGATGTGATATGCAGAGCAATGCATCTTCTAGACTTCGACGCTAATCGCCACGTAAATCTTGATTCCCCAAATTAGAGTTGTCTTATTTTCGAAACTAAGACGAAGAAAAGACTTCATAACTCTAAATCCGTTGTATAAATGAGAATTTAAATTAACATGTGTCGTATGTCATTGTTTATTCGTCCGTGCCTCAATAATAAAAGGGTTGCTCAATACAGAGGAACACATCCACTTTCATTCTCTGTCTTCTGATGTTTGCGCTGCAAGAAATTATGCATCTTTACAATTTTTTCCAGAACTCTTCCCTGGTCTCCGATGTGGGTCAGTCCAATGGTTCAACATTGGCTTGACTATGACAAGGCGTAAAATCGTAGTAATTGGTACTGAAAACTGTATAAGCTTCATATATTTCCAGTATTATTCCTCATTAATGAGTGAAAAGTGCACACGACACAGTAAGACAATATGAAATTTCTCCGTTCTCATAATTTACTTGCGGTATTCCAATCGACTCCACTACGCAATGGCGGCACCTTGGCAACCCGAGTCCAATTTTTTCCTTATAAATGTTATCAGCGCGTGTTGAATTGCATTTCTCTTCTAAATCGATTCTGTAGTTTATATCCTTTAAAACCTTTCACTTGACCGCCAGGAGTTCGATCCAAAGTTGTGAATTACTACTTCCATTCATGAAATCTGTTTCGTAACTCGTCGTGTCAAAAATCCCTTTACACGTGAATCTTGAAACAGCCCCTCGAAGCTATGTACAAGCTTATTTATGCTATTGCTGAGCTTATTGCGCATTATTCCTATCGGATTCCTTATCAAGAGAAGCAATATACGCTTGCATCTAGAATGCAAAAAAAGCGACGTTCAATAACAACATCTATTTCGCTTGTAAAGTCAAATTTTCTCGTCAACAGTTTTCTTTGTTATGGCATTCGTTCCGAAGGTCCAGCTCTAGGATTCACCAGCTCTGGATATCAGCGGGTGGTTTTAACATAACAGACCACTGGTATACTATTAACAACGCATATACATATATATAATTGCATGCACGTATATTCTTATTTTTTATTTCCCACAATCTGTCGACACTTCTACTCTACGGATCGCAGCACCTCTTGAATTTGATTCGTTTTCCTCCCACTCATCCTTCACTAAGTTTTCGAACATTTCGCGTGTTGTTTCGGCTGTTGCTTGAGGATTTACTGTTCTATATGAATGTTGGTTGCATCAATAACCACTGAACCAACCGACCCTCCAAAATTGGTACCACTCCCGTCTGGGATGATGGCAGCACTGACTTAATACAAACAATCATTCAATCACCTTCTAACGATGCTCAATGAAGTCGAATGCAAGGCGTATCCCTGAGGGATTGATCACCGCCGAGAGCTTTGTCCTTCATTTATCCTTTCCATATATATATATATATATATATATATATATATATATATATATATATATATATATATATATATATATATATATATATATATATTATATATATATACATAAAGGATAAAAAAACGATAGAGATCTCGGCTTCGATCAATCCCTGAGGGATGCGCCATGCATTAGACTTCATTGAGCATCGTTTGGAGGTGAATGAATGCATATCTGGCCTTTACAGTGACTCGCCGTAGATATATATATATATATATATATATATATGTAGATACATATCCATACACATATATAAAGTTTGTTCGGGGAATTGAGATGCACCTTCAAAGTGTGATCTATCAGCTCAGAATGGAGCAATCAACATATGAATGAACCATTAGAATCCATACAATTCAAAACAACTTCAATTATTCAGGCTACGCAAAGCTCTGGTGTTCTAAAACTAAGAAGTCTTTTAGGGCAGTTCAGCTCTCTGATTGTTTTTTTGAAGCATTTTTTGGGTAGGAAGCTGTAGAGATGGTTGAAGAAGTGGCAATGGGTGAGGAGTGAGACGGCAGCCGAGGATGATGGCTGAGGCAGAATTTCGTAGCCCAGTTTGTCCAACCTTAGCATCGTCGCTTCTGGGACGTGTGGCGGCGCGATATCGTGGAAAACTATCATTCACTTTGCACGGCATGCATTTCTCCAACTTCTTCGCCTTTCATAATTTTTCTTTACATGCTTCAAAATAATTGAGGTGCTTATACAGCGTTTTTTCTACAAGTTCTCGCGAGGTGGTGGTATTTGCTTCCGCCACACCTTCAGTTCCTTGTTGTTAATAGCATAGGACGTCGACCTTCCTTATCTTCAACGTCGGATTCGAAACGCCGAATTTTTCGGGGAACGATGTCGACTGTGCAATCGTTAACTTTTCCTCGGCCTCATACTCTCATCTGATTCAAGCTCTTTTAACTGCGCTACAACCGCGTTTAACTTCGTAAAAAAGTAAATTTATCGAAATTGTTGCTTTGACACCTCAATTTTTAACCTGTAGATTTTGTCAAAAATGCAATGTGCACTAAAACTGAACTATACATAGCGGGAGTGCCTATTATCTTTGAACCACATTAAGTGTTACATCACTCGAAAAATGATCCTCGCTAAAACGCGTGGAAAAAAAGTGTAGTTAAAAATGCTACATTAATTCTCGAGCACTGTTTTGGATGGATATATACTTATATTTACATATATGTAATGTATTAGGGCGCGTGTGGCTCAGTGGTTGGAGGTGCCTTGCAATACACAAGGGACCGATCCCCATGTCCACCGCTTAGCAAGCTTTCCATCCCTCCAGGGTCGGCAAATAGGTACCAGACTTGTCTAGCAGCACTGGCTCGATGGCCCACCGCGAGCCATTGTAAAAGGCCAGATATGCATTCAATCACCTCAAACGATACTTAAGGAAGTCAAATGCACAATGCATACCTCAGGGAAAAGATGAACGCTGAGAGCTTTATCTTTTTTTGGCTGTTATATATGTAATGCATGCTGGACACTTTTTAAAATTGAAGGTACTTTAATTTTCTCTTACTATATAAATATGAATGAAGACGTTAAGAATCGATAGCTGACTTCATGACAGTTGATTACGATTTTGCGCCACTTCTCATTTTTTGAACGTCAGCATTTATACAGCTTATTCCAACCTTCGCTAATGTACTGGTTTTTTCCTGCGATGGGTGTAAAAGAGTGCATAAAGAGTGGGAAAATAAATCATTGTGATTTGGAAAATTCATTTCACATCTACCACAGAGAAAGAATTATTTGCACAATACGGCCACTACGATTCTGAGATATTTGTAAAAGTCGGAACCTCAAGCCAGATTCCAACGCGCGATTAACATTTCCGGGTGTTCACATGTTACCTATTGCACTACCAGTGCCCTTGCTTTGCCTTTCTTTCATCCCGTTCCTTTTATCCTAACGGTGCTGTCACCAGTCAACGGTAATGATCTAGTGAACACAAATCGGCATTGGATTCAGTTAGGCTGGGTATTTGGCAAATTATTTTTTAAACATATTTATATGCATATATTTATAAAATGGGTGGCAGTACACCAACAACCGCACTCTATGGAAGGATTCAGACGAATAGGAAGACGTTAGCGGTGTTCCACACTCCATAAGATTAGATCGATGCCACTACGAGGACTCACATTGCTCAGGTCCCACGGTCGTGGACTATCGACTCGGATTATTCCAGTTCTAATCACGGTGAAGGTGCTAAATTGTTAGCTCAGTTAGACTTTTAAAAATAATCTCGTTGTAGCCCATGAATCTAACAAAATGGTTATTTGCATATTTCATTTCTCAACTCCTGTTCGACCTGTCTGCGCACAATGGTAAAGTCTTGATCAAAATGTGTGGGTTATCGTCAATTCTTGTTGACCTGGAATGCAGTGGCAACTGAGAAAGATATGTGCTCTGGTTTCGTTTCGAACGTTGTGTTCTCGAACATAGATTCATTTTACACCGATTGATCAGTTGCTCTGAACTTCAACATCAGCTCATCGTTGCCATTATGGCGTACGGAGTGCCTATGAATTACCACAAGAATTACGGCAATTTAACGATTCGCAGTAAATGATTTTGATTAAGAACGCTTTCTATCGTACTTGTGATTTATGTGTGCACGTATTGAATCGGCCAGATTCAAAGCAGTAGAATTTTCTTAATTGTAGCGTTTAAATTCTATTGCGATTTCATCAATTTTTCTTGGATACTTAGCTAGTCCATTCTCACATCTCGTGCTCACTGCAGCACTACTTCGTTGTCACGCAACCGTCACCCACAGAGTTGAACAAGCTTGGATCGGCTTCAAATTCAAGAGTTATGAACTTCTTTTCTCATTTGCATGCTGAATGCTGCTAAAGACTTCCTCTGAAAATCCAGAATAGATTGGCTTAAACGAACATGCAAATACTTCAGAGAGACTTCCATTTCCGTACTGGCTTGCAATGGTGTTTGAAATCTTGCTTTTAACTTCATTACAAAATTCCGCTGTTATTTGTCGATATCGGCCAGTAGACGTTTAAAAAAATGTTCTGGTTTTTTTCCGGATGTTACTTGTCAAAGCCTCTACTTTTTCCCACAATGCATGCATTTATCGATAGGAAAACTATCAACCATGGGGTCGTCGCAGTCAACAGAAAGAGAAAAATGCGCTTAGCATGGGGCGGCTACGAGAAGATATGAAACTCTACAAGTTGGTTGACATGCATGGTGGTGGAGAGCTGTTACCTTGGTTCAGGTGAGTTTTTCGAGATTCCTAAAATAACTGGAATGCTATACGTCTGCTAATTAAGTAGCCGCAACGCTGTTTTCTCTCTCTGCTCAAAACAAAATCTTCAGGTGGAAATACTGTTCATCCAGCGCAGTTCCTTCCAGTGATTCGTTTTCTGTATTGCTATGTTAGAGTCTGTCTTGAATGCTCCATCGCATGTAGACAAAACAGTGTGCAATATCGTTTTCTTACACGCATCAAGTATTCTATGAATAGAGCATTTGTATACCCTTTTTCAACCTTTGTAATCCAAATGAACTTGAGCACGTTATTCTATATAAAACCGTGTGGTTCAAAATGTTAGACTGAACAAGTAATGTTGTCTGATTAACAGAGCAAATCTTTTCTTAAGTGGTTTACCAAATACCATTCAAGGATTGTAACGAGAATAGGTAGGTTCAAAATCAGAAAGCGTTTACAATGAATAATAAGGATTTTTATTCTCATATTATTACTCGCTAATAATGAAATGATTCTCGATATGCTCGAAGCAGTGGAGACTACTCGTTGATCGATGGCTACATGGAAACGAAAGTGCGAGACTCCATGTACAATCAAGGAAAGGGCAAGCTAGTTACTGTAACCGAGCTTGTCAAAATTCGAAACAAGGTTTGCATTTGGCGGTTGGGTTAATGCGTTTTTCACCTGGCTGATCTGAATTAATTATAATCCCGTTAGCCATCGAATTTATCAGGCTAGCAAAACGAATGTCTCCACTTCATCTTATCGCACTGAGCAGTAGTCCCTGTGTTCTGTGCACTCGGCACGAAGAGCGAACGTTTAACTTTCGTAGAACGCAATCTAATTTCGCTATTGTTAGAATCAGAAGAGTTCCACGGTCCTATGATAAATCCTCCAGGTGGACGAGGGTTCTATTTGGCGATTATTTTACCAAGAATTTAAGAAGAACTTTTGGAAATGCTATGGGGGTTGTGACTACGTTTTCGAACGATGTGTCCAGATAAGTCTGCTTTAGAAATTTGCACTGCGCAAATTACTCTGCTGAACAGCTATCCGGTTTACAGGTTTGACGTCATATACGTTTACTGTTTTCTGAATAGTGTTCATGACCAATAGCTTAACATGTGTTATAGCAAGATTTACTAATAACCTTCTTTTCCACCGTAGAGCTCCTCGTTCCTGCTTGATAAATGCTCATAGGCGGCCTGCATTTTTAAAAAAAACTTTATTACAAGCTCTGTTACTTAGTAACGGTATATCCTAGCCTCCCGAGAGGTGTCCGCCTCTGCGTTGGTTTGGATAAAATATCACTAAATGAACTCGTCGTGTATAGCTTGCTTCTTCTCTATGTGCAATGACAGATTTGTTTTCCATATTTTGCTTAAGGCCAATCTGTAAAGTTGGAGAGACGCCATCGTCCAATAATTTTAAATCTGTTGGCAAGAATGAAATCGATATCTAGATGAACTGTAACTTCTAGGATTTTCAACGGTAACAGCCTTTCTTCTTGAAGAAAATGTACCATGGGAAATCATATGCGACCTGCCATCACATCTACTGTGCAGATTTCAGAACTTCTTGCATTCTATTCGTTCTGTTCGCATTCATCCTTCATAATGGTCTTCGCACATTTCGCGGGTTGTTTTGCGTGCTGAGGATTTCGTCTCTTTGTGAACGTCATAGAATGCTGGTCGAGTCAGTTCTTCTTACAATCCTGGAGATAGCCGGACTCCACGTTGGCTGGAGGGCAGCATTGGAAAGGGGATCGAACCAGCGCCTCTACTTCCTGATTGATGACGTCACTAAGTACTGCGCTGTCCCCGCCTCACTATGGAAAATGTAGAACCCAAAAAGCCACTCTATACAACGACCTTCAGTTTAACTGCATTCTCCGAATTCCTCGATTTCCCTCCTCGTGCTTTTGTGCGATGACTCTTATTTCAGTGAAGGCACCCACATTGATGGAGAAGAGACCCCAGTCGAACACATCTTTTTTCGCCTTCCTCGTAAAACGTATTGAATTCCTATTTACCCGCTTTTGCGCAGCGTATGATAATAGTGACTTTCCTTCGATACGTGCAATCGGTAAGCGTGAGTAGCGCAGTGCTTGGAGGCGCCCTGCGGTACTCATAGGATCGATCTCCAGGCTCACCAAGCCTTCCATCCCTCCGGTGTCGGCAAATTGGTATCGAACTTGGCTTGGAGGGCATCACTGGCTCGATACATCGGTAACCCACCGCAAGTCATTGTAAAGGCCACGCATGCATTGAATCAACCCTAATAATGGTTAGTGAAGTCGAATGCATGACCCATCCCTCAGGGATTGATCATCTCCGAGAGCTTTATCCTTTTATTTTTGCATGCAATGGCAAAGAGCGCAGACACAATTTCACGTAAGTCGACAAGGCAGACAGTAGTTGGGTCAACGAAGATAGCAACACCATTGCCATGGAGCGATGGATTACTTCTATTTAAAATAGCATGATGACCACCTATTTGAGCGTGGTTCTCTCTGAAATTCGTGGTGTTTCATTTCCATTTCATCAACAGCCTGTAGTCAGATCTTGCAGATCGAAGAGAGGTTTGCTGTTTCGTTACTAGCTTTCTTCGGCGCAGCTTTTTCCTGCGACTAGCTTGGCGATACAGATAAGAGCATGTAACATGCCAAATCAGATTTCCTTTTATGCTAAACCTGCCATTTTGGCACTTAATGTCATTTTTAAAATCGTTGTATGTGTGTCACCATCGTATGTTACATCATAAACCAAGTGATGAGTAGGAATAAAAAAATAAAATAAATACTAAAGTGTAGTTATCTCGTATCTTATTGTACATTATACCGAATAGTTATAGGAGAGAAATGACCGACTAAGCGCATTCTCTAGGAAGAAAGGGAAAGGAAAAGAGTGGTCCAAACGTACTGGATGAGTTCAAGCAAGAGGGAGAAAACGTTGGAGACCTGAAAAAGGTGAGAACAATGGGCTTCAGTGAAGAGGAAAAAACCCTTAGCTTTCCAGCAAATGCCTCCATTTCCCTAAATGAACGGCAGAATTTTTATTTTTCAAAAGTGTAAGCACTAACTATACGTATCATCGTTATTGAATCTTGGCCACTTCAAGAAAGTGGCTCACTTCGAGATGTGCCTCATGCCTCTGAGGGACTCCTTGTATTTTTTGCAATTATGAGGTATATATCTAACACATACTGTATGTATTTTGAAGCTTTGAAGCTGCTCGATGGTGGAGGCAAAGGAGGAAGGGGTGAATCAAAGTACAGAGAAATCGCTTGGAAATTGGAAGAAAGAGGTTTTTGTTAAGATGTCGTTTGTTATTGGATGTCTAAGTACAAGAAATTCGCTAGAAATAATTCAAACATTTCAGGTGCTATGGGGGAAACGATAATAGGTATATGTCTGCTTCAAGGAACTGACATCCACAACAAATTAGCCATGAAAATAATTGAAACATTTCCAAAACTTGTAAACGATATTAATATATCGGAGGACTTCTATGGTTAGCCACCTTTTGACTGTCTTGTTTATACTGTGGATGCTTGTAATTTTCTATGCGGAGTGTATGAGCATAAGTTCCTCTCTCAAAGGACTTTCACCTCTTCATCAAGCCGTCATCAATCAGGATTGCCATATGGTCTATATACTGCTCAAGCGGGGTGCTGACGTGAACATCCGATGTTATGGTGCGTTCTTCTGTGCTGAAGACCAGAAAGCGGGTCGCACAGATTCACTTGAACACGAATACGTTGAATTGTCGCTGAAGACTAATTATACTGGGTAGGCATTGTATCAATGGCTTCGACTGTTTCTAAAAAACACATTGACTTCATGTTTTTAGTCATATGTATTTTGGTGAATATCCACTGTCCTTCGCCGCCTGCATGAACCATCCAGATTGTTATCGGCTTCTTATCGCTTTCAAGGCTAACCCAAATGCTCAAGATACTAATGGCAATACTGTTCTTCATATGTGCGTAATACACGAAAACATGGTTCGTCTTTTGTATCATTATTGGAGTGTTGCCATTGTACATTGATCGCTGACTTGTATATGCTTCACTGCTTGCTAGATCCTAACACGAGACAGTCACTTCTTAAAATTTGTCACTTGCTCGACAATTCGTTGAAAAGGCTTATTATTCGTTAACGAAAGGAAAGCTCGAATTCCACATTCCCAGGCAGATGGTGGTGTACAGCTCAGTCACATAATGACAATAAGTGAAATGACCGATCAAAGCTGTCAAAACTGTTGTTTATGTTTTTGGGAGAATCTGCATCTTAGTCACTTAACTTAAAAAATGTCAAAAAAAATAGAGTGAAGATTTTGAGAAATACTACATTGTTGATATGTATACACTATTCAGGAGATGTTCCGACTTGCAATGGAGTCTGGAGCTCGAATCAATATTGCGAATAAACAGAATCTTACTCCTTTAACGCTGGCTGCAAAACTAGCGAAGAAGCAGGTGAATCGCATATACATGAGTTTTTTAAGAGCACATTTTCGAACTGAACATAGGAAAGAATAATACCTGTTTTAAATACGGGTATATATCTAGTGAAGGCTGAGCAATGAAGATGATTCTTTAACATGTAACTTTTCCATTACTGACGAATCACTTTGAGCTATGGCGCAGAAGTGAATAGTTACAGATGTTCATGGAGATCTTGGAACTGGAAGGTGATTCCGTATGGGCATATGGAGGAGCTGCCTCAACTGCTTATCCGCTTTCAAAAATCGACACAATAAATGAGGTGACAGGAGAGCTGAACGAAGCAAGTGCATTGTCACTAGTAGTATACGGGGTAGGTGCACGAATTATTTCTGCTACACTTTCAATCTGTTTACATTTGTCATCGTTTATCTGAATTTTATTTGGCTATAGGAAAGCAAGGTTCCAGCTTCGTGTGTTAACACGACTGCATGCATTGATTTCAATGCACTTTTCTTCGTCTATCTGTTACTTTTGCTGCATAGCCCGTTGCATTAAATTAATAGCTTCAGCACTGTGGATATTGTACCATTTGTGGTATGGAAAAATCTACTCTTTACACACCATAGTTTATAAAAAAGCACTTTTTTGGACGAGGTTGTCACTATGGGTTCCTCAGTGGTTTCCTTTCTGAATTTACAAGTGCAACAACAACAGATTGCTTTTGCTGAGAAAGTTACTAGAACACTATTGCCATACTTGTACACTGTCGTTCGCCCACCTAGAAACACTTCGTCAAGATGAGGTAGCAAACCACCCAAGTCGCATGTGGTGATGAAACTATGGTGTATTCGACTCTACCAAAGTGAATAAATGTTTAGCCTAGGCGTTTTTTTCAACGCAGCCTTTAGGAACATAACAGGTTCTCAACTCTTCTCAATTTTTGTGCCATTCCACTGATGTTGTGAAGGTGGCGCTCGAATATTTTATGATCTGCAATCTTCGTTTTCCAATTTTTCACCTTTGAATGCTTTTAATGGATATAAGTAGGGGGACGATTTAAACAGTCCTTCGTTCTCCTTTTTGAAGTCGTTCTTGAAGTGGTAACATGGAGTGTTTACGTCACCGTTGCAAGTTGCCGCATACCTGGAGTCAAGGCGTTTTGATAATCACTCATAAGAGCCACCAAAACGCTTTCCGCTTTGGAAAATAGACTGTCTTCTAGAAGATGGCTATTTAAGGATGAACAGACTTCGTATATCTTGCTAAGTCTTCAACTGTTCCCTCATCAACTTCTTTTGAACTGCTTGTTTGAGGAATCCTGCTCCATTCGCTTCGCATTGCCCGTGGTGATCAAATGTCTTTTCATTGAGTAAATTCTGGGCCGAGAAGGCATCTTCTTGTCAGTTATTGCCTTATAAATATCGTTCATCATCCAGCAAACTTTCAGTGAGCTTGATCACCACTAATTCATCCACAGCTCCTTTTGCAGTACGACTCTTACTGTAATCGAAAATAGTGCTCCGTTACGGTAGATCTTCCAGCTTCCAAATATCAGATTGTTCCTGGTCGACGACAAGAATTGTTCTCCTGGTTATCATTGGATCGATTATTGGTACCGAGAAGACGGTGGCCAACATCCTACGTAGAATAATGGAACTAAGAATGTATCAAAAGAAACACCCCTTTCTGTTCATGAGAATGTGGTTGATTACTGCATGATTTATAACGTCAGGAAACTTCCACTTCAAGCTAAAATTAGCTCTCTTCCTGAAAGATGAATTTCCATGAAAGGCACGCGCTGTGAATAGGAGTGCGTCAGGATGGTTTCCATTCTTATTTCGATCTACTCTTCCAACTTTTCCTATCCTGTACTAGTTTTCGTTGGCCCTCCCTAAACTAACACTGTAGTCTCCAACAACGAATTTATAGAAAGACTTCTCGTTGTGGATTACTTCTTCTAACTAGTTGTTGAACTTGTCCGTCTCATCCTCATCAGCTGTACAAGTTGGTGAGTAGCAGTCGATGAAACTGGCTTTCTTTTGCGCTGAAATTGGAGGCGAAGAATGACCAAGCGAGGTAACCTCTTTGATTGATAACAACTAAGTGCACAACAAAGCCTGCGCCACTTATATTTCGCAGCGGTGTTTTCCTCCACGAATGGCAAGCAGTCACATAGAATTTGATGCAATCGGCGGCTTCAAGAAATCCTGAAGATCGACGTTTGAGGAGACTGTACTGATGCTTTATAGACATTATGACAATTTAGACATGAATCATGAGTAAACCAACTGCTAATCCTACCCATCCTTAACATTGTCAACAGTGAATTGAGTGCAGATTGAATTGTCACATGCAGCAATCCTGAAATTTTTGTAACAGCAACAGTGACATCGCAAACCTACATTTAATCATGTTTTTCTTTGTTAACCTTTGAACTGGCTGCTTCTGCTCTCGGCAGAAGCATGACAAATGTATCACTTGGCGTTTCATGGTTTTTTGTACACCCTGCAAAATAGCGTTCTTTGCCTTAATTGATTAAATAATTCAAAAGACCGACTTTCCATAAACCTCAGCATAGATAGTTGATATATTTATTTGTATGATCTTATAAGCTGATCTTCTTCAGCTGATGCGAGGTTGCTATAGGTCTTCGTTGTCGTTGTCGTTGTTGTTGGTGTTGGTCGATGGCTGACGTTTCGGCAATTTCGCCTTCCTCAGAGCCTGGACGTATTTTATATTAGAATACTTTAACTATTCGGTGGAAAAGGCCAAAGTATTAAAAAAGACCAAACTTTAGATACACGCCATATTCGTCAAAAATTACTTAAATTTAAATTGTTTACCAGTGAAGAGAGGAGATCGACGACGAAATTGTTGTCTGCTAGCTCGTCGTGAGGTAGTTAGCAGTATTCCCCGAGTGCAATTCAGTAATCGCCCTAACAGAGCGAAAGATTTTTTGGGGACTCATTCCGATCAATATTTTTAAACAGCTATTCTCTTCGGTCATAAGATAAGCTAACTATATTGTCACGCCCGTGTTGTTCTACGTCTTATATGAATTTCACCAAATGTAAACGAGAGATCGACAGGGGTCGGGTTCAAGCTCAGACTATTTTTGCTGTCGACGACTTCTTCAAGCATTATCAGGCATCTATAGAGTGACTGTATGTCACCAATTTACTTGGCTATCTGGAGAAGTAACTCGTATAAGACCATGCTATTCTACGTCTAGTGTTGAACTCCTCGTCATTCTTTACATTATTGAAGTGTTTGTCGATATTTCAACGTCATGTTTTGTTTCTATGGTCGCAGAACTATAGACTTTTAGCCATAACGATGCTGAGATATTAGCAAAACTTGGTCCCCGAGCCAGATCGAACCACGTTTACCCTTTCCGCGGGTTCGCGAAAAACTAGCCGAGAGAAACGTAGAGCGAGGGCCTCCGTGGTACAGTGGCCCGGGGTCCAAGTTTTCCGAATATCTCAGCATCGTTATAGTTATATTCCACATCATACCCTTTTCGTAAGAA
Source organism: Angiostrongylus vasorum (assembly GCA_018806985.1). Taxonomy (NCBI): domain Eukaryota; kingdom Metazoa; phylum Nematoda; class Chromadorea; order Rhabditida; family Metastrongylidae; genus Angiostrongylus; species Angiostrongylus vasorum. The sequence goes on along the minus strand of JADANN010000354.1, from coordinate 350,349 downwards.
ATTACAGTAGGTAGAAAACAGAAGGTTAACATTACAAACTTTTATTAAATTTTCTTCACAAGAGACATTCCTTGGCTAACTTACAGTTTCTTTTTTTATATAAATTCAGTGATTCATTACTTCTTTAGTTATGAGAACTCTGTAGAGACTTCTTTGGTACTTTTTTGAAAAAAAGAAGGCAGTATTCTCGACAAAACGTTCCAGAAATGACTTCCGTTCACACAAAAAAAACGGCTAAAAAGTAGTAGAAATCGCTAGATTTGTTGTAAACTGGTGACATAGTTCAGTTTGGTTTGTACTAAAACTGGAATGACAAACATTTTTTAGGAAACGAAAGAGCATCTGGATCTTCTCGATGGACTGCTTGAGACAGTTCTAGAAGCTAAATGGCAAGCATTCGGCAAAAGAAGGTCAGGCTATCCGTTTTCTACCAAAGAAAGTCAACCGTTAAGATACCGACTACGAAAGCTATAATACGAGCTGAGTATCTCCAGAATGCTGCGTTCATTGATGGCATTCACACTGTACTACATGTTCCTCGTTCTATCATTCGTCCTGCGCCCAATTGCCATGTCAACTGCGCAGATCACTGGTGGATGGATAACATTTGAAGGAAAGCCGATTGATGGATCCTACACTCCAGGTCGTGCACCAGAAATTCCAACAGCGCGAGGGATGGAGTACTATGGTGATGACCAATGAACATACAGAAATGGTTGGAATAACGAAAAAAATACTGAATAGCTTCATTTACAGAAGTTTCCATGACGCAGTGCCACCTACGAAACTACTGGGATGCAAATCTCTCTGTGTGGCATGGATGGGTTTGTTATGACTTTTGATTGTCAAATGCACTGATACAAAGAAGGACGAAATTTCCCATCCGAAATTTTCCACGAAACCTAACGCAGCCGTGAAACAGCAGTGTTAAATAGGTTCCAGTGAGCAAATATCTAAAGAAGGCTCTTTGCTCACCTGAATAACTTTATTGCCGCTTTCATATGAAGTTCCAGAAACCTTTTCTGTGTTGCAGATGCAAGATTTTCTTCTAAGACATCTGATCCAACCCGCGAAACCATTCCCGTGTTCAAAAAAGTTTCGTGGAGTAGCACATAGGTTAGTGGTACCCTAAAATACAAGCCGGATCGATAGCTTGTTCAATGCCGCACCGCAGACTCGCCGAGCCCTTCATCTCTGGGGTTAGTAACAGAGTTCTCTAGGAGAGTAAGAACACTAACTTGATACATCGGCAAGCCACCGGAAGTCATGGCGGAAGCCAAATATCACATTCAATCACTTTTAACGATGCTTAATCAAGTCGAACGCATAGCGTTTCCTTTGAGTTTATGCCAAAAAGCTTCTTTAGTCTTCACAAATGTATACATATATGACTTCTTTTACATGTTTACAAATATATGTGAATGTGCGCATATAAATAGGTGCTATGGAGTTCAACACCAGAATGTTAGTGTTCGGAACAATGCCTTCTTTCCAGAGCAGATTGTCATGATAGTGCCGTTTGTGCATGTGATAACATCTGCATCACTCCGTATTCAATCAATTGCTCCTTAACTGCTGACAAAAAATGCAGACTATAACATATTCTTTTCTCTCGTATGACTCCAATCCGCTCTGTGTTCATTGTGACCTATTTTTTAATATATGATTGTTACTCTTTACTATCACAATTTTAAAGAAGTTGATTTCGGTGACATTTAAGTGCTTCTTGCTATGCTTTCCTGATCAGGAAATTGCCTTCCCTTAGATTCCTGGAACATCTCATGAGCTAGTTTTAGATCCGCCTCGCATCTGAATCAGTGGTTCTCATTTGTGTGACTATTCAGTTGTTTTTTGAAATCAAAGATGTAAAACGAATAGGGCGAGGAAAGTGGTGGGCAATTCATGTAAGTCATCTTCCTTTCTTAAATTTTTAGTCAATACTTCATTCAGTCATTTCCAGGTGTTGTTTCCGAATTTTTTCGTATCTTTTAATTACTTTAGAAAGAATTCCCTGCTAAAATTGCCTACAAGTGTTCAATTCTATTCATTCTGTGCATGATTCCTATTAGAGCCGCTTGCAGTTTAAGTCCAGAACTTCTAGTTGTCGACAATGTTCTGGCCACTCTGGTTATTTTATTCACATCTGTTCATTACCTATACTACTGCCGGTAAGCGAAGGATAAACTTCATTCTTTTTTTTGGAAATGTTGCAGAAACTTTCCTCTTAGTTGTACTTTCACAAACAACGTCCTACTACCACTCGTGGCATGTACTGCGATCTTTATAGGGCTGTAAAGTTCGTTGGACCCTTTGTTCTAATGGTCTACACCATTATAGCGACAGATATTCGACGATTCTTAATGATATACGGAATCTTCCTTATAGGTTTCTCACAAGGTATATTAAAGAGATAAGTGGAAACATTACATTGTCTGATGAGTTCGTAGTACTTCTCAGTTTGTAATTGTTGGCAATTAACACACAACCCACAAGCCCCATTGCATGGAATGCAAGTGTCAGGGTCAAGTGGCCAAGTAGATGAAGTGCATCGCACCAATTACATCCCCTTTTCATTAGTTCATTTCTCGGCAAAAGCATTTTTTGCCGCTCATGCTGTATTCAGCTGACAGCTTGCCCTTTTTCCTACGCTCCATAGTTTGTAAAAAAAAAAAGTCTTATTTCGACGAATTCATTTTGTGGCTAGAAACGCTCAATGCTGCTGAAACGAGCATCCACGGTGAAAAACGTGTCTAGTGAAGAAACGCACAAATGTCTCTACTTGAACTCTGGAATTCGACAATTAGGACAAACTTCTCCTTATGATAAGTTGGTTAACCATTGACGGGACTTCTTAGAATGGCTCGCTTTTCAAAGGGCACGCACTGATCAGTCGGATTCAACATCGTTTGTTTTTCGAACTAGCTATCAAATCTTGTTACTGCCAACTTTTTTTTTAATATATGGTGTTTTAATCCGCGGTTTTCAATTGGATTTATTTTACAACCTAGAGTTTATAACATATACATAGATGCTGTCTACAACCCCTACATGGAATAACTAGTCTTCACATAAAACTTCTAATTCTGACCAACAATTAACCAATTTTGCACAAAACTTGCAATCCTTACATGAATACAAGATTTTCCAATTTTTCCTCAAGCTTACAACAAGCGAGAATGCTGTTCACTTTGTGAAATGCGGTGAGTACTGAAGTTGTCTTTATAATATATCCTACAACGGTTACATCCTGTTCTAACCTTCTTAGTATCATTTGCGTGTCTGCAATCGAATTTGCTTTGATATCATCTTGTAACATCATCCTCATGTTCTCGGCCCACCGATATCGCTTTTTGTGGAAAATGGGAAGTCAACCACGTGGAAGAGCCAACGTTTCTGAAATAACGCGAAAAGGCGTCCATCTTTTAGCCATTCGACAAGGTTGTCCGTACGTACTTACTATATCTGTGTTTGTGTTCAAGAGCTGTTTCGCCAGGGGCTACTTTTCGATAACCTGCAGTAAAGTTCTATCATGAATCGTGGTAGTTATAATAACTTATATCTTATTCCTTGCTTCAAACTCCATTATACCGCTCTGACTCTGTTGGGCTATCCACTTTTCCTATTTAGCTCCTGGTGCGTTACTTCAATGAGAATGCGTTTGCTGACTTTTTATGCAGCTCTCGGTAAGATTGGTCCTTCTGTGCTGTGAGTCTCCAGTCACGGAAGACTTGTTTACCAGTTATTATTACAAAGATGCCTATCTTAATGTAACAAATTGTGTGAAATTTATTAAGTAACGCGCCATATCTTCTGTTATGGAGGGATTACTACTTATATACAAGAAAATTCCTTAGGTGTTGGCCACCTCTCGAGCACAATTAGAACGATTTCCGTACTTTTTCCTATAATGTAGAAAAAAAGGCGACTTGGCCTTCAAACCGAACGAGGAATTCGGCGATACACACACATCCACACCTAATTTCCACTCCTTTATAATCTGCTACAGCTCTCCCGTTGATAACCTAATTTCCTCTCCTGTATAAGCTGTTACAGCTCCCGTTGATAATCTGGGTCATCGGTCTGATCTAATAAGGAATAACCCATAACATTAAAAAAACTGCCTTGTCTCGTTAACACAAAAACTGGGTTCTTCTTGAACTTTTAAGTTTTAAAGTGAGAGAACAAAATCTGCGCTACAAATTATTAAAAACCTGAAGTCTTCTAGTTACCGTTTTCTATCGGGAGACATAAAAAAAACTGGTGTCGTGTGTTATGTACGGCTCATATAAAGTTCAATTGCTATCCAAACATTTGCTATTTTGCACTTTGAATTTTTTACTATGTGTAAAGTTAGATATGGAACAGACAGATATTAGAAATACTAAGGTACATTCGACATGAGTCGCAAAAATACCTCAAATGCAGACAGTAATGTGATACCTCCAAATACAGACAGTAATGTGAAGGGCGCTTGGCACAGTGCTTGGAGGCGCCACTGCGACATACACGTGGAATCGACTCCTGCGCCCATGGCCCACCAAGCCCTTCATCCCTCCGGGTTCGGCAAATTAGTACCAGACTTGCCTGGGGGGATAGCAGCGCTGGCTCGCTACATCGGTAGGCCACCGCGAGTCACTGTAAAGGCCAGATATGCATTCAGTCACCTTCAACGATGCTTAATGAAGTCGAATGCATGGCGCATCCCTTAGGGATTAATCAACGCCGTGAGCTTTAGAGGTTCATAGCTTTTAATGTGATGGGAAAGTGAACTGCAGTATAATATAGGAAATAGTAACACGTATACATCTATAAGGGTAACGCAAACTCTTTTTTAAATTTCTATTAAGTTATAAACCCTTTATTTCTTTTGGCGTTCGGAAATTTATCGTTAATTGTTGTAAAACAGCACTGATCTTAATTGGCGTCATCGGGAATTATCGTTAAGCGTTAAATCACCAAATAATCAAAGAGTTAGGAAATAGATGACCAATTTCTAGTGAAAAACACTATTCACCTATATTTTTAAGCTTAATAGGAACATTAGAGGGGACTAGTAGCGCGCTGATAATGAGGCCGATCATGATGAGCACATTAGTGGTTCGACCCTGCTCTAGGCTCACTAAACCCTCCGAGGTCGGGAAATCGCCACCAGGAAAGCTTGTCCAGGAAAACTTCGCTCTCTGCAATTAAAGTGGAAAAGCTCCAGGCCAGCTATCTCAGGATTCCAAGGGTAATCGACTCGACCAGTATTCAACGACACTCACGATAAGGGAGAGATCCTGAAGAGCAGCCGAGGGCACACGCAAAAAGTTTGGAGCCTCTCGTAGATAACACATGTGAGGAAACGAAACAAATGCAAGAAGTACTAAGATCCTAGGATCCGCATAAAAAAGAAAAATAGGACGAATTGTGGCTAATTGCTTACAGGCATAGAGTTACTGTGCCCAGCTAGGTTTTCTCCTTCCAGCAAGGTTTATCGAACTAATGAATTCAGCACTTCTATTTGAAAAAGGAAATTAAGGCAAGGAAATGCACCCATTGGAACGAACCTAGTCCCAGGATGATAAAGCAAACTCCGATTCATAAAGGATAAAGATGGAATGGTCACTGTTGATAAAGTGGGAACACTCTGGTGCAGGTTATTCCGGACTACGGCCAACTAACACAATAATTCTACGGAAAGGTGATGTTTAAGTGACAAAAGGTGTAAAAGAAAACCGTGACAAAATACTGGAAGGGTTGAGCACTTTGTTTTGTTTAATAAAACAGCAGTCTGCAACAAGAATAAGATGAAGGCAAGTGTTAAACCGATTGAGAAGAACTTTTAAAGTAAAAGTGGAATTTCTACGATGATTACTGCTCTATTACTTCGGAGTTATTCATTTCCTTACTCCTTATGTCACACTAAATATAAACTTCACTATCCGATTTCAATGGCGCGGCATTATTTGGCAACACAATATTTGCAGTTCTGGTTTCCACTTTGCCTGAAAGCCTGTGTTTTCAGCATTTTATTTGGTTTTCTTGAGCTGTGAGCGTGCCGAAGAAGAACAACATCCCAGTTACAAAGACCAGGACAGATTCCAAAACGTCATACAGAATCCAGCTGAAGCATTCATACGTACCTTTATCTTAACCATTGGAGAATTCACTGTTCTCTACAGGAACTTGGCCATGTGCCCAGCAAGAGTGATGGTTTGGATTGGTAAAGCAATCTTTCTAATATTCGAGCTTGGAGTTTCTATACTGCAATTTAATCTGCTAATCGCTATGATGACGAGGACTTACGAAACAATATTCCGTACGAGGAAAGAATACAAGCGGCAGTGGGCTCAAGTGATACTGATGCTCGAGCTCTCCCTAGCGCCGAAAGATCGACTCATGTACCTCTTACAGTACTCACGCCCAACGGGAACAAACAAAAAATTACGGAGTTTCGTTGTCAACAAGAACGCTTACCAAAGTAAAACGTCAGAAGAGGTAACACAGTTAAAAGAGGAAAAGGCTAAAAAGATTATCGAGGAGAAGAAGGTGTTATTGAAGCGACGGTTGAAGGACATGGAGATCCGTGAAGGGCGACCTTTCACATCCCTAGGAAGAAGCCCTCGACCACCAACCGCGCATTTTAAGCCAAAGGACAATTAGGACATCGAAGACACACTTCTGTCGATCCGTCGTTAAAATTCATTCACATTTCTAATTGGTAATGCAACACATAGTGAACACTACGATTTCCGTTTTTGGTATGCCTTCATTTCTTTACCACTTCCACAAAATGGTGGATTTAGCTACTCTAAAGTCCAATGATGGAACAAAGGAATAACAGCTTTGAAGCAGCATAAGAAAAGCCTTTTCTGGCTTCGCTCTTTTTTGCTGTTTATCTTTAGTTGAATCTCTTTCCAGACTCTTTTATTTTTGACAAACTTAACCTTTCACCCTCATCTAATATGTCGTCAGCGGTGCACCGCATGGATGGTCGTAGGAAGGCATTGTTATAAAGCAGTAGCAGAATAGATGAGACTGTAAAGATCATTTTGAATTAGAGCACTCATTAAAGTTTACTGCATGTTCGTTTGAAAAAATTTTTTGCATTTTCAAACAAAAGTTTCTTTGCTGGTTGATGTGAAACAAAGATGATGACAATCCTTGCTATTGGAGGATCACGAATCATCTGGCTTGATAACACGTATACCATTGAATTCAAACATTAAGAATGTATTTGAGAGGCAAATACTGTATAGGTCGTACGAGAATACGTAACGAACACACAAGGTAGCCCATTTCAAGTAGATGGCTTTCGATAATCAAACCTGGTAAGAAACATTATTGTTGGAAATTAAGCACCCAAATGTTAACTTCTTATTTCCTGTCTAGTGTAATTTTTCACGGCATGATATTATGTGGTATTATGCGAAATACAACCATAATGACCCTGAGATATTTGCAAAACTCCGGACCGCAGGTGTAAATTCAAATAGATTTCATATCTTTAGTGAGCCAAATTGACACATAATTTTTGTATGTACATTACCATATTCATGAACATGTGTATAATTGTCTCCTTATACATAATAAAGGATAAGGCTCTCGGCGTTGATCAATCCCTGAAGGATGCGCAGTACATTCGACTTCATTAAGCATCGTTTGGAGGTGATTGAATGCATATCTGGCCTTTACAATGATTCGCGGTGGCCTACCGATGTATCGAGCCAATGCTGGTATCCTCCCAGACAAGTATGGCACCAACTTGCCGACCCCGGACGGATGGAAGGCTTGATGGTGTCATAGGCGCGAGGATCGATTCCATGTGTGGGTTGCAGGGCGACCACTGCGCCACACGCGCCCATATTCTTTATAGCTAGGCACTATTATCGAGTGCTACCAATCAAGGTATTGTACCTACGGATTAATTTGGCTAAAAGCCTTATTTCAAGTGAACGAAAAGTGGCAGTGATATGGCAGTTTGTTAGGAGTCCTTACCAACAGATCAACTTTACTTCTCTTCCAGGAAAAGACTGAGAAGTTATCCCTAAGTTTATCCAACCCAAGACTGGAACAAGGATAGCTATTTGCCATTACCAATTACTTAAAACAGCATGACTGATGTGGTTATAGCTCTGATTTCGATACTTCGACACAGCAGCGTTAGGCAGGAAAAAGTAAAGAGGTCTCAGTGTCTACGGAGTAATTTGTAACGATATGCATTCTAACATAAAGTTCTAAAGTATCATCGTTTACACCGCGCTGATTTCGGACCGTACATTGCTGAATGTCTATGAATGTAGATATATGAGTGAATGAATACAAACGCAAATAGCATATGACTATTCCAAGTAATAGCCATGATTTTAACTATATTATGTCCAGTACTTTCTTAAACCGTTAGGACAATTCGAGGTTGGCATGAAAATATTTATTTGGCTAGGGCTTTGGCTCTTTCGCCTTCATCAGAGTGGCGTTGATCCGAGTTGATGGCTCAAAGCAGGTCGTTGTTGCGATGTAGGTGCTCGTTGTCGCATCAGTCAGTGCAGAGCAGCACCTCTCGAACGGACTAATCTCACTTCGTGGTGCCCTTTTCTGAAGAACGGATGTTGTTCTATTGCCGCCACCCAATGTGATCTGTTTTTTGCTTGGCAGTGCATTCTGCAGAAGCCGGTGTTATACTTGCTGGTATCTAATTTCTCGGATGCGACAACGACTAACATGCCAGTAATTCCATTATGAAAGTTTCGTTTAACACCGATGTAAACGCTATTTCATGGTTAAAGAAAATATCGATTATTCACATGGAGGTTGCATGAAGGTCGATCAGCTCAAAGCCGAATAGCTAACGACCCGGACTGGATGCTTACGGTTTAAGAGATCCAGTCCTAAAGCTCACTGAAAATTCGTCATAAGATAGAGATGGTTGTACTGAGCTGTTATTTTACACAAAGCACCTAGATGGCAAACGAAAAATCAAAACAAGGCACACCACTAGACACGCATAGGATGCAAAAAACATAGCGGAGTGGATTTTTGATACAAAAGTCGCTAACCTCACACGGGATACTAAAAACACCAACGCGCAAATTTCTCGAAGCTTTTTGGATAAATTGCAAAAATCCGAGAATGAATGGCAGGAAAGAATGCCCTGAGATAACACGTGATCTAGCCCTGTATCAGAACTGATTTTTGATGTGGGGTGGTGCAGTCATCAACCATATGCGACTTTAAGCGGCTGTTCTTTCTTGGTGGAAAACAGTTAAAAAACGGTGGATTTTTGGAGAAGCCGATGATCCTGTAGTTATCGTTCAGTTTTCATCATTCTGTTTGTGCTGTTGAAGTGTTTGACCTAGTAAATTACGTATCGATGTACCCTTCCAGGGCTCTGAAGGAGGCGATACTGCCGAAACGTCAGCTACCGTTGTGTTGTATGTGTTATATTTGTAAGGAAGTAAACGTGTGCTGAATAACAACCTCGCGATTGTGTAAAAAGAGAGCGACAGATTTATAATCCAATGCAGAGGTTAATAGAAAATCGATCTTCGGAACTGATGTAATGGCCCGAATTCTTAACAAAGAATTTGGAAGAAAAATATGATTCCCAACCAAGTCGATTTCACCTGACCAGGACGAATAAGGCCTTTACTGGTGCCATCTCTCCTCACTCGACTAAATACGGAAGTGTGATTGGTGGCGGGCAGCTAGGTGGGTATGTAACAGTGTACAGCCATTTCCTTTCCGATCTCTATACTTAATACGATGTGAACAACAATTTTTTTGGATCAATTTGTTGGTTGGGTCACACGGAATGTCGCTGGCTAGGAATGTACTAAGATGTCTCTAAATCCACGTGAGTTAATTGCTAGAGTACAAAAACTGTTGATAATGAGGAGCCTATACGTGACTGCAAGTGAAAAATTAGGCATAAATTGGAAGCTGTGGTCACACGAAACTGGGGGCTCGGACTCTGTGTGTTATGTGTATTTAACCTGTATTGCAAATAATCTAATGAAGGCGTGTTTTCGCGTAACATTAGTGGTGGACGACTTCTAATTTTGTGTCGGTTACAGAGAAAGCTGAACTCATCCTCCACTCAAGCGAATACTAGGTTTTCAATTACTAGCGTTTTCGAATAAATATAGTAGTCGGAACAGTAACTTAAACTCCTTGTTGAAAGGGTGCTATCTGTTGCTTTAAATTTGTACATGTTGGCATGACTTTACATAAGAGAGTTTTAATTAAAGACTATTGATTTATGTGAGAAGTGCTTTTGTGGTTGATTTGTTGATTGTATGTAGGCGTGCATTGTAGGGATTGCAGGTGTAGGTTGCACATGTGTAACTGCAACCTGGAAAACTCCAAAGGATTAAAGTTATAAAAAAAAACAACTGGTTTCGATGACAAGATTAAATCCATACAAATCTGCTCAGTGGTTTACTACTTTGTATTAGGCGATTAACTGTGATATTTCTGCATGTGAAGTTCACTAGCCTTGAGGAACAAAAATGGTCTAGAAAAGGGTTTTATCGACCAATAAGTGTAAAGAACAACTTTTTTGCTCGCACCACTGAAATATTGATTGGCGTTCAATAAGCTTTTAATGAAAATAAGCGTTGCAAGGAAGCTTTGGGCCAAATAAATGCAAGAAGATGTAGTGACCAAGAAAAATATGACTAGCGCAGAATCGCTCACAGATACCTGCGCGGCGATGTACAGTATCGGATTTGTACTCTAACAAGATCATCAAAGCTGAAAAGGAGTTAAAAACTTCTATCTGGAAGCTCAGAAACCCTTTGCGTACTCCAATGTATCGTTACTGGTTTAGAATAAGTCTAGTCACAAGGTAGTAAACTTTCCTCCAGTACAAAAGGTTCCGTTACTGCACACAGTGAGCAGCTATGAACGGATTTGCACTGATATTTCGGCACTGAAAAAAGAACTAATAATCTCGCCCAATCAACAGAATTTTGGTGGAGAGGAGATTGCATCTAGTCCACTAGAATTCGTCTGCTGATGTCCCATATCCAGGTACTCAATTCCCATCTGTCAAAATTGGTGGTCATTTCGTTAATGGACACAAAAAGAGTATATAAAGTTTATGTTTGATCTTTGATAATAATTTACTTTATATAACAATTGTAAGCATTTACGTTTATACTCATTAATAATCTCTCTATACAACAACACTTCTGTTCCATAGTGGTTTGCAGGCGTAAAGAAATCCGACAGCACAGCCATACTCATCTCTCGATGAAACCTACAACACTCGTGATTTGACAACTGTACTTCTAATATTGTAGAAGCAAGGTTTTTTTTGCAGAAATATGTGTATCTACTAACTTGTGCAACCATTAAACGAGGTTTCTCAGTCCAAATTTTGATGGTCTGCTTTTTAAATATTATCTTATTCTTTTGTATCCACATCACACATTATTTTCAACACTGAGTTCACTGCATCTTTCCACGATTGGTTCATGATTTGGAGCTGCCGATTGTAGTACAGTACAGCGTTGATTTCTAATGCTCTGTGATGGAATGCTATTGACGATGATTACTTAAGAACGCAATAATTAGGTGTAAGTGAAGTGAAGAGACCTTCTAAGTAAAAATCTGAATGAAGAACAAAGCGTCGAAAAAGCTCCTAGTGTTAGATTTGGTTTAAAGAAAGTTCTGGCGCATCTTCCATGAATGAAAGACCGGATCGTCCGCCGTAACATTTAAAATTCTGGACAAATCATTATAACAGATAAATATTCTTAACCAATCGGTGAACGAGTCGAGACTGCAAGGTCTCCAACTGGCGTTGATCAGTCCGAAGAGATTGATGCAATTACACGATCGTTATTACGGCACCTAACCAACACTTTAAAAGTTGAAAAAGTTGGACTAGGAAACTATGCAGTATCCAGCGTATTACAGAAATCTCCACAAGGACGGAGACTCGACTGCTTGGGGGGGGTAACCTCGGGAGTCCAAGGAACAACAATATATGCATGGACTACAAAACGATGTGAACGTCCGCCACCACATATAATATAGACAAACACTACAGAACTTTTTATCAATTGATCACCACTTTTCTTAAGCACTTTAACAATAATTTGCTGCAGAAATCTTGCGAACTCAAGACAAGTCCGAAAATGGCTTTGGCGATTTTGCTCTCATCAAAACACTAAAATTCTGCTCTGATTTAATAAATAAACCAATGTTTTCGTGGTTAAATATTTGTGTGTTTCACAGAGGTTCTTATTCCATTTCGATCAACACAAATAAAGCTGTGCACATTTGAAGTTGAGGGTTAAAAACGACATTATCTTCCCTAACAGCAACAACCTAATAGAGCGTCGTAAACTCAGCTTATCATTCTTATTCCGGTTGCACGGCTGCAGATCCAAATTCGAGACATCTTCTTGTTATCAATAAGTAGTAGACTGATACCCGAAGTCAGCAGCTATTCAAACGAATTGTCATGTTCATGAAAATTTATCACGAAAACGGTTTTCCAAGACTGTAGCGACATAGGCAACCGCACGTTGGCAAACTTGTATGGCAGGGGATAAACTGTTAAGTAAACGCATTGGAGATGTTGTCCGAATGATTTCACACCCTCACGGATATGTGCTGCAACTGAAGAGTGATAAAAAAAATTTCCCATTAGAAGACCTGCCCATCGAAATACTTACCTAGTTAATTATAATGTAAAGTTCTCATTGTGTCGTGTTGACTACAAAGAAGGAAAACAGACAACGAAGGTCCTGTCCCACATGAATCGAAGCAAACAATAGTCCTATTGAATTTGTCGCTATTTCTTTTGAATGAATATGCGCTCAAAGTTGCTCATTAAGGCATTTTCTTCAGAAAACAAAACCACCAACCTTGTAATAACATCTGCATGATCCGTCCTTTGACAGACCTGGAAAGACCATCGTGCAAGATGGATCATGATGTTCGGTAGCAACACCATCACTAGAGGCGTTCAAAACGCGGCAGTTGAAGGTAGGTCCTTAAGAAGTTCTGTGAGGATTGTGGAAAACATAGTAGCACGTGTCTTTTAAAGAATTTCGTAACGCCGTATACTTTGATTTTTCCAGAATTATTGAGAAGTAGCGTCAACGATTCCATATTATCTTTTCTTCTCCTGTAAGAAAGCCTCTCATCCGCGTGTTTCTTCTCGAGATCTTCAAAAAATTTTTTCTTTGAAAACAAATCATTCACTGTACTTCTACTTTAATGGGATTAACAAAACCAGTAACATTACAACTTCTTCAGAAACACTGAGAAAGAGAGGTCAGGTGGCACTATTCAACTCGTCCACTTGAGCCCCCACTTTTCAATATAACAGTTATCCGGAAATCCCACAAATCTTCCTCGTAGAGGTATCTCATTCCAGTTAATCGCGAGACAACGCCACACGTCTCCAGGTGGCGAAAAGGGGGTTAATCAAGGACCAAAAGTGATCTTATGCTCCCATGAAACGCAGATAGATCGCGGGAAGGATTAGTTGTTTTTTCCGCCCCGACTTGGCACATACCCTCTGTATCTACGACGATGTATTCATGAATGCGAGCGTGGATGTGTTCCCGTTTGTGCGGATTGTGTTCTACCAGTCAACTCAACCAACAGCTTGCAAATAAGTGACAACGAAGATTATGGAAGGCGGTTGGGAGACTTCTCTAACAAAGAAGGCCCCTGTTCACTCTGGTATACACAGGTAGGCTGTCCATGAGTATAGCAAGGCTCCACCTTCAGAGCTCAGCAAGCTATACGTGGGTATGAACCGTTAAACAAAGTGAAATAAGTGAGCCCCATTCCCCTAACTTCGAAAGAGAAGAGCCGTCGAAATGGGAGTTCTGAGCAACACGAGAATGGAGGGGCTGCTGAAATCTCAGGATCATTCTAAGCTGCCTAAATGGCAAGGGGACTATGATGATGATCAGTACCTATAATGCAAGCACACTTGCATCTGAGTCCCCGATAAAGGACTTGATCATGCCGACAAGAAGGGCAAGCTACGATGTAATCGGCCTAGCCGAGGCGAGAAAAATGCCACCCATTCAACGCCGTCTATGACATCGGAGAAGAACTGTTCGTCGGAACATACGACAGTAGAGCAGTCGGCAGCGTTGGCGTTCATGTCAACGCGAGTTTGACCATAAACATCTATTCATTCGAACAAGTAGCAACCCGATTCGGACGTTTACGATTAAAAAAGATGTGGATCAATACCGGCTTTGACAATCTTCGTCGTTTACGCGCCGACATCAAACTATGACGAAGATGAAGTAGAAGCGTTCTATATGGGCGTGGAAAACTTCTATGAAGGAGACCATACATTCCTTAAGATCCATCATTGGAGGTTGTTTGACAAGGAACAGCCATATTTTCGGTAACGTTAAAATGCAAAATACGTGCGACCCATTTTTTAATAAACTTGAGTGATCCGCGGATGGATACGGTTCACAGGGCCGGGATCGTTGTGCCTCTTGGCAGCGACTAAATTCAAGACTGTTTCAGGGAGTATCTCCTTCTTTCAGTTACCTGCGAGTTACACTGGTATGGATGTCAGAAGGACGATGCCCACAGCAATAATTTCCCCGCTAGTTCTTTCGTAGTTCAACAAATACAGCATTTCAAATCTTGTTGTCTAAGTCTTAAAATTTTAAACTCAAAAAAGCTGAGAAGAAAACTGAAAAGGAGTTTTAACAATTCTTCCAAACTTTTTATATCATTTCTACTATGAGACCCAGAATTTACGCCACCAGCAATACAATTCAGATAAGACATAAGGTGAACTACCTGTACCAAAAATATCTCTTGTAACAGAGTGGACTCTTGTATTAGTTCAGCTTCCAGGAGTTGGTAGTGTAATAACTTTTTTAACTGTTAAAATCTAGTTACATCCGCTGTTCATGTATAAAAAAAGGGATAAAGCTCTTGGCGTTGATCAAGCCCTGAGAGATACGCCATGCATTCGACTTCATCAAGCATCGTTCGCAGGTGATTGAATGGATATCTGGACTTTACAATGACTCGCGATGGCCTACCGATGTATCAAGCAGGTGCTACTATCCTCCCAGACAACTCTGGTACCAATTTAACGAACCCAGAGGGATGGAAGGCATGCTGGGCCTGGACCTCGAGATCGAACCAACATGTACTGCAGGGCGCCTCTAAACGCTGCTCTACACGCGCCCCCTAGATATGTACAAGGTAGTATTACACAAAGTCTAACGTGTCCGTTCAAACAACTGAAAGTTCCTTTTATGGTTCTCCATGAATAACCTTATTACACTTGCTTCGTTATACTGTTGAAAAAGACTTGTTTCGTACGGGATTACTATAGGTGACTTTCTGTTCCTCATGTTGTCTCTGTATTATATTATATTATTATATTGCACTCACATATTATTATACCATATTGTTGCACATTATTATTGTTTATATTGTTATTCCTATCATGTTATTATTATTCACATAGTGTTAGTTATTGTTTCAATATTATTTCATATTACTAACACCTCCCAACGGTGCACCACCTCATCGCGCCTTTGAGGTGTTCTTAGGTGTCGGGTTGCATTGTAGAGCGGAGGGATTTATTCCTCCACAAGGGCTTCCTAAACTGAAAAGGAGCGCGGCGCTTCCGTCAGGAAGCCCAGCTAAAAGTTGATCATTGCCAAGATCCGCCACCGCCCTGGTATCAAACTAGTTCCATGGTGGCAAATCTCCATCTGATGCACAAGGGCGGCCATTGACTACGGTGGCGACGATCTGGGGCAGACTTTGGTTAGGATGATCTCGGGATTCCAGGAAACCACAATGGCTAAAACGGCAAAAACTCAGAAGCTGGCGCCCGCACAACCAGTGAGGACGAGCTATCCAAGTATCCAAGTCAGTATTATATTCCATTATATTGTATTATATTGCATTACACTGCCACTATTACAAGAACGTGGCTAAGGAACCGTCTTAACTAGTTGTCATTTGAAGTGAATTTGCCTTGTTACTCTTCTATTTTTAGTGTTCGGAAAGAAAGATGGTTAAAGAAATCACTAGCGCACCTTTGTAGCTTTCAGGATTTTGTCGAATAATAACAGGTTTTGGAATGCCATCTTTCCTAACCAGCGGCACCCGAGGTTGTCGCGACGACAACATAGACTGACTATGTTCAGGCGACGTTGCCAGTTTCACTCTGAAAGTGTGACTTCCTATGTAAAAAACAATCGCTAGAAAAAAATCTGTGCAGAATTGTAAAGGTAAATAGTTTGCACCGAATGAAAAAGGCGCGAAACACTCTCCGTGCTCGTCTCATGTTCATTTGCTTAGAATTTGAAACAAGCTAAGAAAAAATCGATATGTGTCAATAGAAAGGATGGGATAGTAGTGGTACTGGTTCCATCTTGATGCTTCACAACTCATGAAGTCAATCATCGTGGTAAGTGAGTTAAAATAGCGTCAACTCTGCAGCAGAACTTCATAAGTAATGCGTCATTCACTCTACTTCCGCTGTTAAAGAGATTAATATTGCTACACATAAAAGTGAATAATGTTGTGCGTGAATAAGAGCTAAAAGAAGAAAGAATGAATAAGCACTGACTATCGAAATTGGCCTTGTTCAAATAATGTTCCTGAATATTTAGATGGAAGACTTCACGAATGATGCTATCTGCTGCTCAACTTCTTTCATTTCCAATGCTCACGAACGTCGTCCGTGTCTCGTTCATGGTGACGTGTTGAAGTACTTCACCGCAATCAGCAAATCTAATTGAACAATTAATGCAGGTTACGCGCGAAATGCAAATCTTTATGCTCGTGCGGAAGATCTCCCTGAAGACACTTGTGTCCTTTTAGTAATTCCGCGTTTATATTTCTCCAACATTTTTTTCACATTGATGGAAAATTTATACTTTATGGACATTTGTCAGTTCTTCAAACTGTGTAGTTTGACACGATGTTATCTGTGTGTCAGTCATATTTCAGAAGACGACATTCAAGCAATTTGTACGCAGGCCTCGTGATTCCTCAACAAGTTCGATCCTCTAAATGATTAACGCTTAAATATCTGTGGCATAACAAAGCTTTGGAAGTATAAATTAGTAGAATAGCTGAATATCTGGGTCCAATGGTTAGCAAGTGTCACACTTACAATCGCAACGTCGTTTTCTACGTTTATTTAGCCTCTGAAGTACATGTAGCATGGAACCAGATGCTTGAATTATCCAACGAGACGCGATGTCCTTTTCATGAGTTCTGTTCTTCTTAATTCGTATCGTTATTGTTTTCCTTTCTTCACCGGATCTTTCAAGAAATATCGCTGTTTCAGTGGTGTTTCACGAAAAGATGACGATCTTGTTATCACCTAAAGCCTTCATAATGATTTGGCCACTGCTCGTAAATTTGTGAGCTTTGTCCAACGAGCTCATTATTTTGCAATCCGATAATGAAGAGTTTCGGCTATGAGTGCGTCCTCTGCAGTACAGGTAGAGCCATTGGTACGGTCCGTGCTCCTAACATACCAAGACCTCCATCGTTTTGGGGTCGGCAGCTTGCTGATTTATTTGTAAGGATAAGACACTGACTAGATGTAATGGTATGTTCCTGTAAGTGATTATTTAGGCCAAATACGCCTGTAGAAGCTGCATTACCTTATTTAGTACGACTTTTATGCATTCAATAGCCATTGCATCACTAACGAAACAAGTTTTTCTTCGACCTTACAGAAGGTAGAAGTTGGAACAAAAAGAGAGGGTTTACTGCAAAAACTTAGCGTTTCTTGCCCAATGAGTTCAGCTTTCTGCAAAACTATTGATATGCACAATAGATACACTCAAAAAGCAAATAGGACTTCAGCAGAATGATTATGTAAGAGTTCCTGTACTGATCTAACACTCATTTTCTCTTGAAGGAATGAGGCTCGCAGGAAACTCGTGTAGTATATTGCTTCGGGCTTGGAAAATGCCATCCGTGATTTTATATGGTCTTGGAACTGCGCCTCACTTCTTGTCCTTGACAGAATCAGAGACTTCAAATTGATGAATATGAGATAGTTATTTTGCAGCGAAAAACTTTGGTATGTGACAGAGACGTTGTAAAAACGGAAAAAAAATGGAGTAGACATTTTCCTTACTTATTTCCTTACTGTTAGAATAAATGGGAGGAATCGCGTCTTCATTTAACAGAGCTGATAATTCATCATCAAATTCAATATAGTCGAGAAGCTATTTTCATAGAGGTGTGATGTTTTTTTGAGGAATTCCTCCACGGTAGCCCTGGTGATGTCTTCGTCGTAGCTTAATATTGCAACGTAGACGAGTGCTAAAAGACCGGTGCTGATCAGCAGCTTTTTAACCATAAGCTTCAATTCGAATCAAAAGTTCTTCATTGAATTGGTATTCTTGCCACCAATCGGTTAAATGAAGAAAGCACTGAATATGCAAACTGTTATCATGGAACTAGGTGAACTCATCCGCAGCTTTCCACGGCCTCCGAGAGAGAGAATGATAGCCACGCTTAATTGTTGGATGATGCCTGTCGCCAAACTTATTTTGCACCACCCTCAGGAATTTCTTATGAGAAGAAAAACGGAATGTGGAGTAACATTAAAGTGGAAGTCAATGGCTAGCAGCTACAACACCTGTGCTGAAATGATAATGTTAACAAGCGAGATATCGAGAAGGCGACGATATGCACTAAGCATGCCGTATACGAAGAGTTGTGGAAAATCATATGTTCTAGAAAGCAGATGTATTTTAACGCTAGCAACATGACAGCATAAGCTCATGACTAGATGCCACCAAATGTAACATTCACAACGACAAGACCGATGGTCAAGCTTCTTTCACGAAGGCCTTAACAAAAAATTGTGAAGCTCTCGGCATTTTCGATTTCGATTGTAAGTAACTACGAATATCCACTAGGCTCCAATGAATTCCGTAGAACATGACTGATAATGCAATGCGGACAGAATTCCGATCCATCTGGATGTGGACTGCACGAATCACGCGTCTTGATTTAATTATTCAGTGACTGTTACTCACTTATTTCTACAACAGAAATTGACCACCAGCAAAGCTTTTGCTTGCACTTTGAGATATTTACAGCTTTTTCTAGAGGCACTTGCATAAATGATGTTTAAATGAGTACTATTCAGAAAGATCGTTGAACAACGGAAAGTTGTTAAAGCAT
The DNA here is from genome assembly GCA_018806985.1 of Angiostrongylus vasorum. Taxonomy (NCBI): domain Eukaryota; kingdom Metazoa; phylum Nematoda; class Chromadorea; order Rhabditida; family Metastrongylidae; genus Angiostrongylus; species Angiostrongylus vasorum. Next base: position 331,182 of record JADANN010000354.1, on the reverse strand, counting down.
TCATAAAAGATACTTGGAAATTTAGCATATTATCCACGGTTATCTAACATCTGCTGCTTTGAAATAACATTCCGTAATTCTGCTCATCAACGATGATTGCGACTCAGAGGAATTGTGATTTTTCAGGGAAACTTTCTGTGCCCACTATTTATAGTTGCACTTTCCTATACGTTCCTCATTCATCATATACAACAACAGCCTAACTTTCAAGCACCATCCCCTAATCATTACGCATACAGCAAGCCGGCAATTCATATTCGAGGATCAAAACACTTTCCTATCCCGAGAAGGTCGATCAACATTGTGGACCTCTTTAAGCTTCTGTTTAATTTAACTGCATGTTGAACCTGAACCTTCAAAAAGCTGGTATCCAGTTCATGACGTAATAAAAAGACTGAATACACTGTGCTGAGGACACTAAGCTTAAGAAATACCAGACAGAAACGTGAGTAGAAAACTAGCTGAGAGAAGCGCAGAGTAAGCGCTTTCGTGGAGCAGTATGTAATGCGAAGCCCCCGGAAAGGGAAACCGTAGTTCGATCTGGCCTGGGGTCCAAATTTGTGAATATCTCAGCATTGCTGTGGCTGTAATTCACATCATACCCTGCCGTGAAAAGTTACGTTAGGCAGAAAATAAGAGGCTAACATTAAGAAATACAGTTTTTTAAAAGAAACAAGCTAGGCATCTCGTCTGCCTAAATTCACATTCTCCCTCTGAGCGTATATTTGACACCTAGATAAGGCAGTCGCAATATAATACCTTCATGTCGAATACTGTCGAATATAACAGAATACCTTGTTGGAGACCGACGGTCTTTGGTCGCAGGGCGCTTCCTCAAACCACGAATATCTTTATCTGCCAAAACTGCTACGGAAGCAGGTACAGAAGCAACTGCTATTGTCGTCGTTGTTGCCATTGTGGTAGCCGATGTTAATTCTGCATCTTCGAAAATTATCGTTCCTCGGCGCCATATTCCACCCGGACGAGGTGATACAGTTGCTCGGATTTTCTTCTTCCTCCTTTCCACAGCTTTAGCTGATGAGAATACACTTCGTGCTTGTTGCTGATCCGATCGAGGTGTCCTTCAAAAACGTTTCAAGTAGATCTATAATGGAATTTTTGACTTTCTTTATCCTATTCTTGACACAATTTTCACACAATCTTTTTGTGTAATGGAGTAAACCGTAGAAGAAAACTGACCTTAACAGAAAAGTAGTCGAAGTTGATAGTGTGGACATAGTCGTCGAGATCACTTCCTTGATCTTCTTTGTCGACCTGGAGAATTGTAGTTTATTTCTAACCAGTGATGAAAAGTGCTCAATACTTTGTCGATTCTTCAGAGCCGTTGTCGTCGAAATGGATTGTGTGAAGGACTTCAATGGAACCGAGGTAGTAGGAGAAGCTACATGGGATTTGTCGATCTTCGTCTTTTTTGTGAATGAGTTGAGAGATGATCGTGTGGAGGATTCTATTGGAATTGATCTATTAAGAAGAGCTGCGTGGTATTTGGAGTACTTCGGTTTTTTTCCGAAAGAAGTCAGAGTTGACCGCCCAGAGGTGGTCTGCCTCTCATTTTTCTCAGACGTCTGAGTTGGTCGTGCTGAGGATTCTATTGGAATCGAGGTAGTAAGAAAAGCTACATGAGATTTGTCGATCTTTGTCTTTTTTGTGAAAGAAGTCGGAGACGACCAGCCAGTGGTGATCTGTTTCTCCTTTTTTCATTGTTGCCTGAGTTGGTCGTGCTGAGGATTCCATTGGAATCGAGGTGGTAAGAAAAGCTACATGAGATTTGTCGATCTTTGTCTTTTTTGTGAAAGAAGTCGGAGACAACCAGCCAGTGGTGATCTGTTTCTCCTTTTTCATTGTTGCCTGAGTTGGTTGTGCTGAGGATTCCATTGGAATCGATGTGGTAAGAAGAGCTGCATGGTCTATTTCCGTCTTTTTTTGTGAAAGAATTCAGAAATGACCGCCCAACATTGGAGTTTTCTGCTTCTTTTTGAAATATTTTTTTAATTGCAATGGTAGATAGTCGAGGGCTGGGCGTCGTCGGAGCGAAAACACGTAATTCGCTTATGCTCGCAGCTTTTGTATACCACGTGTCCCACTGTCTTGTAACCACCGGCACCTAAAATTACAGTAATCACTGCCGAAACATGAACACTTGGCAAAGGCTGTTATTTGGAGGAAACCTGAGTACGTTGCTTTGCTTTCGTTGTCGTGAAAAAGAGAAGTAGGAAAGAAGGGTGGGTTTGAGTTCGCCTTTCACTTATGCTTCGCACACCTTATTTTGTATACGAATAAGACACGATTCCACTTTGAGTTTCACTCAAAGAATATTGGATGTGAAACAGAATTAAAATATCTATTCCTAGCATTCAGTCCAAGCGAATGAAACTGTTGCACTGGAAAGCTTGCACTATCTTTTGCATTTGAGAACTAAAAACAAGTTTTTTATGCTTATTATAACTAGACGGGCACCAAGTTTACCTGCGTTCAGATGTGAAAGGATTTGTGAACACAACCAAAATGAGACTGGGACGAAAAAGATTAGCCATATCCCATAAGCAAAGACAGACGGTGAAAATGAAAACTACTTTTCACATGACCCAACAACGCATGTATTGTTTGGCTCAGCAATTTTTTACACCGGATTCGCCTCCCATACTCCAAAAACTCGTATTTTTGCGTATGGGCACGGCTGTTACTCGACAACTTTTTCGTCTTTCTTATAAATGCCGATTAAGTCGATTCTCACTGGAATCCGGTGATAGCCATTCCAAGGGGATCTCAGGTTTTCTGTGGATTACAGGAGCGTGCTCCTCGCCTGGGACCAATATCCCAAACTCGGAGAGATTGGAAATCTGGTTGGCTTGGTGCGAGGTAGAACCAACTTTTTTCTGCGTGTTTAGCAGAGCATTATCAGTACGCCACCCTGGCCCTTCAAACATTTATTCAGCTAACGTTTCGACGTCTTCGTCTTCCGTACAGGATGATTCTGAGTCGACGGCTCACAGTCGTTCGTACTGTCGATGTGGTATCTTCGTCGTTGTATGAAGTCGTATCTTCTTCGTGGAGCCCGCTCGAATGGAGGCGACTCGTTGGGCGGTACTGTTTTATATACGACGGCTGCTGGTGATATTGGTTTATCGTTAATGATAATTGGGAATATGCAAATGCATCTTGTAAAAAATGCCTTTTCATGATGTTCGAATCCATATCGAGCCCATTGATTACTTATTGTAAGCTATTCGCTGTCACATAATTCACTGTAATTTTTATCTGGCTGAAATAATACATTCAGAACAAGAAAGAAATCGTACACTTTTGTTTCGTGAGCTCAAAAATGGAATTATCTCAAAATGACGTTGGCATGGTTTGAAAAAGGGGTATCCGAACGCAAATTGTCCAGGTCAAAAAGTTTCATCCCAGAGATAAGAGTTTGGATAACGAAGAATGTTGTGGATACCCATCAACAGATAACAACGACCATCTCAAGGTGATAATCGAAGCTGACACTCTAACAACGGCTCAAACGATTTCGGAAGAACTCAATGTTAACAAAAACACTATCATTAGTCACTTAGAAAACAACGAGAAGGTAAAACGCTTGACAAATGTTTGTCGCACGATCTTTGAATGAAAAGAAAAAAGCATCTTTACTATGACAAATGATCGGAACTCGGTTCGACGCAAGAAACGCAGTCCATTACTCAGTCGCATAATGATGTGTGATGGAAAGTGATTACTGTAGGATAATTGTTGATATAAACGCTTTCGAAATCAAAATTAATACCGAAAGGCTAATGCGACTGTTTGGTAGTCTACAGATGGAATCACCCACTAAAATTTCTTGACTCTCAGTTAATACCTCCGGAGACGGAATGCTCTAGTATTGCCAGCAAATAACTGACTGAAACAAGAAGTGCCAGTTCCGAAATCGACATCGTGCAGAAAATTCTGTTATTCGACGATGCTCGACCAAATATTGTACCACCAACTCCGGAGATACTGAACGAAATAGGATACGAAACTCTGTTTCATCTAGGGCATTTGCTGGACCTATGGCCAACCAACGACCCCCTTTTTCACGCACTTCGGGAACCCCCTGACTGGGACAATGCTCGAAAATTGCCTGTTAAAAGTGCTTTTGAAGGATTTGGATGCCGACCAATTACCGAGGTAGATGTAGTAGATCGCACATTATTTGATGTTTTTTCTCCACGTGTTGTCTTTACGTTTTTCAGCTACCTCTTACACTTGCTACATATTGCAGGATCCTTTTTGTCAAAAAAGCTAACAAAATCTCGACATGGCCACTAAATAAGTCGGGCGGGTGTATGGAGAACTTCCCTCTCGAAAAGTTTTCTATCAATCTAAACAACAGTATTTGATGTCGATACCATGGTCCTCTCGCACCCGCACGCCAGGTATCCCAATGTAAGATTTGTAACCCGGTCAATTACTTTCAATATTTCAGACAGTTGACGGGTCGCACAACAGCGATGGTTTATCCGATGCGTAGCAGTAGAACAGTTTACTATTGCTTTGTGAAATAACGAAGCCAATAACGTTTGATGTTTCAAGCAGCTAGCTGTACAGTCAATTGCAGCCTAGGATCAACGATCCAGATCGGCCGTGGTTGCAGACAAACGCGGCTCCCAGAGATCATAAAAGCCATATGCCATCGACGGTTCATCTCGGCCAGAAGCCCTGAAATCAAGTGACAAAGAAATAGATGGGAGGCGGTTAGGAGTCGCCTCCAACGAGTTAGCCCACATCTACTGTCAAAAAGACTGGTGAGCCGCTCATGGGTATCAGATGCTAAACACACTAAAGTAATTTGGACTCATTCCCTGACCTTGAAAAAGCCCCATTAGGGCTGCCTTGAGTACGACGAGCATGGAAGGGGTGCCAAATCCACTCTAGAGTGCCCAAATTTCGAGCCACTGAAGCAATGATCTGTACTTACAATGAATGCTCACTTGTATCTGACTCCTCCATACTGGATATGATCATGTAGAAAAGAAGAATAAGATACGACATGATCGGATTGGCCCAGACGAGACGACGCCACCCATTCAACGCCGTCTATGACACCGGAGAACTGCTTCTCGGAAAATGTGACAGTAGAGTAGCCGGCGGCGTCGGCGTTCTCGTCAACACGAATTTGGCCATGAGGATCGGTTCACTCGAACAACTACAACTCGACTCTTTTTACGATTGAAGAGAAGTGGACCAATATCGGCTTTACCAGCCTTCGTCGTCTACGCACCGACATTAAGCTACGACGAAGACTAAGTCGAAGTGCTCTATACGAACATGGAGAAATTATAAAGAAAAGATCACGCATTCTGTAAAGTCATAATTGCAGATTTTAACGCCAGGATTGGATTTAGCAGAACACCAGAAAACGTCATATTGGCACTCAAAGATTCACCTGTATCACCTGAAGTTCCGTTGACTGTCGAGTGACTCGAGCAGGTGCCAATAAATCTTCTATTTTTCCCTGTTACGTGCAAGAGTAGCCCAGTGGACTATGCTCGCTCTAGGGATTTGTTGACCAGTTGAGCATCATATCTTCCTTATAGGCTTTTTCGTGATGAACTCTGACCATCGGGTCGGTGGTCTTCCTGCAGTCCGTTTAACATCCCGAGGAATCCAGTCAGTAACTGCTCTTATCCATCGGCTGTAGTTCATATCCGGCCCATCTTTTCTTGGACTGTTTGGCGTACAGAACGGCATCGTTGATTTTTGATCGTCGACGCAGGTCGGAGCTTCGGATCCCTTCCCTTACTTGTGTGGAACGGGATACTCTAGCAACGTCCTTTTGACTGCGCGTTCAATTACGCTGAGTGATCTTTCATCCTGCTTACGCAGCAACCAAGTTTCTGATGCATAAGTTAGGGCAGGGAAGTACTGTTGAGTCGAAAAGGTGGGCAAGGAGTCGGGTGTTCCTTGTTCTCTTTACTACTTCTTCGATGCTGTTGAAAGCTCTCCAAGCCGATCTTTTCCTTCTGCTTAACCCTGGAGCTAAGTCGTTCATCATGTTGGTTTCCTACCTAGATAGACATAACTGCAGCATTCGGAGAAAATCGTTCCGTTGAACGTGAATAGGGCATACGAAACTAATCCGTTCCTCATGAACATCGTTTTTAGTGAGATTTAGTCGAAGACCAATCTTTCCACAGGTTTTTATCAAAGTCGGCAAGCATTCGTTCAGCCTGGCTAATATTTAGTGTTATAAGAACGATGTCATCAGCAAAGCGAAGATGGTGTAATTATCGGCCATCGATTTTCACTCCCATATTATCACATTCCAATGTTCGCATGACGTTCTGGAGGGTGGCGGTAAATAATTTTGGCGAGATGGTATCGTCTTGCCTAACCCCTCTATTGACGTCGATGTTAATATCGTTGTAGAATGGTAAAATCTTGGTTGTGAAATTTTTGTACAGCTCACGAAGAATCTTTATGTACTGAGTAGGGATACCATGACTATCAAGGGCTTTAAGTGAAAGGCCTTCTTTAAATCGATGAAAGTGAGACAGAGCGGTCTTTTGTTACTCTCGCGATACTCCAATGAGCCTTGTTATCCTGTGGATGTGGTCCATCGTACCAAATCCTTTTCGAAACCCTGCTTGCTCACATGGCTGTCCTTCGTCCAGTGTTCTGCCAATCCTGTTTAAGATGACTCGAGTGAAAAGTTTGTAGACAGCGGACAGCAAGCATATTGGGCGATAGTTGCCGATATCGTGTGGGTCACCCTTCTTGAACCATAACACGGTCTTGCTGGTCTTCCACTGAGTAGGGACCTTGCATTCAGACAGGTAATGTGTGAATAGCTCAGCCAGTGTGTTTACTAGGACTGTTCCTCAGGTGTTCAGATCTTATCCTGTCCGGACCTGGTGCTGTTCGATTTTTCACCGACGAAATGGCATGTCGGATTTCGGAAGGGAGAACCGGTGGTACAACATATCCATCCTCCTTTATTTCATATGACGGAAGGTGGACGTGGCTATCGAAGAGATCTGAGTAGCATTCGTGAATGATTTTCTCCATTGCCTTTCTCGACGCTGTAACTGTTCGGTCTCTGCGTCGGAGTGCAATCATCATGGTCTTGTAATTGGCGAAGCTTCGGTGGGCTCTGCGAATGCTTTTTCCAACCTCTGCAGCTTCATGCATAACTGCTGCTTTTGTCTGTTTAAGATCATTAGATACTCACAGATTAGAATGGAAAAAGTGGGGGTAAGCGGCTGTTTAACTTTACCACAACAACCATGACCATTCATGCTAATTCACAATCCCATTAGCCCTTTGCTCAACAGTGGACGAGGAAGTCCCAAATGCAGAGCACCATAACAAAACGGATCACGTCATAGTGAACCGAAGGGTCTTACCTAACCGATGCCCCTGTTGTACCAAAAACTCTATACTAGATCGGACCACTGCCTCCGCGCAAGACTCCAGTTGTCGCAGTAAGGGTAGAAGGCCGATAATTTCGAATAACAAAATCCGAAAACCACAATTAAATAGATTTATTCGGATCATCAACTAGATCTTGAGAAAATTTTTGTTGTTGACAACATCGAGGAAGAATACGACCGGCTTTTAAACGTAATCATGTTACCGCTATAAAATCAGAGAGTTCCAATGTCACAAAGAGAAGTCTGTCGCCGAAAACATTAGAGCTAATTCCACACGCAGAATTCCTTGAGCCGTAAGGAAATGCCAACTCGCGTTCGAACTTGCAAAACACTGCAGAAAAGTGATAAAAGAAGAACTTTAGTAGGAAAGGGCTGCAATCATGCCCAAAGCTGTAGAAGCTAAAAAAAAGCATTCGTAAATGCCACTAAAAATTAGTCATCTATAAAACCAAGATGATTGCGCTCCGACGGCCAGATGGAACAGCTACAGTTACCAGAAAGGAAGTGATGGAGATTGAATACCTTCTTCGATTATTAAGCTAACATGACAGCGGATTTATTCGGTTACTTTTTATCAACGTTTTATTAGCTCAACAATCAAAGAAGGTATTCATTGTTTCTGCTGAGCTTTAGTGAAAGTCGGTTTTATGATATTTTTTCATGCTGCGTGCCAGTTAATGAAATACCACCTGTGGCAGGATGCCTTGCTGCCAAAAAAGCAGACCATAGCTAGTGGCCACAGTAGATTAACAATTTTTCTTTATAAGAAGACATCGTCGAGTGAATTCTCATAAGATCCGTGCTCGATCTCACTGGATTCGACTCAATGCGATAATGAACAATTATATAGTGAGGACTATATCTGTTTTCCATCGATTCTGATCAACCCAGCTCTGAAGGAAACGAAGGCCTCAAAGCCGTAAGCGAATAAATCTTTTCTTTTATCAACTTCACATTAGTTTGGTAATCGAAGAAGATATTTAAAGGAAAGTCGGTTTTAATGTAATTGAGAAAATTATCTACATTTACTACTCGGATCTGCTCATTAGCAACGTTCTCCTCCATCACATGAAGTAAAGGAGAATGAATATATCGTACCGCCAGTTCTCCTTTGCGAAATCCTATATAGCATTTTGCAGGTAGAAAATCGTGCAACACCCGGTCCCTAACAGGAGGAAACCCTGAACATTAGACGAACTTACCGCCAGTCCTCGGCAACACGTTCACTCGGCCTTTCACATGTTACCTGGTAAAATTCACTGTTTCTACTCAATAAGAATCCCCAAAAAACTGTGTTGTTGTAGAAAAGTTGAGAGTTCCACGACATCGGCACCCATTGCCTAATCTGTTTGCTGTCTATCGTCTACAAGCTCTTTACTCGAGTCATCCTAAAGAAGATCAACAGAACACTGGGCGAAGGACAGCCATACGAGCCAGCACGGTTTCAAAAAGGATTCAGCACGATTGACCACATCAAGAGGATAGCAGACTCATTCAAGTACCATGAGAGAAAACAGATCTCCTGTCTGTTTCATTGATTTAAAGAAACTTCTAGACTCAGTTGAGTCGGAAGCAGAAGTGGAATACCTAGACAATGAGGACATCCCTACCTAATAAATAATGATTCCATGCGAATTATACAAAAAATTCCATAACGAAAACACCACCGTTTTCCAACAATATTAACATCGACGTCAAAAGAGGGGGTTAGGCAAGGCTATACCATCTTGACAAAAATTGTTTACCGCCACCCTAGAGAACGCCATGCGAACATTGGAATGGGATAACACGAAAATGAAAATCGATGGTCGACAATTACACCAACTTCACCTTACTGATGGCATCGCTCCTTCAACAGCAAGCATTACCCAGGCGGAATGAATACTAGCTGATTTCGATAACGGTGTGGAATGATTGGTCTTCGAATAAAATCTCATAAGAACGATGTTCATCAGGAAAGGGTTGGTTTCGTATGATCCATTCACGTTCAACGGAACGAATATCTCCGAATGTTCCAGCTACGTTTATCTAGATCTCGAAGTCAACATGATGAACGACTTAGCTCCAGAGCTGAGTAGGATGAAGCGAGCGATTTGGGAATCTTTAAGAGTATCAAGGACGTAATGAGGAGAATAAAGAACATCTGACTCCGAGCCCATCTTTTCGGCTGCACAATTCTTCGTTCCCTTAACACATGCGTCAGAAGACTGGTTGCTACATAAACAGGGCAAGAAGATGATCAGTGGACGTTCTAGAACACATAGTCGAAAGGACGATTTCAGGAATATTCCGCATCACGCAATTAAGAGAGGGGATCCGAACCTCCAACGTACGTCAACAATAGAAAATCTGAGACACCATTCTACACGCGAAATAGTAGAAGACACGGTGGGGCGAACACGTAATGAGAGTGAACGACAACCGATGGACAAGTGCCGTTAGCGGGTGGATTCCTCGGGATGTTAATACACACAGCAGGATGACCACCGACCCGATGGTCAGAGTTTTTAACGAAACCCTAGAAGAGCACAACCCAGTGCGCTACTTTTTACATGTGATGGGGAGAAGTAGAATGTTTACTAGCATCAGCTAGAGTCATTTGACGACCACTGGGATCACGGAAGATACGATCCACTGTATTGAAGAACCGGTATCAATACCTGGAAGTGTTTTACAGCTTATACTGAGTTCGTTGCCGTATTTTTTTACATACGAAAACTCTGCACGACAGCTGTGATGCCTCATTGCAGACTGAAAATTAAATAACAGAGCATTTCTATCCAAACTATCCACGAATAAACTCGTCCGAGAAAGGCTTTTTTTTCAAAGTGTAGAGAATAATTCACCAAGTGTAGAGTATAATTTTATATGAATGGTAGCCCCTACAACATCTACTACGGATGAGCTATTACACAACTATGCACAACAATTTTGGAGTTTTTACTGTTTCTCTTTGAAGTTTACTGAAAGTTATCTCTAAGTTCGATCGTAGAACTGTATATAGCCGCTGAATATATTTCTCTATTCCTCCGATGAATTTAGCCTATCATTTCTTCAACGATTATAAATTCATTACCATCTTTCTGAAAACCAAGAACATAAATGGCAAACACATAACACTAGGAATGCTCTAAAGGGAAAAATGACTTGCCCGTGTAGTACCGCGGTCGATACCCAGTTTGTACAAGTTGAAAGGAGGAAGCTGATAAAGTAATTCGTCATAGAGATCGTTCTTGTCTGCGACATGTAAGAGATCGTCAGCAAAAATCGTAATCAAAGGATCGTGGATTGGTCAAGACGGTTTCATCGAAGACTTCGCTACCTGGATTCATATCATAACAAATTCTCACAAGTTGGAAAAGAAATAAAAAAACAAATTCGACAACTAGTCATTGCCGCCCTTAGCGTTAAGGAAGGGCAAACGTTGACGCTTAATTCTACAAGAGTCCGATGCCTAATTTGCGACGCACGTGTTACGGATCGAAATCTAATAATGCCTCTCTCAAATCATCCAAACCTCTATCAAATCATGCATGCACTTATCATAGCAACACTCTTTGTCCTACTTGTAACCTCTGTGCGTTAAATAAACGAGCGAAAAGCGAGTAAGGTCTCAAAAATTCACGTCGCCCAGTTTGCTGCCCACGTTTGAATGGAAATCAACTCTAGTCGGACTCTATTTATTAACGTAGTCGCGGCATAAATTACCTAAGAAAGCACGCCACTCACCTCTCTTTTTCGAAACAAATGGTTTCCCTTCTTTCGACGAAGAAACCAGTTGACACAAAAAGCAACCATGAAAGTAATTCAAACATCCTGGAAGGATTCTTGTTGAAGTAATTTTCCAACAAAACTATCGAAAGGAATTCTGTTCCGTAAGTTCGTAATTCAAAAAAAACTTTCTGGAAGGTAACAAAATGCATAAAATGCAGAAAGAAGCACGACCGTTAATGTACCTTAGATTTCTATTATAGTAAGTCTACTTGAGAGTGAGTAATGAGATCAATCCCAGATGGAGATCGAGAAATGGATATTGATAAGCTTTAAAGCTGCCAGTACAGTTAGCAGCCTAGTTTCACGTGTCTGCCGCATCTAATTGAGCCCTAAGTTTTCGCTGGAATCTCTCTGAATTGAAATCAATACATGTCGGTCTGCTCGTAGTTCCTTTTGCCGAATTTTTTCACTCTATAATTTGTTCTCTAGATATTTTGTTAATAAATTCGATGTTTATTATTGTCTACGTATCGTCCATGTTTTTTTTACCTATTGTTCCATGCTTTCGGAACATTTTTGAAATTTCATGAGTGGTGAAAGCAACCACCACCATGCGAAGAGGATGTTGTCAACATTTAGTCGTCGTTTTCAAACCTGGATGGGGTATACGTGAGAATTTTTATAATTTTTTCCACACAATTTCTCCAGACTTAATAGCTTACAAGTAACCTTTTTTTCGCATGAATTTATTTCTTCGGCGTAAGAGTATTGCTGGCGAAGAGAGGATGCATCAAATATTACTGTTGAAGACGTTACAGAGTTACTTCTGCTGTACATTAACTCTCAACTCCGTCACTTGACGACATCTTTCCGCTACGATATAATGCTAAGCCGCTAAGGAGATTTGTTTAGGTGCAACTGTAATATAATTGTGTACTTGGCGTCACCAAAAACTATTGTCTGCAAAAGAGTGTATTAGTTAGTTTACAGTAGGATGTTTCGTTTCTTTCGACCTGCTATACGAGACTTACATTGATGCCACAGTACAAAGCTAATAATTGAGTAACTGAACGTCCATGCTTAGATGATCCAGCAATAACATAAACCAAGAATAATAAATGCATAACAAAAATGATGCTGAAATATTCGCAAAACTTGGACCCCGGTCCACATCGAGCCACGATTTTCCTAGATAGAAAACTAGCTAAGAGAAATGCAGATCAAAGGCCCTCTGTGGCGTAGTGTGTTGCGCACGAGCCTCCGAAAAAGAAAATCGTGGTTCGATCTGGCCCGTGGCCCAGGTTTTGCGAATATCCCAGCATTGTCGTGTGGTTGATTTCGCATAATACCCTCCCGTGGAAATTGTAGTAGGCAGTAAATAAAAAAAGCAAACATTGTAAACATTGTGAAAAATGCACAACAATTTTCAAACCGACTGTCATCTAACCTCGGTAGTAAAATAATCAACATGTTTTGAAATTGTTGAGCCTACACGCGGTTGATAATAACGTTTATTTCGGCTAATGTTTCGAAGACTTCGTTTTCATCAGAGCCAATGACCCGAATCGATGGTCCACAGAGGGAATACGTTGATTAAAACACGCCGATCAGCACTCCAGTGATAAGTGGAAATGCATACAAGTCGGAACGCTAAGTGTCCAGCGTCATGTATTAAAGTACAGAAGAATTTCAAAAGCATGGCTTCTACAAAGAGGTGGAAAGCTTTCGAAGAGGACAAAACAATAGGTAACGGTGAACTTTTCGGAGAAAGTAATAATTTGCTGAACCGTCTTTCTGTTATCCTGGCCATCGATCAATAAGATTCGCCGATTTCGCCTTTTAAAGCCTGGAAAAGTCAAAGTGACATGCATTCTACACAATCAAACACTTTTACAACGATAGCAGATAAACTAAATGCCGAAATTTCAATCGCATGAGAAACATGTTCTTTTAAACATTAACCGTCTCGATCTTTATAGTCTTCCAGATGTTGTTGTAGACCAATTACACACAGTCCAACGCGGGTAAGGAATGTATCTGGCACAGGTCAAAAAAGCGTTCATGTTTAAAGTAGAAGATCCCTTACTCAATTTTTGTACACTACTATATTAGAGGTATATCGATGAGTGTTTTTTCAACTGCTGGACACAACAGGAGATGCAGAAATGTTTTCAATTGCTAAAGCAACAATCGGAGTACACGGATTTCACTTCAAAAAAACCGAACGAAAACTGGTTCAGCTTTTGAGAGCTCATAACAACCAATCCAAAAACGACTACGTCAATGGTACTGAAGGCCAAATAACAGGGCATACTGGTTAAGTACCTCGTCTTTCATACCTCACACAAAAAATGTCAAATCTGTTCTGAGCAGCCACCAAAGTGTGCAGCGGAAGACAGCATAGGGAGAAATAACTCATTCGGCGCGGCGAATAGCCATTTTTAATAAGCATGAAATGGTAGCTCCTAGGAATAGGTTTCAAGGAAAAAAACCCAAATTACAAGTCTGGCAAGAACAAGCTTTTTTTTTACTTGGCTCCTATCTCTAACAAAGTAAGCACAGCTACGAAGCTATGCTTGAAAATGGCCGGTCTAGGGAATTCTCTAGTGGTGATTGAAATACTACCGAATACACACAAATGCCAGCGAGTTCCTAGCCGAATGTATGACGGTCCTTGCAAAATGTAAAACAGCATAAAATGCCATAACGGTAGAGTCAACGACTGCACTAGTTCCAGTACAGTGTACGTAATCTATTGTAAAGTGTGTGGGGATGAAAAGGTTTGCGAAACAGGTGACAACTTTGCGTCCGTATAAAGGAGTACTCGGTTGGTACACTTAAAGCAGGAGAAAAACACTTCACTAGGCAAGCATGATACACAAAGAGATAATGCAAAACATTTTGAAATAAAACACATTATGCTCACTCAAGCATCCATGACATCGACAGGGAAACATTTTTTGGAGTGTTTTGAATAAATTCCAAAAATCCGATAATGGACTTTAATGAGGAGACCCTTGTGGTCACATGTGACCTAGTGCCATGATTTCTTGACCTGTGCGAGGCACATTCCTCACCCATGTAAGACTCTGTGCGGCTAATCTCCTCCAAATAACTGAAAGACTTATAAACAACAAAACGGTGACTCTTTTAAAGAAGCTGTTTTCCTATGTGACTGACACTTAGGTGTTCAGTTGTTTCTGCTGAGGTGATGGAAGTGTTTGACTTCGTGGATTACGTGTCAATTTGACTTTTCCAGTCTCTGAAGAAGCCGAAACGGCCGAAACGTGAACCAATGTTGAATAACTTTTACATCAACAATCTCGTGTCTCCTTAAAAAGTAACCATCAACTTTTTGAAAATAGTCTTGGCAAAGGAGAGTAGTAAAAGTACAACACTTGGTAATCTTGAGTTAAAATGAGAAAATAATAGAGATTTTCGGTATATGTATACCCAAGCTTTGTTGCGGACATATTTAGCAACCAACAACTTGTGTTGATCACTTTTGCACTACACAGTATTAATGACTGCGCTTTCAAAGTAAACTTTTATTACTAGGATTAGGAGCGAGCCAAGTAGTAGCTTTCTTACGCTGACCCAATCTAAGACAGATCCATTGAATGTCCATCATGTTACCTAATCATTAGGAAGATTACTCTATGTCACAAACAGTTGAAATAAGCATGGTCGCAAAATATCAAGAGTAACTGAAACTACAGATCAATTGCGATAATCTATTCCATATATACTTCCAAGTAAACCACATAGTACTGCATAAAGATAAAAACTTACATAAAAATATCGACTTCCTGAAATCTCCTGCTAAGTGATAGAACCGTTTCCAGTGGATAAACAAGCTAATACTCAGCGGAGAGCAAAATCTTCAAAACGACACATGCAGCGGAATATCTCAATAACGAGAATCTTATTCAGCATGCGTACACTCCTTTTGATGCAGTGATCATCACTCGAAAACACGTTTCATGACATTTACGCTCTATTTCAAAACCGCGGCAGACCACAAAACCGCATTTGGGTTGAGATCAAGATAAGCAAACGAGACGATGAAGGAGCGTCGGTTGCCACACAGGGCCTAGCGCTTCTTGATGGCACTTCTTCATTCCTCTATCATTACTATCTTTTTCTTTCAGAAAACTGCGACGGTAACGTAGATATACTGATGCCGTTCAATATGAAGAACGTACCTGTGGACAACGTAAGTATGTACATATATAGTAAAGGGTGCGTGTGGCGCAGAGGTTGGAAGCGCCCTGCAACGCACACGTGGAATCCGACCCAGCGCCCCCACGGCCCACCAAGCCTTTCGTCCCTCCGGGGTTGACAAATTGTTACCAGATCTGTCTGGGAGGATAGTAGCACTGGCTCGATACATCAGTAGACCACCGCGAGTCATTGCAAAGGCCAAATATGTATTCAGTCACCTCCAAACGATGCGTAATGAAGTCGAATGCATGGCGCATACCACAGGGATTGATCAACGCCAAGATCTTTACCCCTCTTTTTACTTTATACATAGTTTCAATGATGCTGAGGTATTTGCAAAGCCTCCGTACAGCAGATGTCTGCGATGGCAAACGAACGTGCTATTACCCTTTCCGGAGATTAACGCGTTCACCACCACACCATGCGGGTCCTTCGTTTCGCCTGTCTCTCAGCTAGTTGTTTCGACCAGTGCCATCAGAAATCACCGTCAACGGGATTGATTTGGCGAGCCCAAATCGGCAATGAACCCAGTTAAGCTGACGTTGTAGTTATAATCACAATTTTAACTTATTATTTACTGCCTACTCTTCTTTTAATGGCAGAGTACGTTTACCAGTGAAGGACCCGCATGGTGTGGTGGTGAACGCGTTAGCCCCTGGAAAGGGGTAACAGCGCGTTCGTTCCCCATGGCAGACACCTGCTGTCCGGAGATTTTGCAAATATCTCAGCATCATTGAAATTATATTTCGCAACATACCCCACCATTAGAAAGAGTAAGCGGTAAATAATAAGTTAAATTTTATATACAGTAGTTAAGCAAGTACATATATATATATATATATATATATATATATATATATATATATATATATGCCGCATGATCAACAGGATCTCCGCTTGAATGGCCTATTCACACGTCATGCAAGTCGTAGTACTTCTATTCCACTCGCTTTCTCGTAATCCTTTCTCACCAAGATATGTTTCGTGTAGTTTGGCTGTTAATCAATGGTTTATTTCCATCGACTTGCTGAAATATGAGTTTTTTAGTTTTGCCTTGAATACCGTGATAGCTGTGCTCGAATAACATCAGACTGTATGATATTGGCGTTCCAATGTCACCACTTTAAGCAATAGTCGACCATCCTGGAACGTAGAACGGTTTATGACTTACCAACGATTTCTGCGATTAATAAATAGACCGACCGGTTGAAAACGATGTGATGGACCGAAAACAATGGAATACAAGTGATAATAACATGCATTCCACTGCTTTCTATACTCTGAGTAAATGGAACTAGTCTAGTCTAGACCTTCAACACACTGCTAACCATGCCTGTTTCTTTGTATCCACGGATAAACTCTCAGAAGAGAGTCACTGAAGGATTGAGAACTTAGTAGACGTATGAAGAAAATATTGCCCTATCATTCCTGTATATATATATATATATATATATATATATATATATATATATATATATAAATGAGGCAGATAGCACAGAAGTAGTGGTGTCGATCATCACGAGCATGGTGCTACTCCAAGGTTCCACGCTAACGAGGTATCGGACTTGCCCGAGAAAAAATCACTTTATGCAGTCCAATTGGGAACGCTCCACCCCGGCTACCTCAGGATTTCAGGGAGTATCAACTCGACCAGCATTCTACGACATTCAAGATGAAATGAAAATCTTCAAGCAGTAGCCGAAGCCACACGTAAAAGATAGGAAGATCTTCGCGAATGGATACGTGGAAACGAAACGAATGTGAGAAGTGCTGGGATCTGCGCAGTAGACGTGAAGACGGGTCGTATATAGTTTGCCGCCTCATCGTGGCTAGGAGGTGTTCGTGGGTGTCGGACTGCAATGTACAACGGGGGATTCGTCCCCACGGCAGGGTCTCCCAAGCTGAGGAGTCCGGCGTTACCACTAAGGAGCCTAACTAAGAGTAAACCAATACCAGGATTCATCACCGTCCCGGTATCAAAGTCGCATGGTGGCAAATCTCCCTCTGATCCACAAGGACTGCGACTGCCTGTGGTGGTGAAGAGCTGAGGCAGACTGGCCAGGCTGACCTCGGCATTCCAGGGAACCGCAATGGCTTTAATTAGCAAATCTCCGAAAAATGGTGACTATGCTGGGGACCGCACAACCAGTGAGGACGGGCCGCTTAAGTATCAAGTAGAAGTAAGTAAGAGTATAGATATATATGTATATATATATATATATATATATATATATATATATATATATATATATATATATATATATATATATATATGAACCATGCTGCATACTTTTATTGACTTGTTCAATGTTTAAATTCGTAAAATTACCAGCACAGTAAACACTTTCTTCCAGAGCTTGATGCAAGCTGGGAAACCAGCTGCGTTCACTTACACTATCCTCTGCCAAACCAAACCGGCTTGAAAAACGGCTTCGCGGCTTGGAATACACGCTTTCATAAAGAAAGGTGAGAAGCAACACTACTCATGTTCCAGAAAATCCGAGTTTCATTGTGTCATAAAAAGAAAAAAATTTCGCGTAAGCAAGGACCTGTTGATTCTAAAATTTTGTGTCTCAAGGAATTAATTACCGCAAGCTAAGAAACGCTTTACGTACAAGCCACATATGACTAACATAGTCCTGGATAAGTTCGTGAACACAATATTATTCAAGAACAAATGTGTGACATTTATTAGAGACAACATATGCATATAATGAATATTCTGATATTTTTATGAGGTGTATCAACTATGTGAATCATATCTACTTTGCCAAAGACTTCTCCTTCTAACCAATTTCTAATCTAATCTAACCATTTACATTTATTTCAAAGCAATATCCAGATGTTTACAGACCACTGAGAAGATTTCGTCGATGCTCCCTTCGGCTTTAATCTAGAAAGGAAAAAAAACAAATATCCTGCTTAGTTAACAAACGTAAAAGTGTTCTATTAATAAATCGGTACTACAAACCATCTGTATCTATTACGATTTGACAATAACATAGAATGTTGGGAAATTTAGTAGCACTTTCCCTACAATTCCCCAGAACTATTGTTGTCATTGCTCTAAATGTTACTTGGTTATGTGTTTTAAGATTCGCAAACGTACAGATTGATTCAACGCAAATATGGAATAGAGTGGACAATATGCATCGCTCCCCATGCATTTTCTTTCCCACTGTTTACCCTACCGCATAGTGTCTTGCCACAATTGTTGTATTTAATCAATATGTTGCAACCTTCTAAGGCGACAATCGCACAACAGAGTGCAGTTGTGCGGCTGATGTCCAAAGCTATACTCTACGCCCTACAGCTTGTAAAGAAAAAAACTTTTCGGACGAGTTTCCTCGCCTCATCACAAAACTATTGTTAGTTAAAAGGTAAGGATGTCTACGCTATAAAAATAGGAGTACACAAGTAGTACAGCGATTACTAACATCCCGTAGTGACAAGCAACACAGAAGCTATTAGTAATGGAGGAGGTACCTGGTTCGTTTTTCTGGAATGGGAAATGCGCAACGCTCCGTACACTTTGAATTTCACGCATGTGGCGCACGGTGACCAACAAAATTGGATGTGGTGATGAGTCAAATGAGCCGTAGCATTTCAAATGAAGACTTTCTAATACTCTAAGACCGATTGAAGGACTGCTCGAGTATCCCGAAAGTACAAGAAGGGGTAAATGCGGACTATGTCGCTATGCTTCATCCTGGGAAAGCATATTATTACGTATAGAAAGCCAAGTTCTGACATTACAAAAATATTGTTCAAAGTGTACACCGAAACTCAACCATGAGAAAGCAAAAAGATATTTTGGCAATCAACAATTTAAAGAAGAAATCCTCGTTGAGAATTTCCTGCACAATTTTCTTCATGCGTTTTAACTACCACTACACTGTCGAAGTACTATCCCACAGTCCCACAACTCGTAAAACCCACCCGAATAAGTTTTTTCTTCTTCTCATAGTAATCTACAACAGGAGCCGTGGCATCAATGAACGTTTTCAGACGCTTTTTTATGGTTTCCATGTTGTCATCGGCACGACCACTGCAACGAGCAACGATGGTATTACAAATGAAACACTTGTCACAGATATCAAACACACAAAAGAAATTCCTGTATGGTCCGAAAAAGTATGAACGTATGAACGTTGACTTGACCTCTTACCACAAAGAATGTCTTAGGTGCCGTTAACTTTCCCGTACCTTGGTACCGACAAACGAACAGTACATGTATGGCAGTCATAAACTTCGGTATAGATCACTGTTGATTAAGTAACCTATCACAGTATCATTTCCAAACCGTAACTCCACAGAAATGTAAATATGAAGTTTAACAAGGATCTTTGAATAAGAAGATAACAGATACACTCACTTGTGCCACTGTATACACAGCCATTCATCGATTTCACTAATAACATTCCTAGTTATCAAAAAGATGGTTTACATTTTATATTACCTTTATAACCTTACTCCCTCCCAACGGTTTACAGGCTCATCGTGGCTGGGAGGTGTTCCTGGGTGTTGGACTGCGATGTACAGCGTGGATTCATCCCCTGGCAGGGTCTCCCAAGCAGAGGAGTCCGGCGTTCCCATCAGCAAGCCTAGCTAAGACTAAACCAATACGAGGCAGGATCCACCACCGTTCTGGTGTCAAAGTCGCATGGAGGCAAATCCCCCTCTGATCCACAAGGACTGCGACTGCCTGTGGTGGTGGAGACCTGGGGCAGATTTTGGCCAGGCTGACCTCGGCATTCCAGGGAACCACAATGGTTAAACCAGCAAAACTCCGAAAAAATGAAGATTACCTAGGACCCGCACGACCAATGAGGGTGAGACATCAAAGTAAGTAAGTATTACCTCGTCTGCAGCTTCACACGGAAATATAGTGTATAAAAGCTATCAAATCACATTCGATGTATAATTGTTGCTGCTACCTAGTTTTGGCACGATGCAGAAGTCGTTCAACCAGAACCTTTTCAGAAACATCGAAGAAAATGACCAACTTTGCCTCTTGGATCTAAAAAGGTGATGACAAAAACGAAAAAATGTGCATACCCTAAAACACGCTTACAAATATAAACTCAGAACTAACCTCCTGTTCAAATTGTTCTCCCTGCTTTATTTCTCGTGGATAACCATCAATAAGAAAGCCTTTAGATTTTTTAGCGACTTCTTTAAGCATTGCCTCTTTGATGAGGTCCAGTACTACTTCCTAATGGTTAGAAATTAGGCCATAACTTGAAAACCAGCACTTACCTTCGAAAAATAGTTCAAGCAAATCACTTACTAGGGGGAACCAATTCCCCAGCCTCCATTATTTTCAAGAGTTGAGCACCTCTAGGAGAACCAGATTTTACCTAAAACGGTCCAACTTCGAGAAGAAACACGGGAAAGACTATAAACTGCTCTTACTATCAATCATAAAAAAAACGACATCATCGTACTTCATCCCTGAGAAGATCACCCGACGAGAGATGTGAGAAACCGTATTTCGCAACAATTTTTTCGCATTGTGTACCCTTTCCAGAACCTGGGCCGCCTGTAATGTACAAAGTGCATGCCAATGTGAACATGTTATCTGACAAACAATTCAAAAACAATTCAATAACTGAGCCTACCAACTATGAAGAATATCGGCACATTCGCCTTCCTTATAGGAGTTAAATCTATTTGCCTCCTCTCAAGGTGTGTTGCAGACGATCTAAACAAATGGAAGCGTTTCTACTCAAATAATCAGCCTAACATAGGCTCAACTAGCATATTTCATGTCTTTCAGTAACCCAAGATAGGCCTAAGGAACACATTTCTTGTCTTCTAGTAATCAAAGATAGGCCAACGAACACATTTCATGTCTTCCAGATGACGCAACATCGGCCCAATGAACATATTACTTGTCTCCCAATAATCCAACATTGGCACCTAACACATTTCATGTCTTTCAGTAACCCAAGATAGACCCAACTAACACATATTATGTCTTCCAGGAATCGAAGATACGTCCAATGAACATATTTCTTGTTTCCCAATAACCCAACATTGGCCCAACTAACACATTTCATGTCTTTCAGTAACCCAAGATAGGCCAAAATAATCCATTTCATATCTTTCAGTAAGTTCGTGCAACTGCTATAAGCAATTATAACCATGACGCACCCAGTATGCGGAGTATTTACATTTGTAAGATATCCACAACCTTATCCAGGACAACTTTTATGGATTATACAGCGAAATAACCTTTTAAGCACTTACTTCGTAACTAGTTTGTCCAGATGTTGAACGACAACATTAAATATTTCATCAACACTCCCATGTGCCTTAATCTGGAACAAATCTACTGAGTGAAGCCAAAAAGAACCTACAGGAACAATGTATATACAAAATAAAGAAAGTTTTGGGAAGAAAAAAAACCACCGACTCTAGTTAGTTTATTCTTCTTTTCGTAGTAATCAACAACAGGAGCAGTTGCATTTTTGAAAGTTTGCAGACGTTTTTTTATGGTCTCCATATTGTCATCGACACGCCCACTGTAATAACCTTTGTAGTAAAACCAGAAATAATAGCAGTAGAAGAAATAAGAAGAAAAATGACTTCAAAACCTCGTTTTGGCGCGATTTAAAAGTCGCTCAATGAGGATTTCATCAGAAACATCGAAAAAAATGACAGACTTGGCCTCACCAATCTGCAAGAAGCAGGTTGGTTAACATTTCAAAAAGAAGAATAAAGACTATTACAGCTATCATACAACACGAAAAAGGAATTGTCACTTAAGAAGAACAGTTTTAAAATGACAAGCCTCGCGTTCGAACTGTTCTCCTTGTTTCACTTCTCGAGGATATCCATCGATTAAGAAACCCTTGGAACCTTTGGCAACTTCCTTAAGCATTGCCTCTTTGATCAGGTCTAAGACAACCTCCTGAAAACCTCACACTGACTGTGAACTAACAACATTCGACGACATGGGGAGAAAAAAAATCAATTACCAAAGGCACTAATTCTCCTGCCTCCATTATTTTGGATAGCTGAGCACCTCTAGCAGAGGAAGACTGGACCTGAAAATATACGGGTACAGAAAGATAGAAATGATCAGGACAGGATAAGGTCGCAGTTATGTATTACCTGCGCGTGTAGCGCAGTGATTAGTGTATTAGGAAGGAAAAAACAATGCCTCAGCAGACCTCATCTCTCAGAAGATCACCGGACGAAAGATGCGATAAGCCGTATTTTGCAACGATTCTTTCGCATTGCGTGCCCTTGCCAGAACCCGGACCACCTAAAAATGACATCTGTGACACCACAGACGTTGAATACGAGAGCCAATAATGCTCCATTAGGAAAACAGTAACACCTGGGAAATTTAGTAACACAAACAGCATGTACTCAGGAAAAAAAAGTACTACTTGCTCACCCTTACACAATAAACGAAACTTACCAATAATGAAGAATATCGGGACACCGGCCTTTTTTAGAGGGCTCAAATCGATAGATTTCCTGTCCATTAACAAATCTGAAGAGAGAAACAACGTGTATGGTAGTAAAAAGACAGAAATCAACAACGATAAAGAAAAAAGAAAATGTGGAAACGAAGAGATTTCAACGATCACAATAATTCGCGACTGCCTTACTGACATGACATGATGACGTCGAAAAGAAGATTTGAGATGATGATGAAGAAAGGAAAGTTTTTATAGCGATTATATAAGCACTATCGGGAACCATCAATCACCTTATCTTATGTTGTCGATAGGTCGATAACACATAAAGTTGTGTTCTACTTTGCCAATTTACAAGTAGTACGGCTAACGTTTAAGGAACGACAGTGCTGAGGTTTTTTGGACCATTGCCAATTGAAAATAAACGTAAGTCACAATATGACTCTACGTGTAGAATCATGCTTCGTTCGTTATCAACAGTGAACTTCACACTTTTTTCGACACCACATCGACAAGACGAATACCTGTGGACCACCGACTCGGATCTTCGGCTCCGATGAAGACGAAGACGTCGAGACGCTAGCCGAATAAGGGTTATATAGCAAGCTCCTGTAGGCTCAACAATCTAAATACATGTTAAGTTGACACTCTTCGACATATTAAAAAGAAAACCGCAAATCTACTACAACACATTGAGAATCGCACCATTTGCGTTTCTCTGCGGCTCATACAGAACGCGTAATTTACAAAAAACAGAACTAGTTCACATCGTTCTACTGGTAGCTGCAATTCAAATTTATCTACTTCGCGTCACCTCATCGAACTGTCACAGACAAACGTGCTCTGACGTGCACCGGCGCTCCACAGGTGTACTAACGAACGAGAACTCGCGCGTTGATGAACAGTATCAGTCATAAGTTCTGCCGAAGCATCACAAGCGGTGAGTGAATCCATGCATGAACTGACAACGACTGCCAACACACGTACTGTAGGGGGCCAGCTCAGGCAATGTAGATGGGTTTTTCCCGACCTGGATCCCTCATAACGGTCGCATTACAATGACGGTCTCGACCGGTACTACCTGTATAATGCTGTGATCCCGCACTATACATGCATAGCTTTCCTACAACGTTTGGAAACTCAGTGGAAATTCGTTATTTGATCAGTCTAACCTCGATTTCTTTACCTTTTAGTCAAAGAACTGCAGTAATTGTTGAAGATGATCGTCTTCAAGTCAGAATGCAAGAAGGTTTGCCTTGGATTTTTGATACACTTTGGTCAACGTGTGTTAAGTTAGAAAAAAAAGGAACACTGTCCAAAATGAACGACATCCACAAACGTAACAGGTGGAGGTCGTCTTCAAGTAATCATTGTGCAGCTACGATTATCCATTGGCATCCTCTAACATCTACAGCTCACCTAACTGTATGATAAGAAGAAGCTGATAGGACACTATCTCTTCTGAATTTCCATTTTTCTTGACACAATTGAAGAAAATCAACGAAAAACGATAGGGACTTAAGCCTAAGCATAGGTTCAGATGACCAACGTAAGATTTTGAAGCAAGCCATTCTGGAAATGATGTCCAAGTAGTCCAAAAAACTAGCAATCAATGCACTGTGCCAAGCTCTTATGAAAGTGACAGCCGAATTTTTAGTTTTGCACGGCTAGAGAAGATATGAAATCACTTCCTATTTATTACAAATATAGATTACAAACTTCATTTTACGTGAATGAAAGTGGCATTAAGTACGTACGTAGATCACTATGTAGTAAAGTGTGCAACTACGGAATTGACGCATTATGTGAGCACTGCACTTTATCCGGAAAACAAGGTATTAGTCTGGAATAAATCGCCGTTCGCTGCAATTTCGTATTGTATAATTCTGTCACAGCTCATGAACAAAACAATAATTCGGGTTTCAATACCGAAGTTTAAGCCAGTCAAACCGTTGAATCGAAACAATACTTCACTAAAAGACGCCTACGCAGTATGCGGTACACATGAGGAAATAGTAGTGATTCATTCACCATCCAAGAAAAAACTATGGGAGATATAACTCACAACAATGCTGAGATGTTTGCAAAACTCGGACCGCAGGTGTCTGCGGTGGGGAACGAACGCGCTATTGTCCTTTCCGGGGAGTAGCGCGCTCACCACCACACTGTGCGGGTCCTTCGTTTCGCTTGTCTCTCAGCTAGTTCTATCGATCGCAGCCATAAGCAATCACCCGTCAGCTACTCCCCGGAAAGGACAATAGCGCGTTCGTTCCCCACCGTAGACACCTGCGGTCCGGAGTTTTGCAAATATCTCAGCATCATTAAAAAGTTATATTTCGCAATACATATACTGCCGTTAAAAAGAATAGGCAGTAAATAATAAGTTAAAAAATTGTGATTATAACTGCAGCCTCAGCTTATGGGTTCGTTGCCCATTTGGGCTCCCCAGATCAGTCCCGGTGACGGGTGATTGCTGACGGCACAGATCGATAAGAACTAGCTGAGAGACAGGCGAAACGAAGGACCCGCATGGTGTGGTGGTGGACGCGCTACTCCCCGGAAAGGACAATATCGCGTTCGTTCCCCACCGCAGACACCTGCGGTCCGGAGTTTTGCAAATATCTCAGCATCGTTGTAGTTATATTTCGCATTGTACCTTGCCATTAAAAATAGTAGGCAGTAAATAAAACGGCAAACATTGTGACTATGGGAGATCTTCTTCTTTAGTATAAGTTTCGAAAAAGTATTTAAGTCAACACAGCTGTGTTGCTTACACAAAATGAGTTTATTGTAGTAAACCGACTTTCCTTAAACCTCTGTATAAATGATCAATGCACTTTGCTTCATTGATAAGCTAACACAAGGTTGTTATCAATATCTATTCAACTAACGTTCCGACATCTTCCTCTTCCTCAGAGCCGATGTTCCGAGCCGATGTCCACAGTCATTCATCTTCTCGATGTTGTGTCTTTGTCGTCGTATCGAGCCAGATCTTCCTTATCTTATCTTCCGGCTCAATGCGACGACGAGGGCACCACATCGAGAAGATGAACGACAGTGGAGATCGACTCGGATCATCAGCTCTGAGGAAGACGAAGATGTCGAAACGTTAGCCGAATAAATATTGGTAACAACCTCGTGTTAGCTTATTAGTGAAGCAAGCTAATTTGAGTTTATTATGTTAGTGTAAAAAAGAGAGAGACCATTTTTCCTCCTTACGATTCATACAGGTATATTTTGTTACCACCATTTATTGCTCAGACACCCTTTGTATACATCTTCAAAGTTTATTAGCAGCTTAACTAGAGCAGTCATCTTTAACATTTAGTTTACCATGGAGTAGGGTAGCGCAGTGGTAATGATGTCGTTCATGACGAGCGTGCTTCTGTTTCGATCTCGCACTGGAGTCACCAAGTTTCCCATTGTCTGAAGCTGTGAAATTCGTACCAGACTTTCCTGGAACTAGATAAATCTCTCCATTTTGCGTTGAAACGACCCATCATTACAATCCTAGGGCTGCGTTGAGAGTTTACTTGACCAGCATTGAACGACATTCCTAACCAAGACCACAATCCTTAAGTAGCATTCGACTCCACACGCAAAAAAAAGTTCGAAAAACTTCGTAGATTATGGATCCGAGGAAACGAATCGAATGCAGGAAGTGCTAGGATGCACAAGCAGATGTGAGGACGGGTGTAAAATAAATTTGCAACAATTTAAAGCTTATTGACAGGATAGATTTTCTCAATGCAAGAAAGTCACGCCCTTCGCTTCATGAGTTTAAATCCAGACATATTTCAATGGAAAAGGAACGAAATGCTATCGGACTAAGGTGCAATGAAGGTGCTCCGAATATACAAGGAGCAGATAGTTAAAAAAAGTTTCCTGTCGGAAATATAAATATTTATGACGAAGAAAGTCATGAGTACGCTCAACAACTGACGACCATCTGGAGGTTGCAATAAAGCTGATCATCAAAAAGAAAAACTTCCCCAAAGGTTCCAAAAAAACCCAACGTTAACAAATCAGCAGACGTTCGATATTTAAAAGACGTTCCGAAGATGAAGAGTATAAGTGCATGCCACATGAAATGAATAAATACAAAGAAGTCATGTCATAAAGTGCTAGTGTGCTATGCTTCCTTATTCAACAGAAATGACATGTTCTTTTGAATGTGCTGTGCATTTCTATGAAAAATGAATCGTGTACGATAGTGATTGTCGTTTTTCGCAATGGATGGATCACGATCAAGCAGGAAAATACTTCCCGAGGCCAAGATTTCAAAGAAAAAGGTTATGGTGAGTGTTTGGTGGTCTGCAACAGAGAATATTCGTAATACTCTCCGGAAACTAAAAGCGTATTACTATAAAAGGATCAAAAAGGATTAAGCTCTCGGCATTGATCAATCCCTGAGGGATGCGCCATGCATTCGACTTCATTAAGCACCGTTTGGAGGTGATTGAATGCATATCTGGCCTTTACAATGAATCGCAGTGGCCAACCGATGTATCCACTCAATGCTGCAATCCTTCTAGATCTGGTACCAATTTGCCAACCACGGAGGAATGGAAGGTTTGGTGAGCCATGGGCGCGAGGATCGATTCCACGTGTATGTTGCAGGGCACCTCCGACCACTCCGCCATATGCGCCCGTATTACTATAGAAGACCAAAATTGTTACTGTGTTGATAACATGCGCTAGGAACTGTCGCGTTCTCATCTGCAACTGACTAGTACAAATGATCCTCTTTGATAACACTAGATTGAACACAGCAAAAAAATGCTCCATAAGGCTACTTGGTTTGCAAAATCACCGCATTCTTCTGACTATTCACTAGCTTACTATCATAAAGTAACAAGCATTTCGACAACTTCATGCAAGGATCGGGACCATGAAGTTGCTAAAAAACCATTAAGGATTCATAATCGCATCAGAACTACAAAAATCTCCGTTGCCGAGATAAACAATTACACAGAACGTTGACAGAAGTGTATTGATTCTGATGGTTCTTATTTGGAGCAGTAAAGTTTTTGTTTCTGCTCAGACCATTCTTTTTACATCTTCGTCAATGTAATGGATTAAAGAAAACTTTTTGTGACGATTAATTACTCAAAATTCCTTCTATATGATTGTTGTAACCAAGATAGCTCAGTTTCAGCTTTAGACGTCTTTGAACTGAAAGACTTTGTTACGGCAGAACAGCTATGGTAGTTGCAGGTCTCAAGAGCATTTGAATGCTTTTTTGTTCTTACAAAATATTCCTGATGAGCTAATGTGAGATTTCTAGCACTTTTTTTTGGTTCTTAAATTTCTTAAGTGCTTAGGTCCCGATATTCACTCAAATTTCACCTGATCCTACACAAAGCTTTTCAGGAAGTCCGTTAACCTGGTAAAAAACTTCGACCCAGTTCTAAAAGTGATACAGCAGAAAGTCAAATGTGCTAGGTCCTTCTGAGAATGCATGGCTACGTTTTACGTATTTTACATCTTCTATACATTTTGTACGGATGTGTCTTACAATGCAATTATCACAAACGTTTACCGTACAACTGAAATATAGGAGAACGGAAACCGAGGACCTGAAGTAAAAAACCGCAGTTTAGACTTGCGCTGATGATGAAACAGGGACTGTGTATTCACGTACGTCAAGATGTTGAGAATCGAGCAGATTGAACTCGTCGTACGTCTGAACCACAACAGCAGGACGAAATATGTCAGTTACATTGGACGCTAAGCACACACAACAAAAATTCGCCGGCTCGATAGTGAGAGTTTCTCACGAGGATACTGAGTGTGACGGACGGTGTTCTTCGTCTACCGCAACTAAGTGAAGCCCGATTATGTATTTATCACGCATGGTAGGAAAGAATGGAGATTTTACTGGTGCATGCTCGAATCAATGACTAACTTTGGTATCAGTAAGATCCTTTTATAAATATTTGAATATCGAAGCATTTTGACCGACATGAGTCATGCAACCTCCATTCTATGTAGAGGTACTTATTTTGCCGTACAGAGGTTTCTTGACATACTTTATGGATTTAATGAATAGCTTATCGAACATAAATTACTCTGTTATGCAATCTCCGAGAAAATCACTATGTACACTCAGTAGCTCACGAAAAAAATATCGCTTTTAAGACCAGTCTGTTCTAATTTGAACTCTATAGCAGACACCGTTGCTAATGATGAAAATATAGGGATAGTGAGAATACCATATAGGAGAGCGCAACAGAATGGACCCATATCAGGCGTGTGGCAATTAACTGACGTTTGTACCGACAGAAGAGCACAAAGAACGTTGTTAATGATGAGGATATATGTAATTCGTACGAGATTGGCGCATAGGAAACACAGAATAAGGCTTCATTGCCAATGGTTAGCGGGATTCACAATGGGTGGTACTGATGATATCGTAATTCCAGAGTAATCAGAAAGAATGACCAAAGTCCAAGAATAACTTTACTATGACTCGTTCTCCTTTACATGTTACCCAATCCTCCAGATAAAAAACAAGAAAAGGGTCTGCAAAGTGATTGCCTGTTTCCTATGCATCAGCGCTTGAAGGAATCTGAGATCTTCGGCGTAAATAGAAACACTGTCTTTTTTGTGCAAAATGGTGAAGCAAGAAACTTTTGGGTTTTCTCGCTCTATGAGCGGCTCATCAGAGTATAGTTTAAGAAATAGATTTCGAAGAACCTGAAGATGGAAAACAGAAACAAAAAACCTAGCGCACGATGTTACTTGAACAGCTCTTCCAGATGTAAACAGAGGACATGGTTGGAAAGCACTGGATATCCAATATTCTCTTTCAATCATAACGCATTCAGAAGCAAACCATAGTCTTATTGAATGCTCTTATTTCACTAAATATGATACACCAAGAGCGCGTGTGGCCCAGTGGTTGGAGGCGCCACTGCGACACACACACATGGCATCGATCTCCGCGCCCATGGCCCACCAAGCCTCCCATCTTTCCAGAGTCGGCAAATTGGTACCACAGTACCAGGCTTGTCTGGGAGGATAGCAGCACTGGCTCGATACATCAGTAGGCCACCGCGAGAAGAAACTTAATGCAGTCGAATGCATGGCGCATCCCTCACGGATTGATCAACGCCGAGAGCCTTATCCCTTATCCTTTATGATACTTATTTGATACTTGAACGGCCCGTCATCACTAGTTGTGCGGGCCCCAGCATAAGCACCATTTTTCGGAGATTTGCTGGTTAAGCCATTGTGGTTCCCTGGAATCCCGAGGACAGCTTGGCCAAAGTCTGCCCCAGGTCGTCACCACGACAGGCACTCGCAGCCCTTGTGGAACAGAGGCCACCATGCGACTTTGATACCAGGACAGTGGTGGATTTTGGCATTGGTTTACTATTAGCTAGGCTTTCTGATAGAAACGCTGGACTCCTTTTCAGCTTGGCAGAGCCTGCCAGGGGATGAATCCCCCCACTGTGCATCGCAGGCCGACACCCATATACACCTCCCAGCGACGATAAGGCGGTAAACCGTTTGGAGGATCTTTTGTGATACACCTATATATTTTCACTTTTCGCCTGTCACTTGAGATTCACTCGATAACCGGTTAACTCGAACAAGCTCCAGTGAACTCTTTCTTACCGTCGCATCGAACTGCTCACTGAGCCACTAGCTTCGCTGGATCAAAGGAGTAAGAAGGGAATTATGCTTTTAGCATGATGTCGTTTTAACCGCCTTTGTCAAGAACTCAGCCGCTGACAGCTCGTCTGGCTGTGCCGCCTCATACCTAGTCGGGCTTCCGAATTGAAATTTTAAAAATCATCTAAGGTTGGATGATCCTGCTGGTGGAAATAAACGCCCCCTTTACATGGTAGTTCGACAACCAGGAACTGCCAAAACGATAACTTTCGTAGCTTTAGAAATGCCGCCTTGTTAACCACTATTCCTTTCATTTTTGACTCCACCATTCGCAGAAATTCCACTGTTTCGACTGTCACATTTCGTCATGTTCTGAATATGATCTAACAGAAAGAGAGGTTTGTTTCAAACAACACGAACAAATTCTCGTCAACATTCAGCCACAATGTCTGCAACATTAATTCGGTCTATAACACAATTCTAGAACTAAACTATTGTTTATGAAGCAATTGCCATTGCACATATTTCGAATTTATGATTAAAAAAAACTGTTTTTTCTTGTGTATATTCCTAGGTTCAACCACATGTAAAACAGTAGAGAGAATGAGAATGATTATCAATGAGGAAATATAAGTGATGAATAATAAAGCGCTATGCGTCGATCGATCCCCTGAGGGAGGAGCAGATTCTCAGAAACGAACAAAGTGCTAGGGAAAACACGTCATTTCTCTTTCGTGTAACACAATACGGCTTTCACAGAGTCACTTCACTACGTATTTTTACTCACTACAACTAAAACTGGAAGGGTTTTGTATACTATGGTGTTTCAATGTCATAAAATTAACTACAGCAGGTAGGAATAGTGTTCCGGTCCATAGACAAAATGGGACAAGCAAAACAAAGTAGACGGTGTAGTTAGCGGTGTGCATAGAAAACAAAATCTGTAATATAATCAATACTTCGGTGGGTTGGATTTAGACGTCACTGGTTTTAGAACAAAACTTTTTATTTCGGAGTTGTAGATTAGTTACCCAGTCACATAAATGCACACAATGACGTTTATAGCAGTGATTGATATTCTCCAGCTGAAGTTATATCACATGCTTGTGAATTCATATTGTTGCAATTAATAGACAGTAAGCAGTTGCTCTCAGCTAGGTTAAAGTTTGTCTTTTCTTCAAGAACTTTCATCACATCTAATGTGCGGATCCGACACTTCTTGCATTCGATTCGTTTACTCGTATCCACCATCCACGAAGGTCATCCAACGTTTCGCGTGTCCATTCTGCTGCTGTTTGAGAATTGTTGTGCTCTTTATGAATTTTTGTTGAACGTTGGTGAACTCGATTCTGCTCGTAGCCCTGAGATAGCCGGTTCAAGCGACCCCACTTCGATCGCATGGAATAAATTGACCCTAGATACGTCTTGCACTAATTTCCCGACTCCAGATGGGTGAGAGGCTTAGTGAGCCCGTCCCGAAACCCAACCAGAACCCTGTTCATGGCGAACGGCATCACTGCTACTGCGCTACTCATCCTTGTTATATTTGTTAGTATGTTTAATGTCCAAGTTAGTACGAAGGACAAATTGCAGTACGTTATAACATGTATAGTGAAGAAATTCGAAATTGTATTCAATGATAAAACTTTTTAACTATTGAGGCATGGAGATATGAAGGCAACTGTGTGTGGTGATGTTGGCGGCATGAAAACGGGACGCAAGAGCCGCTGACACAGCTGTCGAGATACGAGTGGTGCGCGCGGCGAACAACACCACATTGCTTTAAAGAAAGTCTGGCAGGTTTGGTTCTCGTTCACATCGTACAGCACTTTTTTCGCATCGGATCTCTGTACTGCAAAAAAATGAATGCAAAGCCACGGCGACCTGTGACCGTTGCAATAAACAATTGCCAGTGCAGGTCACACATCGATCTATGAAATCAGCAAAAAATACTAGCTTTTATTTACACAGAGCATCTGGCTCAAGGATGTGTGATGAGATACTAGGCAAGCAGTTGGTGAAGAGAAACAATAGTATACTATGCAATGGATTTCGAATACTATCAAGCCATTAAGAGTATGAGGAAAATGACTAAAATGAAATGAATTTCTCCATATGGTTGAAAACAAAGTGGTTTCTTAGCAGCAGAAATTTGTTGTCTACGAAATCACAATTTAGTCATGTCTACATTCTAGAAGGTTTACACACTTCTGGTTCAGCATATACGCTGTCCTCGTTCGACTAATCGCATAAATGGCTGATGGGGAGTCATTATAACAAACCTCGTCTATTTTTGCCATGGCTACGCTAGTGCCCTTTAGTTACTCTAGCAAGGCTATATCCGGATCAAGAAATATTCGCTACCAACACATTTTGATGCTTTCCAGCGACAATCCTCCTCCAATCAGATTTAAAAGAAATGATAGATTCCTTCACTAACCTAGAAAGGAAAACACCCTTCATCAGTAAAAATCAAGCCAGCTCTATTTCCAGGGGATAATAAATATCACGTTATAATTTTTTTCTCCCATTCTTGAAAACTACGTGGTGAGTCATGGTACAATCATAACTAACCGAAACGATGCTCATCGTAACGTCGCAGGCCTACCTATGTCTACTAGTAATCACCACTACGCCCAGTGTATTGGTTATGTGTGATAGGCTTGTCTTCTTTGGCACTCATGTAGAACTTCTACTGCACCACAGTTCGAACTTGAATTTGGGTGGTTGAACTTTCGTGCAAGCAACGAATGAAATCAACAAGTATGCATATGAACAACATTATTAATAAAGTGTTCAATATAGCAAAGCGACATAAGGGGAAAGGAGATACACCTATAATATTCATGTTCAAACATTATTCAGGTTATTCAAACAGCGTTCATGAACCTGTAATGAAGACAGCTTCTGTACTACATTAATGAAGTTGTGTAGGAGCCTTTCCAATGCAGCAAACGGCCCCAGCCAGGTGCCATCAACTAGACCGCTATTGCTAATAGGTTGATAAACTGATAGTAGCGCTTAGGTAGCGCTTTTGAAGAGCGCGGTAATACCATGTTAGATTTGGCGGCAAATGTGCAATGTTTGCATAGATCAGTCAGAAATGCACTAGACGGAAATAGAAGAAATGGAATGAGGTTTAACTACCATTGGAACTGTGTGATAGTGTGAAAAGAGAAAGCATTCATTACGAGGTAAAGAAGGTCTCCATATGCGAAACTTATTACGCTTTCTGCTCTTTTTTGAAATCGCTTCCTATGCGTTCTAGGATTATGTGCCCATTTTAATATATACTCATGATAACCTGCGTACTTCTAGTTTACGTTCCACATATGCACATTAACACAATGAAGTTGACATTTTCTCAAATATTTCATAGCAAATTCCCTTTGTCTTCCATTCGATAATCGCCTAATACGCTGTTTAATCTTTGTGAAAATAGACAATTACTATGAAATATGTGGAATCTATTACTGGGAATCACGACTGTCCTAGTAGAGACCTTCTCATAGTTGGTCTTCCTCTGATCCACATAAGTAGGCCAACGCATATGATGATCACTTAAGAGCGCCCTAGCTAAGTTAGTTTACGATTTCAGAGGAAAAACGTAGATAGACAGCTTACAACGGCTGTTTATAAAATTAGCCTCAGCGCTGTTTACGATATCCAACGGCGAGGCAACCAAAAAAGGAGCAAAGATCATGTATTGCAAAGCGGCTCACTGGCAGTGGATCAAAACAACACATCCACGACACGCTATGATAGCTGTCTCCTGCTCCACACCTACAATAGAAAAACACTGTATAGCACTAGTTAAACGACGAGACGCTTATTATCCAAATTGCTAAGATCACACCACGAAGTTATAGTGGCTTGGATTTCGTTGCATATCCATACCACACACCGAAAAAAAATCAAGTCCAGATGTACAAACTTGCTACAAAGAGTTTTAGTTCCACAAGTAGAAGGAAGTGCATCGGAAAGAAATACAAACAGGAAATTTTTTAAGACTGACTTTCCATTAACCTCGGCAATGATAAAATAATCCAGTTTTTTTTCCAACAAGCAAGTATGAGGTTGCTACTTTATTCTTTATTTGCAAAAAAGCTGGCCATTCTACGGACTTCGCCTTCCGCCTGGAGTGCTCAAGTTGACCTGAATCTAGTCAGTCAAACACCTTTACAACCAAGACAGAAAAACTACGACAATAAGACTTCACTCGCTCTGAAAACAAAATACCTTCTTTGCACACTCACCACATTCTATGAGTATTCCACCGACCATTTCATGTGGAGACCAACTGCACAGAATTCACATAGACGGTAGCGGGCGTCTCCCATATTAAAATATGCTTCAGACATAGTAATCTGATGTAATGTCTCCTTTGACCTATCTTAACAGTGCTTCAATACTGTTTTAAAGCCGTGTTATGTAGTTTACTCAGAAAGTCCTCGAATTTTCCCAACAATGTTACTTTAGCATTTGTCAATGGCTACGAAGCTGTAGTTCTTCTGGATTGCTGCAAAGGAAAACCACGCCTCCAAACAGTAATTCAAGTGAGAAAAAGGTTTCATTTATCCAGCCCTTTATTTCCAACGAAATAAGCGCAGTTGCAAAATGTTGCTTAGGAAGGATCGGTTAGAGAATTCGGTAATAATGACTGGAATGCCACAGGACACTCTAGGACTGCGGCTAGTTCGTAACCTCCTGTATGGCCCTAGACGCGCAGAGGAAAACTGCACAATATGCCCTAACGGTAGAAACGGTGAATGAGTTCTGGGATGGTTTACTTTAATCTCTTGTAAAGCGTGCGGGATGAATATATTGGGAAAGCGGGTAGACCATTCTGCTTCCGTATAAAAGAACCTCTAGCTGGTAAACTTAAAGATAGATTAAACACTCCACTAGGCGCGCATAGGATGGAGAAACACAACGGAGATTTTGAAGTAACAGTCATTATTCTCCGACAACAATCGAAAACCTTGGCGCATAAAACTGCCGAAGATTTCGGGATAAGTTTCGAGATTCCAAAAATTAACGGCTAGGGAGGAACGTCTCGTTATCACGCGTGATCTCATACAATATCACAGAATGATATTTTAATGTGAGGGAGCAGCATTATCCATCGATGCAGACTCTGGGCGGTTGGCGGTTCGTCGCCACGTGGAATGCTCAGTGGAAGACTCACAGAAAGCGGTTCGTGTGCGAAGAAGCTACTTTGTTTTCAATGCGATTGAAATCTTGGTTTCGTGACTTTTCTGTTTTGATTATGGAGGTACATGGCTCACTAGATTTGCAGTAAACTTGACCTTCGTAGGCTCTGAAGAAGGCGAAATTCGCCAGAACGTAAGCTTTTTGTAAATAAAGACAAAAGAAAAGGAGAGTTTGCATAGCGAAAAAGGGAAAAATTTGCATAGGGGATAGAAATGAGAATGAAAGACATCTTTCTAAGAATCCAGACTATAGCGGCTTTTACAACATTGCTTTTCCACAGGAATTCTCAGTTTTCAGTAAGAATGAACATCGTCGATGAACATGTGAATCACGTAGTGACACGAAGTTGGAAAAAGAGTTTATACCATCCATTTGAAACACTGTTGATAATAAGCGCGACCAGCCGAAAAATCTTTTTTAGGACTCGTACATGTACGGAAAATAAAACTTTTTATACACAACGCAAAAGAAAAACCTCATTTAAACGTCGTCGGAAAACGTCATTTAAAAGATATTAGAGGAACGAAAAGCCAATAAATGGACGCTCCACGCACTCAATGAATGGCAGCGATGTCATCGTCATCTCCTCAGTTCTTCTTCTATTTAACAAGGTAAAAATCTGGGTAGGTGTGGCGAAGTGGTCGGAGGAGCCCTGCAATACACATGGGATCGATCTCCACGTCCATGGCCCACCAAGCCCTCCATCCTTCCGGATGGGTTCGGGAAAGTTGTACCAAACTTGTTAAGGAGGATAGCGGCACTGGATCGATACATCGGTAGGCACTGCGAGTTAATGTAAAGGCCACATATGCATTCAGTCACCGCTAACGATGCTTATTGCAGTCGAATGCATGGCGCACCCCTCAGGGGATTGATCAACGCCGAGAGCTCTAACTTTTATCCTTTTATCAGCCATTTCTTCTACGCCTTGCCTCACAACAGTAATAGAAAAATAGGAGAACAACAATGAAAAAAATCTGCTTCAATTTTATGATTCGTTACATAACCCATGTAGCTGCAAAATGAAGGCTGGAGAAAATTTGTACGAGATTTTTCCCGTGGAAGTCTGATTTTCCAGCACAAACAGGAACAGAGGCATAGCTCCGATGATCGGCGAGCGGCACAGATCACATATTTCAAAGTGGAAGTTAGAAAGCACATGCACTTTCCGCAACCTACAAGATAGCATATTTCCATAAAAGAAGGATAAAGCTGTCTGCGTTAATCAATCCATGAGGGATGCGCCATGCATTCGACATCACTTAACATCGTTTCGAGGTGATTTGAATGCATATCTGGCCTTTGCAATGACTAGCGGTAGCCTACCGATGTATCGATCCAGCGCTGCTATCCTCCCAAACAAGTCTGGTACCAGTTTGCCGACCCCTGAGAGATGGAAGACTTGGTGGGCCATGGGCGCCGGGATCGATTCCACGTGTGTGTCGCAGTGGCGCCTCCAACCACTACGCCACATGCGCCCTATCTTACATCATATTGCAGCATATCTTACTTGATATTTGATACTTGAATGACCTGTCCTCACTGGTTGTGCGGGCCCTAGCACAACCTCCATTTTTTCGGAAATTTGCTGGTTAAGCCATTGTGGTTCCCTGGAATCCCGAGGTCAGCCTGGCCAAAGTCTGCCCCAGGTCTTCACCACCACAGGCAGTCGCAGCCCATGTGGATCAGAGGGAGATTTGCCACCATGCGACTTTAATACCAGGACGGTGGTGGATTCTGGTATTGGCTTACTTTTTAGCTAGGCTTCCTCATGGAAACACCGGACTCCTTCTCACCTTGGGAGACCGTGCCAGGGGATGAATCCCCTTTGTAGATCGTAGTCCAATACCCAGGAACGCTTACCAACCACGATGAGCTGGTAAACCGTTAGGAGGATTGCAATATATCTGCTATTCATTACACAGGAAAGGTTTGCACATTGTTCTCTCTACGACCGCAGATTGGATGGCGTTCGTGTCGGCGATGGCGATGGATACATTTTCACAGCCTCAAAAGTTGACGTGAGAAATACAGTGCTCCCAACAAATGTTCGTGACTCGTAGGTATTTTTTGTGGTAAAACAGTAAGACTACTTCACAACTTTCCAAAGTATTTCGTTTTTTTTTCTCTGTGAAATCTCCAGATAACTTTACTAGAGCGTTCTTAAGTCGTCTTCACATGCAGTGACAAACTAATCTGGATAACAGAGATTTACTCTCCAGTTGTTAGGTTTACACTAGGACGATTGTGGTCTTCAATAATGAACACCACATACTTTGTAGTAATTTTATGACAATTCAAAGCTTAATAATTTGCATTATGTGAATATCCAGTATTGGAACAGGAAACCTGGCGTGTAGCAGCTACCTAACTAGCTGCAAGTACCAGTGAGAAGTTGAAAACTAAGTCAACTTTATTGGATTAATATAGAAATACACATGTGGAACATAAAGTACACGTATGCAGATTACCATGATTACATATTGGAATTGTCATATGATCCGTTAACAACTAGCACGCAATAAAAATAACAGAGAACCATAGAAAGCTGAGCAAAATCCAAAGATTAGAAATGAAACTTTACAGATAGTAGTGGACGTAACGGTGATTATGACTACACGTCGGTAGGACTACGACGAGCAGATTGGTCAGGATGAGCGTCCTTTTCGCCAATTTTTATTGTACCATGATCCATATAGTCCTCAAGAGTGGGAGCAGAACTTATAGGAGGATAATATCCCTGAAAATAGAACTGGCATGATTCTTGCTAAAGAAAAGCAATTTCATCCGAGGTTAGTGAAGAGGTCTAGCTTTTTTTCAAAAACCTGATCGGAAGAGGGCTGCCGATTGAAGCCAACAAAATGTGGTGGTCGCGAATGCTTCTCGATTGGTGATATAGGCTGTTTCTTTATAGAATTATTCAACAAATTCTAAAAAAAACACTAGATTAAGATACTGTGCCCGATCCCAGTTAGTGATAGAAATCTAAAAATCGAATTGTTCACTAACGTCAAACAACCCATGCACACACTGCTAAGTGACCTTATTTCAAAATCGACGGATTGCATTGCGTAAAAATTGATGAATAAATAAATAACCGAAGTTTATGCTTCATATAATACTTCCCGTTTGGGAAAATTCTAGCCATGCTGTACGCCAACATGACCCTCCAAGGCTCAGAAGAATAGAAAACTGCCTATTCGTCATTGGTGTTGAAATAAGGATGAGTCGGATTTTCGAAGAGCACTCCAAAAAATCCGGACATCGATACATGAGTTACGACCATGAAAACTTGGTAGGAAAACAAATGATCAGGTATCCAATATGTTTAACAAGTTCGAATTCTAACTAGACGAATTCATGTTAGACGTTCGACCATGAAGTACATCTTAAAGAAAATTTGGAAAAACACTCACATTATTTTCGCAAAATATGGCATATACTTTACTGATTAAATCAAATGCAATCCGACCGCCAGCGTGTTCACGAACGAACAGCAACAATAGCACACCGTCTGGATGGAGGCACTCCTGCATAAAATGCCTCATTTCGGACTGTGCCATAGTTCGCTGCAACATTACTGTTCAATATGGCGTCACTGTATGTTAAGATATCAGTAGCTTAGGTCCTTCTACAACAGAAACCTACATTATTGCCATTGTCGAAATTGAAGTAAATGAGTTTCGCTCGAAGAAAAGGCACTAACATAAATATCGAGAAATAGACGAAGTTTATGATAGTGACGACTCCCAAGAAGAAAAAACCTAATTTGGTAAAATATAAGGAATACACAGCTCGATTTAATGAGGAAACAATGTTATGCCAAAAAAACTGCAGTCAGATGGAACTACGCAGAAACAATAGTTCTAAAATGAATACCAACCAAAAAATATAAGAAGAGATATAACTTCTCGTTTATCATATTCATCATTATAACACATTGGACAGTGTGCCTTTGAAGGTTCGCCAGTCGACGAATCTGCAATCAGGCTTTCCTAGTCACTTACGACAGAGTGGATGTATGAGCGAATTGGTCGGAAACTTACCTGGAAATCGCACATGATCACACGCGGAAAAATGGATGTTTCTTTCCACTCCTTTCCTTGAATTATATTTGAAGACATCTGAAAATGAAGAAACTTTTCTGCTTATATTATCGCTCTTAAACACAAACAGTCTTTCACTGCGAACACACCTCGTAGCCCCATTGCAGATAGCTTTCTCCTAAGAAATGGTTTAGAATAATTATTTGTAACCAGATGTTAACCACGTAAGCAGCCTTTGTAAGCAGGTACAACAAAGTTGCATTACAACCAGATCGAGGCGTTGTGTATCCCTGAAGTACCTTCCTTCAAAAAGAAAGAAGCGAAGTGTCCCAAGAAAAAAAAACCTTCCTATTTATGAGAAAAAAATAATCTAAAAAACAAATGTATGGACAACGAAAAAGCATTTTCAAAACGTGCCCACACCTACCCTAGGACTCGTTCTATACGTGTTCACTGGAACAGGACGTTTTTCAGAATTTGGATGAAAAAAACTGTCAGAGTTGCCCCGGTTTTGTTCATTTGTTCATTTTGAGCTCGCTTTCAGAGTTCATTTACGTAAAGACTACTACTTTTTCTGTTTCCCGCAGACGTCGTTTGTTGGACTTTCTTGTGCGGCTTCTGTATAGTTGCGACTTGCTTCCCACTGTCGCAGAGTAGAAACGATATTGAAGGCAACCCAATGTGGCAAACCCTCCGAACATACCTTTGGTTGAAGGCATCTGACATAAATCAACACTCAAAAGGCAAGTACACATGTGTGTGTGTGTGTGTGTGTGTGTGTGTGTGTGTGTGTGTATGTATGTGTATGTATGTATGTATGAATAGGATTACGCTGTATGAAGACGTAGTTCATTCTAATTTAGGTGAGACATTGAAACGGAATGAACTGTCATTCTAGCGCAAGTGCACGGTCGCCTTTAGTTACTTATCCCCCTAGTCGTGAGGCAGTATGGCGCGCTTCCACGGACGGATAGGGGATTAATGGAGGACCAAGAGCAACCTTTGCTTCCCTGAGATTTAGAAGGGTAAAGAGAATGGATTCTTTGTTTATGCTGTGCATCTCTGGCACATATCTTCTGTGTTTACGAGGACGTATTCATGCATGCATGCGTGGGTGTGTTCTTGTTTACGCGGGTTATACTCGACGAGTTAAATCGGCCAAAAAGCCGACTGACTAGGAAGTATAGGGGAGGCGATTAGGGTACATGCGTATCAAATACTAAACGTTGAAAAAAAAAGGGCTTCATTCTCCTGATCTCGAAGACTCAGCCAATACAACAGCGATCGGACGGAGAAATAAGGAGAAGGTGAGATCTCAGTACCATTCTAGGATGTCTAAATTGAAAAGGACTATAGTGATGATCTGTACCTACAATGCATGAGAATGGTGATCTGTACCTACAAAGAATGGAGAGTGGTGATATGTACCTATAATGCATGGACACTGGCATCTGAGTCCTCGATAGAAGACTTAACCGTGTGGGCAAGAAGGGTAAGGTACGACGTCATCGGCCTAGCAAAGATGAGACGGTACCACCCATTCAACGCCGTCGATGACACCGTGTAAGAACTGTTCCTCGGAACATGCGACAGTAGAGGAGTCGGCGGGGTCGGCGTTCTTGTCAACACGAGTTTGGCCATGAACATAGATTCATTCGAACAACTGACAATCCGAATCGGACTTCTACGATCGAAGAAACGAGGATCAATACTGGTTTTACAATAAAGAGAGAAGAGCAGTAGTAATGGTCGAAGCTGTCGAGGCTGGAAAAAGCATTGGCAAAGCCCACCGAAGCTTCGCCAATTACAAGACCAAGATGATTGCACTCCGACGCCCAGACGGAATAGTTACAGCGTCCACAAGGCAATGGAGAAAATCATTCACAAATAGTACACAGATCTCTTCGATAACCACGTCCACCTTCTGTCACATGAAATAAAGGAGGATGGATATGTTGTACCACCGGTTCTCCGTTCCGAAATCCGACATGCCATTTTGTCGGTGAAAAGTCGAGCAGCACCGGGTCTGGACAGGATAAGATCTGAACACCTCAAAACCTTCCGCCAGTTCTGATAAACAAAGTGGCTCGACTATTCACAAGTTACATGTCTGAATGCAAGGTTGATAGTCAGTGGACAACCAACAAGACCGCGCTATTGTTCAAGAACGGTGACCTCCACGATATCGGCAACTATCGCCTGATCTACTTACTGTTTGTCTTTAACAAACTTTTAAATCGAGTCATTCTAAACAGGATTGACAGAACACTAAAAGAAGGACCGCCATGCGAGCAGGAACGGTTCTGAAAGGAATTCAGAACTATGGACAACGCCCACAAGATAATAACATTCAATGAAGTACAATGAGAGTACAACAGACCGCTCTGTCTCACTTTCGTCGATTTAAAGAAAGGTTTTGGCTCAAGTGAGATAGAAGCAGTCATGAAAGCCCTGGACACTCTGGGAATCCCTCAGTATATAAAGATTCTTCGTGAGATGTAAAAATTTCACAACCAAGATATCATAATTCTACAACGATATTAACATCGACATCAAAAGAGAGGTTAGCCAGTGCGATACCATCTCAATAAATTTATTCACTACCAAACCCGAGAACGTCATACGAACACTGGCATGGGACAACAAGGGCTTAAACTCAATGGTCGGCTTTTGCACAATCTTCGCTTTGCTAATGACATCGTCCTTATAACACCAAACATTAGCCAAGCGAAACGAATGCTTGCCGATTTTGAAAAAACCTGTGGAAAGATTGGTCTTCGACTAAGCCTCACAAAAACGACGTTCATGAGGAACGGAATGATTATGTATGTTCCATGCTCAATGGAACGAATATCTCCGAATGCTCCAGTCACGCCTACCTAGGTCGGAAAATGAACATGATGAACGGCTTAGCTTCAGAGTTTACCAGGAGGAAGCGACCGGCTTCTGGAGCTTACAAGAGCATCGAGAGTGCAGCGAAGACAACGTACAACCGACTTCGTGCCCATCTTTTCGACTCCATGATTCTTCCTGCTTTAAAAAAATGCGTCTCGCTGCGTATGCAGGATGAAACACCACTTGGCGTTATATAACGCGGAGGCGAAACGACGATGCCATGAGTGTTACGTATCATGCATGTGAGAGAGAGGATCTGAACTTCCGACCTACGTCAACGATCAAAAGTTAAAGACGCTGTTCTATACGCTAAACTGTCCAAGATAAGGTGGGCTGGACACGTATCCCTCGCACATGACAGGGGAAAAATGGAAGATTTATCGGCGCCCGCTCCAAATACTCGGCAATCAAAGGGCGATAGGTGAAACAGGTGAGTTGATGCTCTATCGAACAACAATCAGCATAACTACGAAGCGAGTAAACATCCTTTGTACGAAAGAGGTGTGTGAACCAATACACCATATACTTAAAATTACAAAGCCTTTCACGTATGTCTGTGGCAATATTAATTGTTGATATACTTTATTTAATAACGTACCTTTCTTCTCATGTCTGACCTCGATCCGAATACAGATAAAACATCTAGGAGATAATTTGCCATTGTCTTCACCTGTTGCTCCCTTTTCTCACCGGTCATGTATCTTATCTTCGCTATCTCAGTAAGGTACGCTCTTGGATTGATAGCTAAAAAAATCTGAACTGTTCGGAAGATAGAATGTATGAACTAACCACACAAAAAATACGCACCTGTCTGCTTATGCAACATGTTCCATATCCAATTAGGGATAAAGAACATGACAGCCTAAACCAGTTTCTTGACGTATTGAACATCATTTAAACCATGCAAACTCTTTATTTAGCATTATCGCACCTGTAGAGCTAACATTATAGGGACCCATCGATAGTAGCTGATATGATCTTTACGGTGATCAACATCTGATGGAATTTCCTCATCAAATGGCACATAGTACGAATTCGCAATAAAGCAGTAGTCTTCAGCATACTTCTCCCATCCTCCTGTAAAACTGTTCTGCAAAACTGTTTTTTCTTTTGTAACCCTTCAGAGCTAAATGTGATTTTGATATACAACATGTGAAAGCGTAAATGAAAATGTAAGCTGGATAGGTGTACCCTTGCGTTCCATCGCATTATCCCTAGTTGGATTCCATGCATGACCAGAGGCATAAAGAGGACTCCATTTGATCATAAGCAAGGTAGAAAAACTAACACATCTGATTAAGCAGTAGAATGTAAAAAAAATACAATGTAGAAAGACATAATGCAGAGACATAGATGAAAGCATAGCTATATTTCCATGTATAGGGGCACCTAAAGTAGGCCTTAGCAGCAAGACCGAGCAAGTGCATCAAATATATATATATATATATATATATATATATATATATACATATATATGTATATACTACATGACCCGACATCACACATTGTTCAGAGTTCCCTTAATTTGATCGGTATCGTGGCATCCATCATCCTGGAACTCTTCAGTTTTGCACGTCGGTTCGCTCACTACCTCTTGAGAATTTCGGTCATGTTTATGGATGTCATAAAATGTAAGTCGAGTCGATTCCTCCTAAAATCCTCGAATGGAGGTGCTGGGACATTTCCACACATTGAACATAGACGCGTGTCATCTTTTGTGAATTTGAACCAGCCAGCTGATCTCAAACAAGTCTGGTACCAAGTTCATGACACCAGAGGAATAAGGACAACAGTTGTTCCAGGTGCCGTCGAACTAGGACGTTATGCGTAATGGACGCCATCAACACCACTATGTTGCCTGCGCCCATATGTATATATTTATACAAATTCACCACTTTATTTACAACCATGTTAGGGGGCGCGTATTGCATAGTGATGTCGACCATCGCGAGC
This sequence comes from Angiostrongylus vasorum, assembly GCA_018806985.1. Lineage (NCBI taxonomy): Eukaryota > Metazoa > Nematoda > Chromadorea > Rhabditida > Metastrongylidae > Angiostrongylus > Angiostrongylus vasorum. The sequence continues at coordinate 286,659 of JADANN010000354.1, read as the reverse complement.
ATGGTGGTGATTTGATCCTGCCAAGGCTCACCAAGCTTACCATACCTTTTTATTTATTTATTCCACATGCCTCCCAACGGTTTACAGCTTTGTCGTGGCTAGGAGGTGTTTTTGGGTGTTGAGCTGCGATCTATAGCAGGGGGATTCATCCCCCAGCAGGATTTCCCGGGCTGAGAGGGAGTCCGGCGTTTCCATCAGGAAGTCCAGCTAAGAGCAAACCAATACCAGTATCCACCACCGTCATGGTATCAAACTAGTCGCATGGCGGCAAATCTCTCTCAGATCCCAAGGCGGCGATTCCTTTGGTAGTGACGACCTGAGGCATACTTTAACCTGGCTGACTTCGAGACTCCAGGGAACCACAATGGTTAAACCAGCAAAACTCCAAAGAAAAAGTAGAAATTATGCTGCGGCCCGCACAACCAGTGAAGACAAGCCATCTAAGTATTCAAGTACAGAAGAAGTATTCCACATAACCCGTTATGACATATACTATGCCGATCCCAGCACTTTTTGGAATCGATTCGTTTTCCTCGCATTCAACCTTCACAAAGATCCGCGAACACTTCGCGTGTCTCGGTTGCTGCCTGAGAATTGCATCTTCTATGAATGTCGTAGAATGGTGGTTGAGTCGATTCTCCGTGCAATCTTGGAGATAGCATAACTAAGGCGTTATCACTGCATTGTGGGAAGCGTTGGAGAGAGGGATGAGCTAGAACCTTGGTTCCTGATGGACTGCATCACTAAGCACTGCACTATCTCTGCGCCCTTATCAAATATATTACGACTTCCAAACAAAGCCCTACTCCTACCCAGATCATAAACCTCTTACCTGTATGTGGTAAAAGAAGGCGAAAGGCCTTAAAAATCAATGCATCCAAGTAGATCATTTAGTGCTGGCTTCCAAAATAGCTCGAAGATGTAATTTTGAGTTTTATCGAAACAGAATTTACGCAGATTTCAACGAAAATTCCATCCATGAACAATGAAATTGGTGTTGCACACATTTGAGTTGGATTAGAAGTAGAGAACAGCTAATGGTATAAATACGAGAACCTAATCAAACCTCTGAATTCACTGGGAACCCAACACTGTATTGGTGAGCCGAAATACTGCTTTGCCGAGATCGCTAACGCGAAAAAAGCAAGAATAAGTGACGTCACGTAGTAATTGAGATAATCAACCGCGTCGGCGACCTTTTGTCTTTTGACAGTTTTTTGGATGAATTTGCTTAGGAATGGTATGCTGAGCATTATTGCGCTGAAGGAAAAAAGAATACGAAATGGAACAGAACTGTTTGTGAAAAATACAACGAAACACCATCTTCCAAATATGTGCAGAATAACAGAGATTCGAACATAACCGGCCACGTGAGACCGTCACCAAAGAGAAGGTTAATATATATTTTAACAAAACACGAAATCCTTCGATAGAACTTATAGATTTCAATTTCACCAAGCCATTTAGTGCATTGAAAATAAGGTCACGAAAACTTCAGAAGACAATTGACGTGAGGTCCCACCAACTATTGTTAAAGATGACTGAATGCATATCTTGGCTATATAGAGTGACTTCTGTTGCCCTACCGATTTACCAATTCAACATTGCTATCCTCCCAGGATAGTCTGATAGTAATTTGCCCACGCCGTAGAGGTGAAAAGCTTGGCGAGCTTGTGGCGAGTGATCGAACATTATGTATTGCAATGCACCTCTAACCACTGAACTAGATACACCCTTGTTTAGCCATGAGTTGAAGCAATAGAAAAAGAGCAAAACCTATCTTTCAGGGATACGCTATGAATTTGACTCCATCAAGCATCGTAGAAGTGAGTGAATAGTTATCTGGCCTATATAACTGCGGTAGGATACCCAGGTAAGTGTTTGTTACCCTTCAGGACAAACGTGCTAGCAATTTGTCGACTCCGAAGCAAGGACATTGCTTCTCCGGGCGTGGAATAGAACAAATGGAATACCTTATGCCGCTTATGTTGATTTTATTAGCAACCATGATCAGCTCGTACAAGTGACTCGATGAAACTAACCTTGCTAGAAGGAAAATTACTTCAAAACAGAGTCAAACTACGAAAAATGTCATACGTCCAACAGCATATCACATTAGTACTTGATAAAATTACACAATTGTATTACGTCGGTAAGTAAGGAAATTAGGTGTGTCAGATTCTGGATGGTGTGTCTGTTTATTGAGTTTAGGCTAAATGCAGTGATCATCTACTTAACGCTAGTAGCGGTATTGGTTCATTATGCAGTACGAAAAAGCATATAAAATGTTGCTTATTTACTGCCTGCACCAATTTTTCACGACAGGGTATTATGTGAAACTCAACCACAAAAAAATAGTACACGAAAAGGGTAATAGCAATAGCGTGTTCGATCCCCACCGCAGAAACCTGTGGTCCGGAGTTTTGCAAATATCTCACCATCATTGTGGTTGAATTTCATATGTAAAGAGTTTTCAGACATCTGACTTATTCGAGGTTTGGTAAAACACGCATATTCACTAGCTAGGAGATGTATGACTAAGATAGTGATTAAGAAGATAAAGATTTCTTTAGAAAGAAATGCAGTCAAGATCAATAATTGGTGCGCGCAGTGGCATGAGCGTTGGCAGGGCTGCACTACTAGAGGTCAGTGCGGCATTGAGCTAGCCATCCGCTCTGGGTCATCGTCGGCGTAGGTTAGCGGTGTCCAAATAGCGGCCCCGACCCAATTCCTCCAATCAATCTATTGACAATACCACAGCTTTGTGCACTCCGTTGCGAGATCTTTTGATTGCACAATCGATGGGTAATCGAGGCGACAAAGAAGCATGGAGACTGAGTGTTCAAAGGTGTTCAGCTTAAGAAGTGCTCATACGATCATCATACAAGTCTAGTTGTTCATGTCGAGCTTATGTTCTTTCTTCTTAACCGAGACGTACTTCGCCCGCAGATTTGAGTCAAATGTTTGAAAAGAATTCAGAAACGATCATAAATGTTTAACGACAATGAAGTTGTTATACATATAGGACGTCACTTATATTAAAGGGAGGAAGTCGAAATATCATTCTACGATTTAAGAAAAGTCAGGATGTTAGCAAGTCAATAGGCCAGAAAGAAAATAATGCAAGTGTCGCATCACCTCACCGCAATCAACAGTTTGCATGCCTCGACGAAAGAAAAACAAGATTCCCGCCAAACATTCATCGTCGTTTCCAACGCCGAAATACGAAAACAACGTGCTACTAAATCGGTACAAAAGTGATCGTCATTTAAGCCAATCAAAGACCACAGATATTTCTGGCGTGGTAATCAAGCCAAATTCAATGGCTTAAGCTTTCGGTGCAACTGGAAAACGTAAAGAGCGACTGATTGGTGCTGCTATAAGTATTCATCTATGAGTGTTCAGTTATTTTATTCACTAGGTTCTAAACATCCAGCAACGAAAACTTTTACGTTTTACGAGTATATCTCATTCAAGAGATGCTGCATTGAAGAAGATCCGACTCGGTACGACGACAAAAACGCGCATATCGAGAAGGCGAACAACTGTGGACCATCGACTCGGACCATCGGCTCTGATGAAAATAAAGACTTCGAAGCGTTAGCCGAACAAAGCTAATTGATCAACCTCGTGTAAGCTCAACAATTTAAACACATCCATTTATATTCATTTTTAAATAAATACATCATACACAGGCATGTAACGTGCAGCATTTTTTGAATATATTCTACCACTTCCACCGCATCCACTACGTTAACAAATCATGAATACGGCGCTGAGGAACGCTACTGAAACCTTAGACATAGATAAATAAATATTATATTAACAACGTGTCAGCTTTTAAAGGACACATAGACTTACTGATCAATGCCAAAGCTTGTAAAAAATTCCACCTGGGAATCGCAAATACATAGTCATTTTCTGTGATCAAAAACAATTCTCGTGTTCATAGAGCAACATTAAGCCAAGAGCAAAATGGTTAGTACCTGTCAAATATCGGGATGTCTCGTAGATTTTGCGTACAGTTCAATTCATTCAACCTTAGGAGGCAAAAGCAAGAAAATATTACATCATCACAATATGGTAGAGGAAACACTACAGATTTGCACCACAAATATAGGAATAAACATGTAGGATTTGAACTTAAGACTTGAAAATAACACGTAAAAAAAAATGGTGGAAAAGTCAAACAACACGTATTGCGATAAAAAAACAAAACGTTTCAGCAGCGGACTCCTTACTGGCTGGAAACTTTGCTTTGAACAGTAGGTACTGGATCGTTTATCCAAAGGCCCTGCAAAACTGACAAAAATATGGCTGCGTAGATTGCGGTCAACTTGACCTTTCCACGCTCTGAGGAAGGCGAAATAAGCCGAAACGTCAGCTTGTGCGTAAATAAAGAAATAAACTTACACCTCATGTTTGCTAAGCAAGAATATAAAGAACTGGCAAAAATATGTTGAGCAGAGGAGCATTTGAATATGAGGCACACAAACTTCGGCAGAAACATTGTTTGAATCTTCGTAATCAACTAGGTTTTTAAATCATTATCGAGTAATCGATTAGCACAGACCTCGTAACTCGTGGTTCTGCCAAGACTGACATTTAAGCTCGTTTGAGAATGCATAGAACATGCAGTCTCAGCGACAACCACCACATTTGTTCTAGGTGGACCTTAAGTGACTTGGAGATTTACTAATTAAAAAGATTTAACTAGCTCCATCTACAAAACGTATTTTCCCATGTCGATGCCATGAAATAGTTCTTTGCAGCTAAACAATTTGGAGAGCCATGAATCAGCGAGACGACAGGTATTCTACATCTATTAGTAATGGCAAGATCGGAATTCAACTTCCCCCTTAGAAATCATCACAATTTTAAGAGTTTTCTTTGGACATATTCCAAATATGTTACAGCCCGAAAAATGTTCTTGAATTTAATGCCAAAATCCCACGGATCTCCCTCATATGAGGGATCGTCGAGCCGGTTAGTCGCGAGGTTAGGTGGCACGTCCCCAGGTAGCGGATAGGAGGCTAATCGCGGACCAAAATCGACCATTTGCTTCGCTGAGACGCAGGAGGATCCAGGGGATGGACTCCCTGTTTCTGCTGCGCCGATTTGCCACATACTTTCTGTATTTAACGAGGGGCGTAATCATGCATGCGTGTGTGGGTGCGTTATAGTTTTATGCGGATAGTATTCTACGAGTCAATTCGGCCAAAAAGCCTGCAATCAAGTGACAGGGGTAGTATATGGGAGGCGGTTAGGGAGTCGCCTCCAACAAATAAGCTCATTTCCACCCTGGGAGAGCCTGGCAAGCTACCCGTGAGTATACCCTAGCCCCCACCCACGTTCAGAGCCCAGCAAGCTAAATGTGGGTATCAAAAAGTGCTAAACACAGTAAAAAAAACAAAACGGGGCTCATTCCCCATGACCCCGAAAGAGCCCCCAATTTCACAGCGTTGGGTAGGACGAGCACGCAGAGGCTGCAAAAATCTCAGGGCCAATGGAAGCTGCCTGGATTTACAAAGAGCTATGGCGACGATCTGCACCTACAATGCACGCACACTTGCATCCGAATCCTCGATAGAAGACTTGCTCATGCAAGCAAGAACGATAAGGTACGACGTCATCGGCCTGGCCGAGACGAGACGACGCCACCCATTCAACGCCGCCTATGAAACCGGAGAAGAGCTGTTCCTCGGAACATGCGACAGTAGAGGACTCGGCGGCGCCGGCGTTCTCGTCAACACGAGTCTGTCCATGAACACCGATTCATTCGAACAGTTTAGCAACCCGAATCGGACCTTTACGATTATAAAAGATCTGGATCAATACCGGCATTTGACAGTCTTCGTCGTTTACACGCCGACATCAAACTATGACGAAGAAGAAGTCGAAGTGTTCTATATGGACTTGGAGAAGTTCTACAGAGAAGACCATACATTCTTCAAGGTCATCATTGGAGATTTCAACGCCAAGATTGGGACCAAGAAGAACGTCTGAAGAACGTCACATTGGGGACCCACGAATTAGAATGGAACGAACAGGGTGAGCGGCTGTCCCGAGTTTATCATGGCAACCAAGACAATCCATAGTAACTCACAATTCCAGAAGCCCCACCCTAAGCGCTGGACGTGGGAGTCTCCCAATGGAGAGTACCATAAAGAAATAGACCACATCATAGTAAATAAAAGGTTTTAGCCTAACCGATTTCGCTGTTGTCCCAAAAATTCTACACGGGATCAGACTACCGCCTCCTTTCGTGCCAGATTCCATTTCACGCAGTACGGAGAAAAAGCCGCTCAATTCAAAAACGAAATTCCCAGAACCACCAGCAAACTGAGACTTATTCAATTCATTAGTCGGCTGTTGGGAAGATGCCGTTGTCGATAACATCAACGAAGAATGCGATCGGCTCATTTAGCATCTTCACGTTAGCGCTATGAAAGCTGAGAGTTCGAAAGTTACCAAGAGGCGTTTGTCTCTAGAAACATTCGAGCTAATACGCCAGCGTGGAATCGCACAAGCTGCAGTCAACCGCGAACTAACGTCCGAACATGCAAAACAGTGCAGACAGGCGACAAAAGATCTTAAAGACAGAAGAGCAGCAGTAAAGGTAGAAGCTGCAGAGGCTGGGAAAAATCATTCGCAAAGCCCACCGAAGCTTCGCCAATTACAAGAGCAAAATGATTGCACTCCGGCGCCCAGACGGAACAGTAACAGCGCCCAGAAAGGCAAGGGAGAAAACTATTCATGAATACTACTCGGATCTCTTCGATAGCCACCTCCACCTTCCGTCATATGAAATAGAGGAGGATGGATATGTTGTACCACCGGTTCTCCCTTCCGAAATCCGACATGCCATTTTGTTGGTGAAAAATCGAAAAGCACCAGGTCCGGAAAGGATAAGAGTAGAACACCTCAAGAACCTTCCCCCAGTCCTCGTAAACACACTGGCTCGGCCCCTCACACGTTACCTGTCCGAATGCAAGGCCCCTACTCGGTGGAAGACTAGCAACACCGTGCCATTGTTCAACAGGTGATCTACACGATACCGGCAACTATTTCCCAATCTGCTTCCCGTCTGTCATCTACGTCTAAACTTTTCACTCGAGTTACCCTTTTCAGGATTGACAGAACACTGGGCGAAGGACAGCCATGTGAGCAAGCAAGGGTTTCGAAAAGGATTTAGTACGATGGACCACATCCACACGGTAACAAAGCTCGTTGAAGCATCGCGAGAGTACAAAAGACCGCTCTGTCTCACCTTCATCGGTTTACAAAGAGGCCTTTCGATTCAGTCGAGATAGATGCAGTCTTGGAAGCTCTAGATAGTCAAAGAGTCCCTACTCAGTGCGTAAAGACTGTTCGTGAGCTGTACAAAAATTTCACAACCAAGGTATCACCATTCTACAACGATATTATCATTGACGTCAAAACAGGAGTTAGGCAAGGCGATACCATCTCATCAAAGTTATTTACCGGTCACCCTTCAGAACGTCATGCGAACATTGGAATGGGATTGGAACCAATATGGGAGTGAAAATCGATGGTCGGCAGTTACACCATCTTCGCTTTGCTGATGACGTCGTCCTTATAACACCAAACATTAGCCAAGCGGAACGAATGCTTACTGACTTTGATAAAGCCTGTGGAAAGATTGGTCTTCAACTAAAGTCTCACAAAAACGATGTTCATGAGGAACGGATTGGTTTCGCATGCCTCATTCATGCTCAACGGAACGAAATATCTCCGAATGCTCTAGTTATATCTATCTAGGTCGGGAAATCAATATGATGAACGACCTAGCTCCAGAGCTGAGCAGAAGGAAACGAGCGACTTGGAGGGTGCTTTCAAGAGCATCGAGGATGTAGTGAAGAGGACAAGGAACACCCGACTTCGTGCCCACCTTTTTCGAGCTCAGTGGTACTTCCTGCCCCTAACGTATGCGTCAGAAACCTGGTCGCTGCGTAAGCAAGAATGAAAGGTCACTCAGCGTTATCGAAACGCGCAGTCGAAAGGGACCGATGCTATGAGTATCCCGTTTCCCATACAAGTAAGGGATGGGATCCGAAGCTCCGACCTGCGTCGACGATCAAAAATCAAAGATGCCGTTCTGTACGCCAAACAGTCGAAGATAAGATGGGCCGGACACGTAATGCGTATGAATGACAACCGATGGACAAGAGCCGTTAGTGACTGGATTTCCTCGGGATGTCAAACGGACTGCAGGAAGACCACCGACTCGATGGTCAGAGTTCTTCACGAGAAAGCCTAGAAGAAAGATATGATGCTCGACGAGTCCCTAGAGCGAAAGCAGAACCCACTGGGCCACTCTTGCACGCGACAGGGAAAAATGCAAGAATCACCCTTGGTATTCAAAATTAGTTCATTCTACAAGTTATGTTCTTTTATGTTTTGAATAACGTTATAGAACAGTAGCTAATACAAAAGATAACGCATGAAGTATATCCATACCGAAACTGGCTCTTTTCGCCACAATAGTAATGACTCGCTCTCCGAAAAATATCCTGCACATGTCAATAACAGGTCATCTCCTCCAATCCTAGAAAGACTTTCCTTTTAATGAAGAGTAAATTATGTCTATTGCAGTAATTAAACCACGTAATACCTTGTAGTGGCCATTCTCTTCTACCGGCTTATCAGCAATCTTTAACTTCATTACAAGTGAAAGGCCAAAACTTGCATTTCTGTAAGAAAATAATGACATTTTATAAGAGAATTGTTGCGATAAAAACGTTTTTATTTTCGTGGGTTAGCATCTAGTGCTAACTAACATTTCTTGGTAATCCTCAGATGTACTAGTTTCGCCTTCTTCACAATTCGATGAGGGAGTTTTCGTCCTGGTTCGCAGGTGATTCTAAAAAATCAGACGTTATTTTCTATGTACATACAGATTTCAGTCGATATAAACATTGTTTTAGCTAAGTAGAGAAGATATCACTCTATGTTGCAATGTGTGCGGTTTGCATTTCAAGCTCTTCGGTAGTTAGTATATTTATATTATTTATTTTTTATTTTATATTTTATATATATTTTATTATTTTATATTATATATATTATATATTATATATGTATATATTTTATATATATATATATATATATATATATATTTAGCACACTAACCCTCCAAGTGCATTGACAGCAACGGTTCTGTAGGACAGCAGCGCGAAGAACGACAAGCAATAAATTACCACTTTATGGACCGTAGTGAACTCAGTTCTTCAAACCTTCTTTGGACCATTTTGCACAACTTGATAGGACAACGAAATCAGTTTTTCTAACAAATGCCGATTTATTGAAGCGTGAACGTTGTCTGAAGTCTTTATGCTCTTAAATCAAGAAGACCCAAAACTGAGAACGAGGAACCCACCAAACGTCACTTTGAAAGAAAAAAAATGACACAAGTGTTTCGGAGCAAAGCGGTCTACATGAGTCGTGCATGACTTATTTTCCTATCGGCTGTTTATTTTACCATGTACAGTTTTTTTCGCTGGAATATTTGCATTCATTCTAAAAGTTATTCGACCAAAATGTTAGCCGAGGAAATCTTCCTTCCATATTTAGAAATACAACATGGAAATACACAGATTCCGTTCTTCACACGAGTAAGTTCGCGTGTGACTAGAGGTAGGAGTGCCGGGAAATGTTGATGATAATGGTGCAGAGACAGCGACAGCATCACACATGAGAAGGCGGTTATAGTGGGCAATGTCCCGCACAACTACTGTGATTAGCACACAACCCTCCAAGTGCATTGACAGCAACGGTTCTGTAGGGACAGCAGTGTGAACGAGGTACACTGAACTCAGTTCATCCCGTTTTCGGTCCTTTTCAGGGGTTTATTTGGTTAAACAGTTTTTACCAATATTCTGTATTCAGTAGATAGCTTTTATTCGTAAAAGGCGACTCTTACACTTGATAATTTACAGACAACTCTTTTTATGGACGGATTCACTACAAAGCGGGAGACTATTCCTGTTGAAGAAAATACCCCCTACAGAGACTGTTGGAGTTGGAAAAGGTGCAGAAACGGCTCCACCTCAACACTGAACTTCCATGCTTATCATTAATATACACCTACTTTCCAAGCCTACATATTTTGTTGCAGTTTCTATTGATAGGTTTGATTAATGGTCTAGTACCAAGCCTGTCTCTCGGTCATATATTGAGCTGTCGACAAAATGGGGGTCAGTCAATAAGAACGCAATAAGATGGCATGTAAGAACAGGACTAGAACTATAATAATCCCTCCACTACTGCAGCCTTGTAATTCCCATTTTAAGATAGAGATAGATAAATCTTTCTACCTCAATAACACCATTTGGTCTCCACAGCACATCCTTTTTGGTGTCTGCATCTGATGGTTTCGTCCTCATTCAACTACTAAATGTTTCCCAACAATTAGTCGTGAGAGTCTGTCGCTTCTGTGAACCGAAACAAATTTGTCTATCGTCATTGTCAGATTCACTGCCAGTTGTGCCTCGACAAGCATATTAATGTTTGTGGTAAAAGTTATCAGTTGGAGAAGCAAGCAAAAGAAACATACGGGTCACTGCCAACAACATGGAAGTTTTCCTATTCTGAAAACTTGAAAAGTGTTTTTTCAATTTGAATTTCAAATTGATTACGCAACGTTTCTCTTGCAAGTCTGTCCAGACTTCAAGTCTCAAGGCTCTGTATACTAGAAAATCAACGGAAGCCACCGAATAAACAGCACATGACATGAATGTAAAGTTCACTTTTCAACTACTAATTGGATTTGATCTCACTTCATAGGATACAAAAAATGCAGAAATATATACTCATGCAACGACAGAACAAAGACAAAGTCTCTCCTATCTACTAAGTCTACTGAGCAACCAATTTCTCAAATCCTACAGCTATTGAGAAACTAGGATTTATCATTGCACACCTTGTGTCTGAATGGCAGACGAGTTATACCAGCTCAGTAAACCACATGAAAAGATGCATCATCCTACCTGACGGTCATGCACAAATAAGAGTTGGCCGTTATGTATAAATGGCTCTTCGTACCGACAGAAAAACACAAAAAGTTCTGCTGATGTATGTATAACGGAAGTAGAATAGCTCATTGACCTGCACGAGTCATATATGAACCATAGACTCGTGAGCAGGCCAAAAATTAGGGATCGTGTCAAGTAGCCACCAACCAAATTTGGGCGTCACCGGCAGCATATTAAGAAGATCAATCGTTCTATAATAGCTTTATCTCAATAATAAATACGAATTCTCACTGCTTGTATTCGATTTTTTTGAATGGTTTTGTGACACAGGCCAGGCAATTAAGGGAGGTGAAAATCTAGGATTTGCAAATTGTGGATAAATGTTTTACAAAAGTGTCCACAACAAATATGGTTTCACAAAACGTTGGTCATTCCATAATGTATGGTGAAATATGCTGATAAATCCTCATCGGTTACCACCCCTAATTCCTCTGCCTTTAAATCGTTTGTATATTTAAATAACCTGTCATCAAATCTGCAGTGCGAATCTCGGTACTTTTTGCTTTTGATTCTTTCTCTTCTCATTCGTCAGCCGCAAAGATTCTCGAACATTTCGCGTTTTATCGCCGCTCTTGAGAATTTCGTCTTCGTTATGAGTGTATCTTCGAGATGACCGAGCTAAGACGTCCTCACGTGGACTGGTGGAAGGCGTTGGGGAGGAAGTCGAGCTAGCGTCTTGCTTCCTCGTATTTCCGCATCACTAACCATGCCGCTATACTTTCTCCTTCCTCGTGCCTTTAAATTTTGTAAGTTGATATCCAGCAATAATTTATCGTTACTGGACGATTCATGGAGTGTGGAGCTAGGATGCACATTAGGGTTTAATCTCCTATCAGCTCTATCCAGTGAGGACAATGGGTTCACATTTTCAGTTCGGAATGTAGATGAAAGTAAACCTACGCCACGACGAAGCCCGGTGAGCTACTCGTTGCTATCTTTTCATCAAGGGCAGAATGAAGCTCAAAAGTGTTAGGCTCTAGATGTCTCCGGAGCGGCTTGGACCCCGTGGGAAGTGCACTGAAAATTCCATTGGTGACCTCTCGATTCACTCGACTAACAGGAAATTTGGTGATACAGGTGAAATATAATCAGCTACCATAACTCAAAAGTAATAAACATTTATCATGTGGGCCACTTTTTTTTGTTTTATTTTTACGACACGGTTTCACGTGTACTGTGCAGATCCCAGCATTCCTTACATCGATTCATTTCCTCTCACTCATCATTCACGAAGGTCTTCTTGCTTCTACGTGTGGCTTGAGCTGCTGTTTGAGGATTTTCATCTTCTATCTGAATGCCGTAGAATGCTGGTCGAGTCGATTCTCCCCGGAATCCTGAAACAGTCGGACTACAGCTTTCGCAGTTGGATTGCGGAGAGTGGTCTCTTGTCGGACAAGTCCGGTACCAAATCCGGACTACGGAGGGACGAGAGGATTAGTGAGCCAGGAGCGTTGTCGAGCCGCCAACGTGATCATGATGGTCGAGATCACTATCAATGCGTCCCGTCCTTTCTAATGTTCCCGTAATGAATTCAACTTAAAAATAGAGATGAATGGTCTCTTCACTAGAAATTAGTTATTTGCCTCTTAATTCTTCTTTTAATTGGTAATTTAAGGCTTAAAGATAATTACTACAAGAGATTTCAACGCCGGCATTCATTGAACGTGGGGGGATGGATATTCAATGTTTTGGTTTGTTGAAAAGCTTACATAAGGTTGTTACAAATTTTCACTGTAGTTCAAATTTAGAAGCATAAGCTTATACTTGAACCAAAGCACTACAAGAGATAGGAAATATACGCTCGCTTAGTATGAATATGTCAGAACTGTTTAAAATGTAAATATAAATATGAATGTAAAATACCGGGTACTACTAGCAAAGAGGATCATTGAACTCGAGGTCCTTGCGCCGTAGAGGGAGCGTGCACGAGCAGCTGGATTCACTTCCTCAAGTATTCTGGTTAGAAATATGAACATATTAGATGGTGATATTTTCCTGCTCATTACCATAGTTTTGCACTTATAATTCAACGCTATGTCCTGGCCGAAACTGCATTTTCATTTCTTGTAAACCATTGAATTCACTTAAATCGTTTATTACGCCTATCCATAACACTTACTACGTTGTTCAGAGAATAATTTCGGCTTTTAATCCTTAGGTACACATGCATTTTAAGCCTTTTCTGAGAGAGAAGAAACGTGCTTTGAAACGAGACGCAAGTTAGTTATTTTGCCACAAAAAGTTCTAATCTTCTGAGGTCAATGAATCGTCTGATTAACTTCTATCCAGCCATTGCGTAGAACTTCGTCGCTCGTCGTAGAAAATCCATTGTGAGCCATAGCTCACGATGCTATGTAACAAAAAATTTTTTCTGTTGTGTTTCTTTCTTCTCTTTTTCTTTTTCTCAGAGGAAAGAGGGTCAAACTGCACTACGACGATTTCTTTACTCATTATTCAACTAATTTGTTACGTAATCGACCAGTCCTTCTTTTGCTTACTAAGTGACTTGAGGTGTTCCAAAACTGTTGCTTTAGTGACGCATAGTTCTACCTTAACTTTTCGAACATTCCTTAGTGGATATGCTACAAATAACGTCTCCATCGTTAGCGGCAATGAGTTGTTCTCAACCAACCATCCTGGGTGTCGAACATCAATGTACAGTCTATCCGTCAATAAGGCCTCTGAAGCTGCGGACTTCGACAACTTCATCCGGAAGCTTAGCCAAAAAGTAGATCTACGGCTACGTTTTGCAGGCCATAAGCGGCTATCTTCTTATGAAAAAACTCCGGAATGAAAATGAAGAAAGGTGTAAGTTTCCATTGAGATACTTGATGCATACTGGGTAGTACGCAATTACGGCGTGTTAGTAAAATGGGTTTTTAATGGTGCTCGTCGGGATCTTTCGATGATTACCATTACATCAAAAGATGCATTGTGTGTAATGTATGCGTAAGGGGTCAAAGTAGACGAAGTGCGTTAACTACTAAGGGACACCTTCCTCTATGGTTTATTTCGATAGCTTATCTAACAATAAATTGTATCAAGCCGTGACAAGTGAAAAGCTACTACCTTTGCTTAATAATTGGCGAAAACTTTTTTTTCCGAAGAGCTAGAGGGTACTTGTTCTTGAACACTGGAGTTAAGCAATTGGGGAAGTCTTTTGCTATTATACGTTGGTAAGTCACCGAGGAAACTTCTTCATGGCAGTTCGATGTTCGAGAGTACGATTTGCTCGTTAATGGAATTCCATTGACATTCCTTACATATTAGTTGCAATACTCATCTACATTCGATAATTTTAGAAAACTGGATCTACAACTTTTAAATACGTACAATCGTAGTGGCTTGATATTGCCGTTTAACATCTTCGACATCGCCTCCGCGTTCTCCAGCGCACTGGTAACCGTTTCTCAGAGGAAATGACACGTCAGCGGCAAACAATCACCCTAGCTCTCTTCGTGGTGGTAGTATATGTCCATTTCGAGGCAATTCAGACAGGTTGTCGCCAAGCATTCACTGTAGAACCAATGGATCTTTTCCTCCTATCAACATTCGTCGGTGCTTACGTTTAGTTCACAATCCCAAATTTCGGCCAGAAGTAGTTCATAACAATGTAGCGGTTTTGTACATTGAACTCAAAGTTGTCGATCCATAACAGATTGATTACCACTGAGAAATTATGTGTAAATATACTACTGCATCAAAGAACACTGCTTAAGAGATAGCGCCATGCACTCCAATTTGTGTTGCGGCAGCGTGGGACGACGTCTAATTTTAAGTCGGTTATGAAATTTCTCTTTTTCTAACAGTATACGATATTTTTTTTTGACAAGCAAAATCCTTGAGTGGTTGACATATGAAGGAATTATTTGAGAGGGTTTTCTTTATCGCAGTAGATGTATTCGTTATTATTTGCCATGTATTATCGTGATTCAACACAGAAGCACGGTGGTGCCAGCATTTGGAAGTGTGTTGCAGCTTATGTTGAGCCTATTTGTATTCCCCCCTTTTCATCAAATGACCGCGATTCATCAACATGATTGGAATGAAATGATAGCCAACTGTCCGCCATAACAGCGACGAATGAATTCGAAAAAAAAGGCTTTTTCGCAAATAATTCTATGCTGAAGATGCTTTCACCCAATACAAAAAGTGCAACAAAAAAAGATTTTGTAGCAAAATGAAACATAAAAAGCAGGTGCGTTGGATTCAATGCAATTCGTCCATCTTGCGCTCTCCATCTACGCCTAGACTGAAAACGATGCATCTCGGACGTTATATGTTAGAAAACGTCAGTATTTGAGGGGAAAAAAGCCGAAATTATTTTCCTCACGATTTTATAGATATATTTTCCCATGATCATAAGGAAACCACGAAGCAAACATGTTTTATAGATACAAGTAGCTCTCATTTTTCCACGAAGCAGCTAACGGATGTTTCTCCAAAGGGAAATGATTGTTAGCGCAAGCCTAATATTAGTGCACTGGTATGTGGTCGACATTTACGAACATTCAGGTGGTTCCGTTGGCTAGCGTAAGCAAAGAAGTCCCCTTTTTTATGAAAGAGTTACCTCGCTTTGATGGTGAGTGCATAGCAGTTCTTGCATGAAATGTGTGATTGCAATGATAGTCTGCAAAAAAAGTACTTTGGTATTATGGTTTATAATAGAAAGTTTTAGAAAAAACTCGAGAGACATTAATAATGACTGCAATATTAGAAGTTTTTACCTTCATCCGAGTAGACTTCAAATAGGTCATCATACTCCAATGATACATTGCTACTAGATTCAATCGGTGATCTGAAAGAATATGGAGAATTTGAACAGCTGTAATTTCAGCATAATTTCACATCATGGTTGTTTTGCTGACAGATGGGCGAAACGAAGGACCGGCATGGTGTAGTGGTGAACGCGTTAGTCCGCGGAAAGAGTAATAGCGCATTCGTTCCCCACCGCATACACCTGCGGTCATTCGTTCCCCACCGCATACATCTGCCGTCCTAAGTTTTACAAACATCTCAGCGTCATTATCTTTGTTTTGTCTTTAATTTTTAGTATTTTTTGTTTTCAACTACAACTTTATCGTATAGTAGGAAAATACATGGAATATTTGTAACTTGTGTATCGAGAGTTCACAACCTTGAACTCACTAGTAGAACACGTTTCAGTAGAAATTTACCCCCTTATCTTCCAGATATTTCACCGACGAAGTAGGAATTCTAAAGTGAAGTCGAAGCTGGTTTCTCTCACCTTAATTTCGAGATCCCCCCACTCACTGTTTGGTTAAACACACCTTCTTACTAAATAATTCGCTCCTACTGTGAAATCCACAAATGATAAGAACTGTTTGCAAATGTAACGATAGGTAAACAACGGTGAAAAAAACAGCTAGGAAGAACCTATGGGCCAGAATAAAACTGGCAATAAGAAATGACCATAATAACTTCTTTAGAATCCTTCTCTACTATAGGTGAGAAAGTCACAAGGACCGGCGGGATAAACGGAACGAATAATGCTAAAACCGAATTATTTCTTGCTGATAACTCGTGGATGGTGCATATGAGGAAATGAATGGAATACAAGAAGTGTTGCGATCACCACGGTAGACTC